>PTEX01000388.1:69942-267045 GCA_003342815.1 Eudromia elegans
CAGTACTCGAGGTGCGGCCTCACCAGGGCTGAGTAGAGGGGCAGGATCCCCTCCCTCAACCTGCTGGAAAATGAATACAGTTTACAGTTTGCAAATTGTATAAATACGCTTTAGCAAGATGCAACTTACACCTTTTACCCTCCCTCCTAAAAAAAMCCCCCACATATACACCAAAAGAACAACAAAAAATTACACAACAGAATTTGGATAAAAGAACTAAATTCAGGTGCCACCGAGCAGTGTTGCCTACCATCTCTAGTGATCTCACATTGCCCCCTTGCCCAGCTTTCCTTCAACTCCACAGGCAATGGCACAACTGTCTTCATACCCATCTGCTGCCTCCTCCCATACACATCTGCCAAGTCTGCCACAGAGTTGCAGTCCTACTTCTCCTCTACCCAAGTCCTTCYGAACTCCACATCAGCTGTTTACAGCTCCCACTCAAAGCAACTGACTCTAATGCAGCTCTTCACCTCTTCTGAACCACCTTTTCACTTATTCCTTCAACTCAACTAAGCATCTACCCAAAAGGACAAAGCAAGTTTTAGTCCTCACTGGTTCATACCTTTTGATTTCCTTAGTTTGAGTTTCTCTTACAGATCCAAGAACTACTGCCCAAGCCCAAACTACTTCTCCCATCTATTCAAAAAGGTGATTCAATTTCACCGCACAAAGATCACATGTTAAAATCTCTCTTTGTTCTTTTTTTTTTTTGCTTCACAATCTTTTTCCTCTAGCCGAAAGTTTTCTGGGGTCCCTCCTTGCCCCTCCCCCCCAAGTATTCACCATCCTCACACTTCATACTGGGTTACATAGTGGCCAAGGTTATCTTTATTTTACTAGATTKGTCACTTCAGTCCTTTTCAGAACAATTGATTAAACCAGAATAAAATTAGCTCACATTTTCTCAGATAAAATCTGTTCTGCTCAACAGGACTAGGATGGGAGAACATGAATAAGAAATCCTGCAAAAACTATGGTTAACAATATCTTTGGTATTGTAAGAGTAATTGTAAATGTTCCAAGGTGGATAATGCCTATCCATCCTATTCCAGCAACAAATTTCATTAGCTCATTAATCCTATCTCAATTTGGAGATATATTTATTCTAAGCAACTAATAAGCCTATTTATATGTTAACTGCACATTATATGTTAACAGTCTTTGAAAGGTTCATGCTAATGATAAAAGAGTATATTAACAAACAGGTTTTGTGTTTTGGGGGTAACACTATTTTTTCAGAAATATGCATATAATACTTYGGAATATTAAGATTGTGGTCTTTAGACTTCAAACTTCTTTTGTCACCTTTTGCACACAGAGTGGAAGCAACTACTTGATATTAAGTGATTCAATAGGTGACAGACTTTTTCCTCAGCTGTATTAAAAATGGGTTTGTGCAAAAATGTAACTATAATGGCACTAATTTGTACTTCAGTAATCCCTATAATCTGTACTTTTTTTTCCTACAAATAAGCTGCTTAACTTAAACAACTATGTTAAAAACTGAAGGCATCCTATGCCCTAAAATCTAGCCTTTCTTCATTTTAACAGCAAAATAACCCCACTAGTTTCCCCATATACTGCACCAATCAAGTAGAGAGGTATCACAAATGGATGTAATCATCCATTCAGTATTCAGGGATTCATCACTTTACAAGTCTACTCTAGCCCAAACCTACCCCTGGAAATGAGAAATGAAGCAGAAGCCAGTGCAGCTGACAGGAACACCACAGTGCTGGTGTCTGTAGCATTAGACAAACTATCCAAGTAGTAGGCAAACCTTAGATGAATGTTTTGAACAATTATGTGCATCCTTGCATCCTGTAGAAACTAAGTAGTTTACCTTAGGAAATATAAAATAAGAAAAAATAATGTAATTTATAGAGTTTGATAATGTATGAATGATATAGTGTAATCAGTTTCACAAAGTTCTGCTGTCATATTTTTGTCCTTCACTTTAATTAATATCTGATAGTTCCTTAATATTACCTTTGATTTAACTTTATGGGAGGGAGGATATTCCTGCCTTGTTCTGTTCATTCACATAAATTTATTAGCTGTAGCTTTCAAAGAATATTTCAGGGCAGGAAAGTATACAGAAACATTATTATTCTCTGCAAATATAGCTATTCTAGATGATTGACATTTATATTGTTAGATTTATATTAATTTCTATATATTTATTAGTACAATATCTATGAATTTAACAGCATTAACTTCACAAGTATTACGCTCTTTTAAACATTTTAGTACCATCTCATTTTATTCCTCTATTTTTTTAAAGGGACTTCTATTCTGTAACTGTGCCTCCTCCCACCTGCCCCCCACTAGGAACTGGGACTTCAGTCTTAACTAAATCTCTCCATGTGATATTCTTCCTCAGCAGCTCTGAGACAGAAAGCCTATAAAGACTCTGCTTCTTATTTACAAGCATAATTTATGTCCCGCATGAAAAGCTGTTTTGTAGTCTCTATTTACAGAAACATCAATCTATTTAGTCTTTCCTTCCTCTTTAATCTTCCTTTCCTTACTTAGCTTTTGGTAAATCAAAAGAACAGGAAGCTTTAATATGAAAGAGTCCTTCCATACTTTTAACTATAGTGTCTTGCATAAAAAAGCCCTGCAGAGCATTTACGCTATGCTTACTTTCAGATATCTGTGTCTAGCAAGGCCCAACACAGAAGCTATGCAAACCCTTCTTTCCTTCCTCGAATATAACCAGTCTTTCTCTCCATACAGATTTTCCCCCACTGCTCCAACTTTGTTTTTGCTATAGGAGACAGTCTCAGCTATTGGCATTTTATCATTTGTACCTAATTTCCCAAGCACGGTTTAAATTATTCTTTAGGTATTAGAGAAACAAAGAAAAATCCCTGTTCTTGCTTGAGATTTTAGAGCATGTATTTTAAGAAAATGACATACAAATAAATGAGACTAGGGCACATGATGTGTAAATCCAGTAAGCCCTTAACAGAGCAGGGAGTCATCAGCCACAAATGCCTGAATAATGTAGCAGTCTAAAGGCAATTCCTCAGGGCAGCACCAAGGCAGCTTGCACTTACCATCTCCCATGCTTCTGGCTGAGGTTGTCTGTGATGGATGCCACCAGCAAATGCTTTGCAAGAAAGGAAACAAGGTATAGGTGTATGTAAAAAGAAAGGGGGCAGGGGGCACGTAAAGTGATTCCTTTCCCAGTATATCTCACTGTTTCCAACAGTCAGGGCTTTCGCTCATTATGAAAGAGTAGTTGCATCTGTGCCACAGCTCGGTAAGTGAGCAGTTTGATATTTAGAGCACTGGGGAAGTACTYACGATTCTGGTATTAGTTATGCTTCATCTCATCATTAAAAAAACAGTATCTTCCAGTGTCACATAAGCCTGACCAGATTCTCAGACTTACCACACGCAAACAATAGCTCCTGGGTGAAAGACTCCCAGTTATTTTTTAAGACCCTTACTGATGTACAGAGAATTAAAGCTTTCCTGCTGTGATATGGTATTTCCAGAATGCTCTTTTCATGTGGGGACTGTCTTTGACCCTCTCCATTATCTTCCTTTTCAGTTCTTTCTGAGGTTTGCTGCTTCTGACATGCTTCACAACACTTTTCGAATTAGCTWCTATTTCTTTAGCAATTTGCTACTCAGAACTTTTCTGGAAAGCCTTGAGTAACCTGCTTCAACCTCACAGCTAACACTATTTTCAGCAAAAGGTTGGACTCAATGACATCCTGGGGTCCCTTCCAACTAGAACCATCCGAGGATCCTGTTAGCCCACAAGCAACCAGACTAGCGTAGAGAGGAAACTCAGCAGAGTGTAAAACAAGATTATKATTTAAATCAGGTGACTGAAGAGACAGCAATAACAACTGAGGTTGCATCTTTTGTGCAGTAGGGTGGGGTGGTCTCACCTTACTTGAGCAACCACCGAGAGAAGCCCAACAGCAGGGACTGGGATGACAAGCCTATGAGGTCATGTCTCAGTGGTGATTGGTAACTGAGCTAATTCATCCGTAGGCTACCTAGACTGCAATCCACATCGGACTGTAACACAGGCAAACGCCCACCAACCTAGCTGTGCCCATGCAATGGGGCAGAGGGTTGCTGTGTGAGCGGCTCGCACAGCTCAGCAGCACCCTGAGGAGGTTAAACAGAAGCTGCAGAGAACAGCTCTGGCAGTTGCCTTCTCTCGGCAATAGAGTGACAAAAGTTCACACTGCCAGAGGTTGTCATTTGGCAGGCTTTATGTCACTCTGCCGAGAATACAGTCTCTTTTATCGTCCTAACAAGAGAATGAAACGGAAACATTAACAGCATTAAACATAGATCACCACAAACAAAGAATTAGCTTCCAGCCACAGCAGCGAGACATTTCAGATTTCACACACCATGAATGAAGACTCATTGTGAGGGAGAAACTCTAGACAACAGCATGAAGATCGCTCACAGATTATGCTTTACTGCACTAGAAGCTCTTGATTCTGTACGTTGAATGGATATGTTTGCACATATTAACTAATATGAGTTATTAGAGATRTTGTGGTGAGAGAAGACAGGCTGACATTAGAATTTTAGGTTTATTGATTGACACCAAGGTCCTTTGACAAGTCATTTAATCTTAACATCTCCATTTCCTCCTTTGAGGAATGGTCATAACACTACTTCAGAATTTCCATTCACTAGTATTTAAAAATAATACAAAGTTTTGGATTAAAGTAGTAGTTGGGTGTACAGARTTGCATGCTCAAACATCACTGCTTCAAATACTGGAAAATTAATGAAGTTCCTAGCCTTAGCTTTACCTTTTGACGTAGTTAAGACAGCTATATTTCCTTAAGCAATTTAAGAACATCAAAACGAGTTAGACAAAAATTCGGTGTGAACAGCTATAGAGCACATGTATGTAGAACACTATAGCTATAGAGCACATGTATGTTTTGTATGTTGAACAAATGCACCCCAAAAGAGCACGAGTTGCTGGCAGATTGGAACAGTCCCACAATGTGTAGCTACTGCATGACTTGCAGCAGTAGATGATTTCAGCGTCTTTGGTGCAGTCACCCACCTGTTTGGCAATGAGCGGGACACACTGAGGTAACATTAAATTTTCYCATGAAGCAAGCTTCTGTCTATTCAACTACTTCAAGGAAAAGCTGCTAGGCATTCTCAAACAACTACAGACACAACACACAAAGCCTTTACTTACTAGTGGAAAGATGATTAAAAGAATGATCATCTAGCAATAGGACCGATTAGAAAAAAAGATTTGGTTAAAAAAAAMCTGTCTTAATAAAAATACAAGAAATAGTACTATCAGATAGTGAAATACACGATAAGCAGAGAATTCCTAAAAGTGCACAACTGCTATTATTCATAAGAAACATAGATTTAAAAAACAAGCCATCAGAGTGTTCAAGACAGGAATCAGAATGGTGAAGGGGTGACACATGAATCTCCAGCATTTTCAGAAACCTTAGTTTTAACAGCTTGGAATTAACAGGGAAAAAAATAATAATAAAAAAATGTTTTTCTTTTTTTTTTTTAAATTAAAAGTGAGATCTGTGTTCCCGCAGTCAATGCTTTAGACACCTMAGCCTTTTAGCTGGTTTTTCACTGCAATGTTTACCTTCCATATCTTTCTCTCTGCTTACTTTGACATGAGAAATAGACCAGATCATGAAAACACCWGATGATAATAGTAAGTAAAGAACTAATGAAATCATGGCATCTTCATAATCAGAAGGAAAAGTTAAACATGAACAGATTTTCAGCTAAACCTGTACCAGTTTTGCCTTTTTTAAATCCATCTATCTAAATTCAATGAGGTTCAATAAGGACAAGTGCAGGGTTCTGCACCTGGAGAAGAATAACCCCAGGCACTAGCATGGATTATGGGCTGACCTGCTGGAAAGCAGCTCCACAGAGAGGGATGTGGGAGTCCTCGTTGACAAGTTACTTGTGAGGCAGCAATGTGCCCTCGTGGCCACGAAGGCCAATGGGATCCTGGCTGCATCAGAGGAGCGTTGCCAGCAGGTCAAGCGATGGGATCCTGCCCCTCTGCTCAGCTCTGGTGAGGCCTCACSTRGARTACTGGGTGCAGTTCTGGGCTCCCCAGTACAGGAGGGACCTGGAGCTCCTAGAGAGGGTCCAGTGTGCAGAGCAACGAAGATGATTAAGGGTCATGAGGAAAGACTAAGGACTATGAGGAAAGACTAAGYGAGCTGGGCCTGATTGGCATARAGAAGACTGGGTGTGGGGGAGGTAGGGTGGATCTTATCAGCATGTACAAATACYGGAGGGGAGAATGCAGAGAGGATGGGGCCTAACTCTTCTCATTAATGGCCAGTGGCCAGACAAGGGGTAATGGGTACAAATTGAAACMCAGGCAGTTCCATTTCCACRYGAGGAGGAACTTCTTTCCTGTGAGGGTGACAGAGCCCTGGCACAGGCYGCCCAGASAGGCTGTGGAGTCTCCTTCTCTGGAGATCTTCCAAACCCACCTGGATGCCACCCTGTGYCMCRTGCTCTGGGTGTCCCTGSTGGAGCAGGGGGTTGGACTAGATGATCTCTAGAGGTCCCTTCCAACCTTAAGCATTCTGTGATTCTTTGGCCATTCTCTTTCAATATTTAGCCTCCGTTATGAAAAAAGAAAGCAAGAATGAAAAATCCTTATAGCCAAAACTGGAATTTCTCATCTTCCAAAAAGCATCCATTGCCTCTTATTCTACTGTTACATCTCCAAGAAGGATCTTTCATTTTCATTTTCAAACATAATTGTACTCCTTCTCATCAAATTCAAATATTATGTCTACTGATTAAATGCAGCCATCTTTATGTTACCTAGAAATGAAATTCATGTGAGAAAGTASGGCTACAGAATAATGTTTTCTCCATATTCAGGTACACAGTAGTACTTGTCACAGGACAATTAGAAAAAGGCTTAATTTGATGCAAGGAATTTTAAGATTAGATATTATGAAAAGGACTTGCTAATTTTAAGTAGTATGAAACCGGTGGAACAGTTGTCTGATGAAACTGCAGAGATCTTCCAGATCTCCATCCCCAGAGGTCTTTAAAAACAAGTTACACAAACTTCTTTCAGCTTAACACAGGTACAGTGATCTCACCTTGGGGCAAACGAGCAGACTAGATAACCCTTGCAGCAGTTTCTGTCCCCGTATTTTATTCAGAGGTTGAGACTATACCTCTATTTGATTAATCTAGGTGATTAGCACACAGGCTGGGGCATATGGATCACTGTACAAAATATTTCACATTATTGAAATATTTGAGTCTGAAGTATGTATTTTGTGTATTATAACTGTGCCTACTTTTTCAAATTTCCACACTTGCATTACAGAGATTAGACTACAGTTCTTGCTCTGGGACGCTCAAGAGCTTTTTCCAAATCAGTTATAATTGTGTGTGTTTTTCTCCCATGCACTGTTACTGAAGGATATCCAGAGATAATCAGCAAGCAAATGATTTGCCTACATTATGACTGTGAAAAGGGTCAGCTGAGCAAAGAATCAGACACTGCAAGCCAGGGCCTAAAGTACTCACTACTCTTTAAGCTAGCCCAAGCATCAATCATCATTGCTACAGCTACAGCATGGTAACAGAAGTAGGAGCCTAAGTTACGTTTGCAGTATAAGCACCTCCAACAACGTTTTGTGTGATTTTTTCAATACTATATTAAGAAGCTATTCTCCGACAGTAGTGTTAGCTCAATTAGTAGCAGTTGCTACAACTACATCTACATCTCAGCTGTACACCGCAGTTTTAACAGCATTACCAGTTGCTGCTAGATATATACATATGTAATTTTAGAGGAAACACTGTTGCAAAATTCCTTTTAAAAACAAAGTCCTTGTTGCCCTAAAAGTGAAGTTAATGATATACTAATATGTACCGGACACCATGCAATGCACATATACTTAAAACAGGACACAAAATATGAAGTTCAAAAACTRTTTTTATCCACAGAGCCATGTGCTCAGCAATCATGCCATTTAACGGAGCACTTATGCAGAAAGAACAATGTTTACTGCTCTAATTCAAAGAAATAGAAGCGAACAGAATCTGTAAACAAACAGCAGCAGGCCATGGTGTACTTTCTGACAGTGAATTAATAGACATGGCAAATACATTTCTGCWATTTTTGTGAGTGATCAAATAGGGACTGAAAGCGTCACCTCAGCCCCAGATATAGAAGACCAACTCTCATAAGACAAATATTAAAATGTTTTCCTCTCTYGATGGGCTAAATATTTCATCAGAGGAAAAAAAAAGTGGGTATAAAGTACAGAACTGATAGCTAAAGTCCTCAGAATAGCTGAAAAGCGGCAGCAGCTCAGAATGTTTCTCAGCTCAGTTTAGCCTGGCTTGCTTGAAAGCCAGAAAGAGACTTCCAGYTTCCCACCATTTCACCCCAGGCCTTCTGCTGGGACCACAATATATATACCAAAATCATGGCACTTAAGCCCATATGGAAACTTGATATATCTTTAACATATTTTATTTTGTCCATCTGTCTGTATCAACTTTTAATTGCCATCCAATGGTATGACTTAAAGTAGGAACATATTAGGTCAAAAAAAGTGGTGGAGGAGGTGAAATTTTATTTTTATTGCTAGGTGAAAAAATTTCAAAACAACACTTCTATATCACTTTTGACACTCTTTGCAATTTTATTACAAAAAATATAAAAAATGAGCACTTCTAGTATTCATTACTACATATAGCAAACTACTAAGGTATATGAGTGTGTTTTTATTATCAGCTTAAGAAAGGGAGAGGTAAATTAGACAGAATGCTCTCAATACATTTACATGCAGTTTGAAAAGTGCACATTTCTTACAAAACCTATACAAACACAAGGCATGGCATTACTTCAAAAATAATGTAATGCATGTAGCAATACTTCAGAATGGTGATCATAAAGAAAAAGTAATTTTTCAAAAGTTGCAATGGCCAAACAAAGATCAAGTTGGATACTTGGAGCAAAAATTGCACAGCATTTATAATGGAAACATTTTTTAGTATAATAATTACAAAAGCACAACAAGTTCCGAGTAAATTTGACTGCAATGAATTTAGATTTATTAGGAAAGCTTCTGAAGATGAGCATTTTTATTAAAAAACAAATGATATTCAATTTTTATGCAAGAATGTAAGTATCTTAGGTCASTCAACCTGCTATGCTCCCTTTAATACACCTATTCATCCTGCTTGTTCCTGGAAACCTAACTCTCTTCATATTTCCTTTTAAGCTCTTCCATAAGACCTATAAACTCATCATGTCCCGTACATTCAGCTAAATGTATGCTAAATGATTTCCCTTCCTCAGTCAAAAACTTCTTTTTTGAAGATTTTTTAAAYGGCAGAAAAGTTTATTTTATTAGAGTAGAATCTCACCTGGTTACTGAGGATCCCTTCTGCATTCCTCTCAAACTGTAGAGTCACTAACTCGTCATTTATGATGACAGGAATGAATTCGGTGCTAATGCTGTAGGAGTTCAGGACTATCTGGGCTGGTTTGAATCTACCAGGCTTCCAAACAAATGTCACTGCCCTGGTTCTCGCCTTGATGCGTGTGCAGGGGGGTTGGACTAAATGACCTCTAGAGGTCCTTTCCAACCTTAAGCATTCTATGCAGAATACTCCTATTTAACATGGAATTGCACCTGACCTAATAGTCCTGTCAGATGAAGCTGGGTCTGTGTAGAGGCAACTGCAAAGCATCACCTCCAGCAAAACCCAACCAAAATATTCCCAGATTCTCAAGAGTTGACTAGACAGAGCCTGTAAGCCACAGAAGACAAACTTTCTCCATGTACKTGGCAGTCAGCACTAACAAGTGTGACACAGGCTAAGAAGCCTACCACATCCACCAATAACTCTGTTGGACTCAGTGCAAGTCCTTAAGGAGAAGACTTCAGCAATATTATCTGCATTAAATTACAACTTCTAGGAAGAGAAATAAATAACTGAGCAAAAATACCTGATGAATGAATTGCCAGAATGGCTCCATGCAGGACATGATGTCACAATTTTTAAGAAGGCTGTATTACCAGGCTCTGTCCTGAATATAAGTTCTTAAAATTTTTGTCTAAATCCAAACACAGCTTTCATGCATGCAGCCATCACATGAAGCCTTAGCTACATGRAATCATGACTCCTTTTTGAGAAAAATGCTTAAAGGATAAGACAAATGCAATTAATATAAATCACTGATGAAGAACAATAGCCAACACATGTGTTTGAGCAGAAAGATCTCATGGTGCTTTGTTTGGCACCCAGCAGAACTTCATACAAGGCCTGGCTGGTTAAGTATATGCATGTTGCACAGAAAGAGTWCCTTAGGAGAGTGCTTGAAACCATAATTTAACAAATATAAATGGCTTCTTTCTTCAGCTTGCTGACAACATATCGACTTAACACTGGACTACCACTTCTGTAATCTGACTACGGGAATGAAAGCAGGACAGTCTGTTTTCTTCTGCATGCACAGTATACCTAGTATAATGTGAACCTTAATCTGGAAAATAGTAGCTAGGTGCTGCACCAAAATAAATAAATAAATCCAACACTAGAAAAATGCAGAAAAAAATGACACACGCAGATGTGACACACTTTAGCTCAATTAAAAAACAGTTAATAACAATCATACCGTCAGCAGTGCTGGAAGAGTTGTGATTTCCTTCTGATTGCTCTTTAAATTTATGGCTTCACTTCCTCTGTTTTCAAAACTGAAAAAAAAAAAAAAGATACATTTTCTAACACTGAGGACTTGCATTACTCAGTTCTTCCTGAGAACCAACACTRTATCATTCAAATGAAACATAAAACATCATTAAACAGCAGAACATAATTTCCAAACCACAGCCCATACTCTGCATATACTGCAACCAAAGAAGCCATGCCCTGTAAGCAGAACATGGAAGCAAAATACTTGCTACAAGTAACACTGACTTTTTCAAACTCAAGCAATCAAAAATAGCACATAGCACAACAAGGCTCCCCTGGCAACCAAACTAAATAAACAAAAATCAAGCTTTCTGCACATATGCATCATTTTCTGCTGGAAAAACAACAGCACAGCTGATGCATCTGCCATGGCAGCATTCATTGCCACGGCAGTATCTGGCAGCTGGGAGGTACCCCTTGTCCTTACACAGAGGAGTATGACCCAATGGAGGGACCTCGGGGCAGGTGGGTTCATCAACAAACCTCGGCCATGAGATGTGATATGTCTTCATTGAGCACATCTAAAGAGAGTTTGCAGACAAAAGCACAAGAAATTTTAGAAAGGGGATAACAYAAATTATCATTGCCAAAGCAACACCCGCTAACCTTGTAGGTTCTAAGTCTTGTTTCTCCCTATAGCAAATTTACCCTGGACTTTTTTGTTTTCCACCCCTTCAGAGGCCAACTTTGGAGTAATATTTTTTCCAATTCTTAAAAGCCAGCTTGAAGTACGCCGAGCAGAGTTTAATCAAAACTGTTATGTTACATGCAACCAATAGGTGGAATCAAATCAAGGAAAACGTTAGAGGATACTAATCCTCACTTCCTGCATTGCTTAGCACAAGCTGTGAAAAAAGTCATGCCAATATATGGTGTCTGAAGCACTGTTTTACAACGAAGTGATATGATTACCTCAAAAAAGTCTTAATAATGTTCTTAAATATTTAGCTTTTTTATTTATAAATACACAATACTGCTGTATTTGTATGAAGAGACGATCTGAAAGTTGGAAAAAATATGCTGTTATTTCTGTTTATTTTAGTAATATTCTGTCTGGATTTGGAGAAAGGATTTAGACTGGTACTACTGCTGTTACTGACTAAAGTCACACATGTGCAGAAATAAGCATGTCTCTGTACATCTTTTGAAAAGCAAGGTTTTATGCCAAATGTGCATCGGGCATTTCAGTTAAATACAAACTGAAATACATAAAAAAAAAATTCTAAGAAAAGTCTGACTAAATATTAGTTCCCCTTTCAGCTGCTCATATTCAAGATTCCGTAAACAAAAATGGGAACAGAATTCTTGAGGTATAAAGATTTTTTAGATCTTCTTAGATGCATTTGAAGAGAAAAGAGAGCTTCTTCCCTTTCTTTTATAGATSTTCAAGCTCCCAACCACCCACTGTGAGATTACCACAAGTAAGCTTTCTTAATGTATTCTGAAACACTAAGATTTTTTTTTTCCAGGGAAAGCAGACAAAGCCTTGGCTATTTTTCACTGCCTCTAAGACGGAACATCACTGCGTAGTTTTTCCTGGTCCTCTACACATGCCTAATGGGGGTGATATCCTTGTGGACTTCTCTTGGCTTYTGGATGCCACTCCTTATGGATCCAGCCTGCAGAACTCAAGATCTTTGTTTTTGTTATGTGTCACATATATGATCACTAATTCTCCATTTTCTCATCACCTTCTCTTTCACTTGTATTCTTTCCTTCATGTTATATATTCTTTTTCCTAAGCGTTTTATCACTTGACTGCTTTTTATTTGTGTTTGAAATGAAATATATGCCCATATTACTGTCTTCTTCCAAGTCAGGCTTGGACAGCTTGCTATGAAATTCCATCACACACACCCCAGAACTCAGAGAAGGTAGTTTAACAGACAAGCATCTTAAAATTGATAAAAAGGAGAAAAACAACCAACAAGAAAACTTTACTTTCCAAGCTAAAATAACCCTAAACCTGAAAGCAATTCCCTGTCATGGTTTATATTCTAGTGTTTCTACATTGCTCAACCTTTTGCTCTGGGGTGCAGTTCTATAACATGCAGACATTGTCAGCAGAAGAGGCATTAGGATTTTCCACACCTTCTTCTTAAGGCCACAGTCTTCAGGGGGAAAAAATATATGTGARGGCAAAGAAAGTGAGACACAGCGATCCAGTTTGCAGAGCAGCGATTTGCACCTGCACAAAGGGGCAAAGAATTATGGTCAACAGGCAGGAAAAAAAGCAAGTAGGAATCACTACAGCCTTCTTCACCACTGAAACTAGTAGTTTTTACGAACCTCTACCCTTAGTCAGGGCTCAGTTTTTAAAGAGTGTCTCAACGGAAGCAAACTGACTCACATGGAACGAGCAAAGTTGACAGCACARCACAGCACTTGGCAGGAAACAGGCTTCTTGGGGTGTTTAGTACAGAGCTCTCCTGTTTTCCCCACAGAAGTCAAGATTATCTTCTTCAGCCTAGAAGAGCGTATCAGTGGCCCCACASCAACACGTGGCATTCGGTATATCGGTGCCACACCAACACGCAGCGTTTGCACTCGGGACTGGAGAGCGGGCTGGCTCTTCTTGACATGGCTGATTGCTTCATGTCATCAGACCCCCACACTTAGAGGTCACCTCTTCCTCCCCACACATCGTCATACGCATCACATAACTGTCAGTAGTCACCAGTTTGGGAACACCATCTACCCACTTTTCTCCAAAGAGGAAAAAGTTTACAGGAACACACACAACCTTTTGCTCCCATGTTAAAAAAACAAACCAAACCAATCACAGGAGAGCTAATGCAGCTTTGCCACACATAATCTTAGGATGTGACATAATGTCATGCTGTCCAGCTAAGTCTTCACTCAGAGATGCAATGAATCCACTTATTAAAACTATGACACTCACAGTTCAAATTAATTTTTGGGAAATATGTAAGACATTTAAAATTTACGCTTTTTCTTCAATGCATTCATAAGTCCACACTATTTTACCACTAGTGGATAGCTGTTATACTTGCAAAAATTATACAGATTTATTAGTTTCTTCTACAAGACAATCTGGGCTACTAAAAGCTGTTATAAATCATGACTAGTTAGCCACATGATACTAAACCTCTCAATTTCGATGCCTTTGCTAGGAAGTGAGAATAAAGACTTACAGCATGCATAGGCTCACCAGGAACTTTTTGTTCTTGTCATATTCGTGCTACATTTATATTATTGTCTCTGCAGAGGTCGCCCCTTGCTTTAGGTTTTCCTGGAGCAGCGCATTSCTGGAGCCCTGTGCCATGCCTGGCACCAGGCATGCTGTTCCCAGCTGGGCACATCCAAAGTTAGGCCCGTGCTTAACTGACCACACAACTTTGAGGGACTGGCCAGCCAGCGCCTGGAGGGGAATTCAGCTCACCACTTGTTGAAGGTGGAAGATGAATCTTGGGAAAATTAGAATTTAACAAGTCCATGCTTCACAAAATGCTTGTGTTTACTTTTAGATTCCTGGGGATAAGACACTGCTAACCAGAGGCTAGCAACACGCCTAGAGTTCACAGATTCAAGCGTGTCAAATATTGGTTCTTAAAACTCAGGAAAAAAAAGATAAAAAAATAAAAACATAAGCACTCCTAACAACAACTCTTAACAACAACATGCCTTGAAACTMTTGAAACTTATTGACTCGTCACAGGGCACTCCCTCTTCTCCCTGAAAAGGCATCTTCAAGACACAGGATCACAACTATGTTCAGGAAATGGGGACACAGTCTGCCTGTGGTGCTCCTGTACCCCAACTACCCCAACAGCACCCAAGGTCGGAGCTACCGGTGGGAAAAGAAATGTTTCAAAGTCTACATTTGAATTATCTAGATTACTCATTAGAAAAAGAGCAAAGCATAATCCTAGGATAAGAGAAAACACCTCAGCGCTTCAACTTGCTTCCATGAACTCCTTCACTAGAAAGGCACTCATTCATAAAACCTTATAATTGCTTGTTTACATATTTAGGTAAATATATTTTTATTTTATGGATAAAAGCAAAAAAAAATCAAGCTGCCATTTCCATTCCCTATTCTCTCTCAAAAAAAAAAAAAGAAAAAAAAAATTAAATAACTTGCATGGTTGCATGGAGTAAGAAAGGTGCAGTGAAAATGAGTAGAACCCAGGCCTCCTAACTTGCCATCTTTCTATTGTCAGTTTTTTTAGGCTTCTCTTTTTTCACGCACATCAGCGCACCAACATCAACAGGTTCATCTTCAACKAAGATAGAGGGATTTTTTTCTCCTTAATTGCCTCACTGCTCTTGTCTACAGTTCTTCCTATCCTGTTTAATGYCACTCTTATTCTTTAAATAATCCAGATTATATTCAAGTTATAATAGATCCTATTCTATATGTTCTGAATAAACCTTCCTTCATGGGAATAAACCTTCCTTTATGCTTTCTSCTGCTCTGCTGCTGAAAATCTGTTTAGACCTCTCTGTAATACYGGAACAGGTGGTGTCTGAACCAGGGGCAGATTTTTTGGCCCAAATTTTTAATCAGTATATTTGTATGGGAAAGGTTAGAGACCATTATGGAAAAGACATGTGGCCATTTTCCACAGCATTACTCACAGATTCATACTGTCTTATGTGCAGATACATACAAGCAGAAGCACTCAAACTCAGGTTAGCTAATAAACACGAGGGGTTGCAGCCAAGAAAACCAATTCAGAGGGGTAAATCAAGGCACACAGCTCACGAGACCTTTCCAACTGTGTCTAAAAACTGAGCAAGGCTGTTATAAACAATTACGCCCTCAGAAGGCCCTCATGGCACCTCTGTAGCACGTTAGAAGYCTGCTTCCTCCACCTCCAACCTCTCTGGGGATCTCTAGGAGCTAAACTCTAGAGCCCCTCCATCCTCCAGGAACCAGCCCCATTCCGAGCACATGCACCAGGGTGGGAATGTGCCCTGTTAGATAAAGCAGGCTGCAGGAACTACCCAAGTGCCACAAAACGCAAGCGTGCGCCTTCCATGCGTGCCCTCTCGCGACGCGTCTGCCACCAATTCTTCGGGAACAGGGAATTTAACAAAACATCTCAAATCTCAGAAAAGGGGACTGCCTGAACCGAAGCAGTGTTCGACTCGAAGAACATCGTGCCTACACATCTAGATGTCAACCCTGCCTTCTCTGTCCTGTAAATACTTTGACCATTCAGAAGCAGTCATTTCTGGCTAGGTGAAATTTACTTTTCTTGCAGTCCAGAGCCCATGACAAGATAGTAAATTCACGGAGAGCACCAGGCTATCTCCCTTTTCAGGGCTAGATCACTCCCCAAAAAAGCTAACGATCTTTACATTAGGCTAAGATCATTTATTTTTAACTCATCTTCTCTCAGAACTAAATCAGAAAACACAGACATTTTCCATGGTAGTTCTTAATGGCAGGAGAAAAACAAGGCCCAAATTGGAGGATGCTCCAGAGTACAGATGGGGCAAAAGATTCTACAGAGGTCTAAGTCTGACCTATACATATACCCTTCTCTCCAAGTTTTATGACATCATTTGTGACATCTGCTTCCCATAATTCCAAAACAGTTTTCCTTAAAATTATGTGTTTTTGTTTTGGGATTGACAATCCAATTCACTCTCCAGTGTGATCCTCACTCAGGCAATTTCATTTTAGTCTTCCCTATCCTGTCACTTTCTTGGACATAATTCTGGTTCTCCGTCATAGCTTTTTATCTTTCTCTTAAAAAGTAATGTTCCTCATTACACCTCWTTTGCTTTTGACTTCGTGATTTTCCAGTTTTAGTTAATGGCAACACAGTGATGCATTCAGTGCTGACCTTCAAATTTCAAACTCAGAGACAGAGAGACATATTGCTTAGAAAAACCTGTATCATCCAAATATTTAAAAAAACAGCTGAAAGCCTCCCTGAAGAATATGAGTAAGAGGAAAATTTTAAGTCTAATAGACTTATCAAATATAGATGTRCAGGATCAAAATCTTCAAAAAGTTTCAGCACATTACAGAGAATCTAAAACCATATCCTCAGATCAGCAGCAGTTTATGAAACTTTTATTACACATTTGCACAGTGCCATAGGCTAGCTAGTATTGGTTTCTTCTCTGTTCTAGCTTCCAAGTGGTATTTGAAAAGATGACAGACCTTTCGAGCAGTATTTTTCTGTGCATACATATCATTATGATCACATTTTACCAAAGACCATCTGCRTTAAGTCTAACACCACATGAAAGACATGGAGTTCTAATTAAAAAAGATAAAAATATAAATTGAACAAAAATATCAAGCAATGTAAAACCTACCACATTTGTAAATAAAACTTTTTCAGGTTAATCATGTTCACTGCTAAATATTAGTCTTCACTGCTAAATATTAGTCATGTTTAATCTCTCAGCTATGTGATCAACCTGTGCTAGAGGGATTAAACAGTCCTCTACTTCAAATACCTTTTTCAAGTCATAGGTCTACTTTGACGTGAAGCACTTAACTCCGTAGTTACATACCCGGAGGCAGACCCAGGTCCCAAACTGTAATCCCATCACTTCTAAACCTTCTCTTAGACAGATTAAATGCTATTGAGTTCCTCACAGTGTCATTATGTGAGWGAAGCTTTCCAGATACCAAGCTGTTTGCAGTTCCTCTCAGAGACCTTTCCAGTTTGTCAGCATCTTTTTCATAATAAACCATGGACACTTCAATCAGAACCACTAGTCAAGTAACTAAAGCTTACCCACAGAGCACATGCACTCTGTTATTTATACAGCCAAGAATCACTTTCTCTCTTCCAGCCATCACTTTCCTTTGGGAGTTCATGATCAGCCAACAAGGACCATTTAGTCCATTTCTGCAATATTTTCATATACATGGTAAGCGATGGCTACATTCCTCTTTCTAGTCAGACAGCTTTGTCTTTTAAAACACTTTTAAAACAAGATCTGCTGTCGTCAACATTTACCAAACCATATACTCACGTCTTCTGCAACTTTATAACCTACAATTTGTTTTCCTCCAAACTACTTTCAAAGTTATTGAGTAAATCGATTTAAGCAATATTTCCTGAGAAATCTCTTGAAATGACAAGTAGAAAATAATTTTCTATGACCAACTTTTTTGATATTCCTTAAATTGTTAATTTTAGTCCACAGAAATTACACTTACAATTATTGAAATAGGAACACCATGTAGCACCAAATCAGGTGTCCTAAGGAATATGAATACAGTAGGAGGGCAATTAAAGAGGTCAACTTTGGACCTTAAAGAAAAACAAAATATTAACTCTTCTGTATCTGCCAAAATACTGTCAAATGAGAGTAAGAAAKAAGAAAATGAAGATGTTAATGTTTTTACAATGAACTAAGAGCTCTCTTTTTTTTYCCCTCCTAAATAGAATGTTGCCCTTTCTAAAAAACTTAAAAATGAAAAACTGTTGGCTATCTTCAGAGCAAGATTCCAAGAGACTAACAATATTCCAGGGAAACGAAATGCTAGTAGCAATGACAAGTCTTCCCATAGTCTCTGGCAATGCTGTTTGGGCTCATCTTAAGAGGCAGTGAATGTTTGAACAGAAATTTGAATGTGAAGTTTCTKGCACCGACTTCTATGCTTAAACTTAGGCCACACACATTGGAGGAGATTTAAAGACATTAAGAYAAATAGAAATTATAAAAACATGTCAGTGAACTTGAAATTAGAGAGTCAAAGGAAAGCAACACAGTTATTTCCTTTAAAATAAAGGAGGGAAGTGGGAGAAAAAGAATGCAGAGAAGGGTAAGGTAGGAGAAAATTAAGTCAGAATAATAAAGACTGGAACTTTAGGCARTTGCAATCAGCTAATGAAGTTTTTGAACAGAATTTAAGCTTTGGAATAGCATTATAATCATTTAAACAATCTCACCTGAAAACTGGTTGTATTATAGACAGCATTAAGCAAATTTGGACCGTTTTAACTGCAACAGTTCTTCCCCTCAGACCTGTTTATGATGCTTACTTACATGTTGKTTTTGCTCTGCTTGCACAGCAAAGCTAGGTTAGCAACACTGCTTTCTATATGCTATATGTAATGGGTGCCACATACTATATGCAAATGGGTTAATACACATTTTTTTAATCTTTTGCAAAACACAATCTAAAAAACCCACTTTTCTTTATAAAATGATTTTAAAACTACCATCTTTTGTAAACGCATATTAGAAATGCAAGAATCCAACTCTTTTGTCTTTACGCTGAACGTAAAGGCTAGCACGAAGTGAAACAGGCATGATGGTCCCTGACCATCCGTGTTGAACAGCTTAATCTGTTGTGCATGTGAGGGAACCCAGCAGCCGTACAAAGGCTAGAGAAAAGAAATGCACATTGTCTCTGAGCAGAGGCTACTTTGATATCGGACAGTAGGATTATAACATCACATCAACAGTTTGCTTCTGGCATCTGTCAGGCATAGCAACAAATACTAATTTAGAACCCACTCTGTATTTACTAGCCTGATATGTTAGGTGAAATGAATACAGTACTGACTGCTAGCACGTAAACTCGGTAGAATATCAGGAACACATTTATAAACAGTCTGTTATACACAGTTTTCCAAATGGCACATATTGGCATGTAAGAGGATCAACACGGGTACTTAAAAATTACACAGAACTAGAGAATATTTTTTTAAAAAAAAAAAAAAATCAAACACAACAACTCCTCCCAGCCTTCACACCACCTAACAAAAGAAAGTTTTAAAGCAGTTACTGCTCCTTTCTTTTTCAATAAAAATAAAGCTGGATTTACAGAATTTTGGAAAGCATCATTAAGCAGCAGCAACCAGGAAAAAACACCCCAGGGAATTGGTGTCAACAGTAAAACGCAGTGAGCTCYTCTAGTCAGGCTTGATTGACAGAGATAGTATTGTTAGACATACACAAGGTCACAAGATCGGTACAGGAAGGTATTTCTCAGTTGGCAAATTTTTTAATCACAAAACATACACCCTACAGAATTGTCTTTCTGCAGAAACTTTCACGTCATTATCTGATTCTCTCTTTCAAGTTGAAAGCATGCGTTTTCCATTCAACCAAAAAGAAATAAATTCAATGGCTACTTTTTTTAATCTTYGATTAAATGTGGCAAGGACTGTTGCTACTGGATTTTTTTTTTCCTGCATTTGCTCTCCATGTGCTTACAAGAAAATCTTCCATGCACATTCTTCCTCACCACATCACTGTCACAACCACTGGCAAAGCTCAGATCTACCCAGGGTTCCTCGGCTTAGATCCCAAGATCTCCAAACTGCTGGAATGATACAATGCCTTCAGTAAGCCATTTTCACAGTATAAGAAATGTTGGAATATTAAAAAAAAAAAATAAAATCACGGCTACACTTCAAACGAAGTCGAATCACGGATATTGCATTAAAACAATTAGAGAGTATATTTCAGGCCACAAGACAGATGCCACATGAAAATCCACAAAATATTTTTGCATTTTGCATTTCTGATCTTAAAACAGTCTTCAAAGAGATACTATAAAGTCAGTTAGAATCTGTAAAATTGATTTTAGAAATGAAAATACTTTCATTGGCAGGCCTACAGGCTAACCAATATTGTGCTGTGCARCTGACTCCAAGTGTAACAGTGCATACTAATTGAATTCATTTTATACGAAGTACAAAAAAAATCTAAAAAAAAATAAAAGCAGTAGCTGGGTTTTAAGCCTTCTGGAAAGTTCCAGTAAGCAGAACTACAATCCTCACAGAAACACATTTCTACATTTGGKTTTGTCATCTGTGAGCCTTTTGTCGACCAGATGAGAAGATTTCAAAGTTTACAAAGTTTTTACTTTGTGAAAGCATTATTCAAAACTGAATGTTTATAGATACTTCAAAAATATTTTTGAAGTATTGACTCTAGCACTTAAACCTATAATTGGAAAGGCAACAACTATGTTAACATTTCATAGAGTAAACAAAGAAAGACGGGGGTTTTTTCTTGCAAGGGGTGTTACTATTGCAATTAACACTCTGATAACATTTCCTTTAGGAAATGTCTCCCAAGCCCAGGGCCGGCGGCCGGACTTGCTCTTTTTGGCCTCAGCTCCACAAGGGAGACTTAGGGAGACGCCTAATTCTAATCAAACAAGTATTCCCATTACAAAACACAGCACCATTTTCTTATTTAAACACAGGCAACCACTGAGGCACCTTGCTGAATCAGGGCCTCCACCAATGCTATGACTGGGAATTATCTTGGAATAAAAGCTATTTGACAGAAAAAGCCAGGAAGAATTGTAACAGTAAAAACAAAAAATAAACTAACATATTCTTCATAGTGTGTCTTGCTTTGGTAAATCTAATTTTAAATCTTCTAAACCACTGGAGCAGTTCCTCTGTTGGATTCACAAACCACCATCACTGATCTGCATTTACAAATGAAGAACAAAAATCATACCCTGTTTTTTGAAGAGTTTCTTTATTAGAAAGCAGTGACAGATTTTTCCAGCAAACAATAAATTTCTTCTAAGATGTGAACAAATCAAAGCCAAGCAGGAGGTAGCAACTTAGAAACAACTTTGAAATGTATTACTCCCCTTTCAATTCCATGCAGTCCCCAAATGCACAGAATGTTTTTCTATAACTACACAAATACATGTGCTTTATAAACAGGAACAATGACAGGCAGTCCCAAGGGATGAAAAAGACTCTTTAATCTCTCCTTGGGCAGTATAAACACAGTTCTTCCATCTCTGGAAGCTCTTAGTTAAAAACTAATGGATGAACTCATGAACTGAACAAAAATCTCAGTTAAAAAAAAAAAAAGAGGGGAAAGAAAAGCCTTCTAAACCCAAATAAAASATTGCTCTTCACCATTTCATGGTACTCTCTGGTACACTCCAGTGATGTAAAAGCAGTATCTGGACAGAGGCAACAAAGGCATATTTCTGTTGACATTTAGTTGACTGGCCAATGGCACTTTGAAGGGATAAGACAAGCATGAACTTAACTTCCTAAATGTTACACAGCATAATTAATAACATATACATATTTTATAGGAAATTTTAGTGGCAAATCTAGAGTAAACTGAAACTATCTGCTTAATGTGTCCATCTCCTAGGTATCTTCTTTTTAGGTCATTCATGTTTATTTACATCAGGACAATTGCTGAGATGCGGGTACCAGATATTTCTGAGAGAATCCACAGCGTATTGATTTACACCATAAAAGCTTCATCTCCATGTAGATGGACTAAAGAAACACTCAGGTAAATAAATAAGTATTCCAACAGTACTCTGTTGTTTATTGTATTTTTTATTATTGAAAAAATCAAACAACCAAGCTGAGCATAAACAACAGTTTGATGGAAGGTATTGATTAAAAAATAGAAATTCCAAACCCCATAATCAAAGCCAAAATCCTAATTCTGCAAAATGCACTTATATAAGCAYGCACTAGGTGAAACTATTTCGTTTAAGCTTTATGTAAAAGCAAAGTAAGCCCTTAACAGTCGCACTGCATGTTTTGTCACCACAAAACTAGCATCTAGTCTGCATGGATTAGTTTTTAAGGAAAGCCTCCAGCAATTCTCATGTTCCTCAGAGCTACAAATTGCTGCAAGGGTAAGTTATTAGCATGAGCTCTTAGTCAAATGAGGTTCTCCAAAGAGTCTAAGACACTGATTAACACATAGTGTAATTCCTGTCCCTCCTTCCCTCCCCACACATACTCCCTCCCTCCTATTTCAAAGGAAGACCACAGTTGTTTTTTAAAGCTCAATCTGAACATAATGCCTGGAGCAAGAAGCGTTGAGAGCTCCAGCCATTTGGAGTGGAGGGGGCAGCTGTGGGGCAGAGGGGAGAGACAAGCTCTGATCTGGGGCTTCCACACAGCCCCTGCTGCCTCCACGGCTGGAGCAGACAGAGAATACTTTGGGACACTTTAGTAGACTTGCAAAGTTCAAGGAACCTTAGCATTCCACATGGGCTGGATAAGCACGCTATGCATTTCCAGAGATCACAGCAGGTACACCAACGACGTATTTGGTCCTATACAACATCTTGCTGTCTGTCCCCTCCGGCCTGCTGTTGTGCTCTGCTGAAAACCAAMACTAGGTAAAAGATCCCAGTGCCAAAGCTCCTTTCTACGCACCTCAAATTCGACCAAGTTCCAACATACATGACAATGAAGTTAACCATCCTATTGTACACACCGCTCATGAGGCTTCAAAAACAAACCCACAAAAAACATATTTCCCAACTTGCCTCACGTGTTCCAGACACTAACAACAAATGTACAGAGCAGTGTTACTCTTTCCCTGGCGTGCACACGCACTCTGTTGGGTTGCACATTTTTCTGYGCTGCAAAGCTCACTAAATAAACATGACAGGCAAACCCGGGGCCTGCATTCCTACCCGACACTGTTTAATGTACGCAATTAAGCTAATCTACGAAGAAAGCTGTCAGTGCAAACCAAATAGGAGAGCGTCAGCATTCCAAACTCGCTGCAGCCCAGCACAACAAAAAGCTCTTTAACAGACCAAACGGGGCTCCTCAGAGCTCGGGGATTTTTTGCTTCCACTCTGAGCAGCATCGGAGCTTCCACCCTGCAGCTACCTACGCACGGAGTTCGAGAACAAGGGCGAGCAGCCCAAGCCTTTCCATATCTGCGTGGGCTATCCTGACTTCCCAATAAAGGAAAGGCTCTTGGCTGCAGGAAATGAAACTGTGATTTAGATAAGGATCCTCAGCTGCAGCCTCAAGTGAGGTGGAACAGGTCTGCCACCAGCGCAAGCTGCAGATCCCCTATTTAGCTCACAAACCACCAAACTGGAATCACCCTCCTTCCTGCCAACGTGACCGCTATGCTTTTTTGTTTATTCTGAACCACAAAGACAAGGAGAGGGCAAGGAGTCAGATGAAACCTCTCTCATCTGCCTTCTCATGTCCTAAGCCAGTTGTGTGCCTTTTCTTTCTTCTCTACCTTATCCACGGCCGCCAAATGCAACAGCCATGCAACTGTAAAGATGCTCCCGATCCAGTGGCCTTGTTGCTGGCTCTTCGCAGTAAATAAAAAGTAACGTTTCACACTAACGAACTGCCAGTGGGTCCTTGGTAAAGTACTGGCAAGACAAGTGCTGAGCATGTGGTGAAACAAAACTGCAAGAGGTGAACACAAAAACATCTTTGTCCATGTACATTAGGGCCAAGAAACAGAATGGAAACTTTATCTATGTTTTTCTTTATGTACACAGAGAAAAAAAAAAAAAGGAAGAGGAAGAAAAACACAAGAAGTTTCAGAAAGTTTCCGTCTTGTAAAAGCTCCCTGCACCAGGAAGGTGCTCACAGCCAGGGTGCCACCGAGCGCGGGTTTCGCACTGAGGCTCGACCGCCCCACGCACGCCTGTGTGCGCAGCAGCAGCACCTGAGCCGCGGGACGCCGGAGCCCCGCAGCGCGGAGCCCCGCGGCCCCGGGGACGCCGCCGCCCCGGGGGCCGGGCGGGCAGCGCGGCCGGCCGAGCTGCTTCCCGAGGGCGGCAGCGCGTGGCCGGCCCGCACCTCCCACCGCCACACGAGCGCTGGGGTGAAAACCTGCAAAATCGGGCAGCCCGGGCCGCGCGCGGGAACCAGCCGCCCCCGCGCCCCGGCTCCGCCTGGGGAGAGGCCGAGCCCGCCGCGGTCTCGTCCCGTCCCGCCGGGAAGRGCTCCTACCTGCCGCGAGCCCGGCCGCGCCGCCCCGCGACAACGGCGCTGCCCGCCGCCCCGGCCCCGCTCCGCTGCCGCCGGCCCCGACCTACCTGGGGGCGCCGGGCGGGCGCTGCCGGGGGAAGCCGCGGGCGAAGAAGCGCGCGAAGGCGCCGTGCCAGGAGGAGCCGCCGCCGCGGCCGCCCCCGCCCGACATCTCCAGCGGGACGCGACASACGGCCCGMGAGGCTGCCCGGCTCGCGCTCCCGGGGCGGCGGCAAGCCCCGCCCCTCCGCCTCGGGGGGCGTGCCCTCCTGCGCCCCGCCCCTTCCCGCCCAGGGGGCGTGGCCTCCTTCCCGCTCGTGCCGGCGCAGCGCGGGAAGGGGCGCGCCGGGATCCGCGCGCGCGCTCGCTCCGGCGTTCCCCATGCACGGAAAAACGGGCAAACGTTCCCGAGTGACAAAGGAAGGGAAGCGGCGCTAGCGCCTTCCACGTTCATGCCACTTCAGGCCGCCTGGGAACAGTGACGGCACCAGCTCTTGCCTTCCCCTGGTGCTCACTCGGTTACTGCTGGCAGCTTTGCCAGGGGCAGCTCCGGGTTTTAAATGCAGAACTCTACCCTCCYCTTTCCTTGACCAACAGCTCTGCTTTTCTCCAAGAGTTTTCCCCATTTCCCGCCTGGCTGCACCCTCTCCAAATGCATCCCTCCRGCCTGTACTGGTGCTCACCTTCCCGGCGAGGCAGCCGGAGCACCTGCCTGCTGGGGCGGCAGCTCCACACCAGGATGAAGCTGTGAGGCCAGGCCCACCGGCAGATCGGCAGCAGTTTAAGCCTGGAAATAGATTACCAGCTAGTTTTCTGCCCACTTTCCGCTATCTCAGATATAAGCAGTCTTTAAGAAATGCCCAGAGATCTCTTGATACTTAAGATCTTACACATATCTCCGATCTGGGTTTTAGAAACAAGGGCAGGTTGGTGAGAACTGGGACTAGCCGGCTGCTCTGCAGGCTGCAGAGGCTCGCTGCGTTTCTCCTGGTAGAGATACCCAGAAAAGGCGGTTTTCACGAGCCTTATCCAGGGACCAGCACTTGCTGCACAGAAGGGTCCTGCCTGTTTGTCAGCATTCGGACAAGGAGCAAACGACTTTCCCAAGGATACAGAACGCCCCGAGCCAGCACAAACCTGCAAGGCGTTTCATGCCAGACCAGCTTAGGGGAAACAAAACAAACAAAACAAAACAAAACAAAACACCCACACATTTTGAGAACACCAACCTAGCTGCCTATTCTTAGTTGAACAACAATCAATCAGTTACAACCACAAAATATAACATCAATCCCTACAGACCCTTAGAGTGTCCCCCTATGTTCAAAGCAAAAGTAATTAAGGTTCCAAAACTAAATTAGAAGAGTGGCAATTTATTAAAAGCAATTAAATGGAACTGCACAAACAGGCTGCAGCAAGAYTCAGGCTCCCAGTGACTGTTCATTACTTTTAATTCATTACCACATACATCTCTCAACTTCCCTACATATTGCCTAAGTAAGTTCTAATCCCCGAGCTGTAGCAAACCTGAATATAATAATTAGCATTTATAAAGCATCCGGTATCTTCAAAGGAATTAAGCATCAATTAATCCACACAACCACCTCAGGATGTAGTTAAGTACAGTAAGGTAAGTGGCTTGCACACAGAGACACAGGCAGTCCGAACACCTGACTGCGTCTGAGATGTGTCCCCATGCCCAGGGGGGCACCACGGGGCCAGGGCTCTGCTTGCCTGAGTACAAAGCACCAAGCTCATCAGGAATGCTGAGCCCAAACAGTACCACTTTGTGTTCAGATCCATTTCTCCTTTCTTCATTGTCTCAGAAAGGGAAACAAAAGAAAAAAAAAAARGGRRGRAAAAAAAAGAAACCCAAAGAAACATTACATCAAATCATAATTCTGATAGAAGCACATAAGCAAATTCTGATCAAAATAATTAGTGCATATCAGTATAAAACACAAACATAGAGCAGGCTAGACAATTTAAATCTTTGTGTGTATCCAGCAGTCACTGGGTACTGCTTTGAATAGAAGTAAATAAATTAGATGCATTTAAAATGTTAAGAGGGGAAACGCYGGCCGATCTGCCAAGAGGAACCCAGTTTTAGCCATCTATCGCTTTGATGAGGACAGAAAAGTGAGGCATTTGCCCGAGGATGCAGTATGTGCCCTGTGGCAGGTGGCCCTGYGCATTAACGCAGCTGTCAACACGAACAACACATGCAAGCCAAAACAGATGGGGGAACTTCGTGCTTTCTGCCTCAAATTCAAATACTCAGATGTGGCCCATACGAGGTAATGTTGCACTGCCCAAGGCAGCGAAAAACCATTAAAACACAGTTGTAGAGCGAAACAAAATTACAGAAGCGGAAAATGCCAAACCTTGGCTCTTCTGAGCTGTCTCTATATGTATTTTTTTTCATAGTTTGTCCTGCCCAGAGGTTCACTTGAATCGTTATGTCAAAGAAAAGAGAGGAGAACGCTATGCCCATTCCATATCCTGTCATTTTCTACTGCAATCCCGATTATAATGGTTGTGCTCAAGGGAAAACTCCCCCTTCCCCTGGCTGCTTTAGAGTGAGCAGATGGTGAAATTTTAAATGTGCTTTCTGAATTTCCTTCCATTTATGGGTCTTTAAAATGTTTAGTCAAGTCTTCTTTTGTTTGGATACGAAAAAGGAAAGCAAGTGTTCACCACACTATTTATGAAGAGTCCTCTCTTGCACACAGATTTGGACTTTTTCTAATACCTTGCAGGGAAAAATATAGCCTTAAAACCACAAAGCTAAACATTTTTTTCTGCAATTACTACTATTAAATGATAAAAACGTTCCCAAACTGTTTGCTTTTTTGGGTTGTTAAAAAAAAAAAAAAAAAAAACCACAAAGTGTCACAATTTAAGATATAATGTATTTATCAATGAAACGATTTTATCATGACTACTTTTTCTTAGGTAACATGCAATCCTATTTTCCAGACTCTTTCAAAACATACCCAGAAATAAAAAGGTCACCAACTTAAGTGGCTTTTTAATAAACGGTGGTCCGTTACTTACTCATATTATGACAAGGTTTCTAGTAGGTAGCATAAGACCATGAATTAAGAAATATTTAAGATGGAGTCATGGCATATAATATCTCTTAGCCATTTTGGACAGTTTTCATTTTCCAGATGCTGAAAAGAAATAYGGATGATCTTACAATTTCCACTATGCTCTTATTCCCAAACGCAGGCATACAACAGAACTGAAGATCCGTCTCGGGTACATATTATTACCCACATGAAGTATGTTAGCAAGGATTTCGAGGATTTAACGCTGATAGAGCTGTGACCTTTTGCTGCTAAGCTCGCACCGCGCAGCTTCCCAGCCATCCTGTGTGTCCTTTAACGGCGCACACACTGTTCCTCTGTCTGATTTGCTGAGAGTGGCTTAGAGGAGACACGCACAGTCAGCTGCTCCTGTTCAAATGCCCCAGTGCCTGGRGAAGACAGCTGGAAACGGCTCCTGCTATTAACTGGAGTCACGGAGAGCYGTAACTCTATTACTTATTATTTCGGATAAGACTTCAATACTGTGCCACCCACGGTCAAGGTTCACTGTGCTAATTACAATCTTTAAATCATTCTTCTGAAACCCTCTCCTGTTTATTTTGCATCCTATCACTTATGATGCATACATTTTCCCAGGACAGTAGTGTTAAAAGAGTAAATGACTTGGAAAGAACAAACTAAAATTTGATCAAGAGCAAAAGCTAAACAAACAAACAAAGCAGAAGAAACAGCCAACACAGCATCTACAGAACTAGATGCAGCCCACACTCTCTACTTTGCCCTCACCTGGGCAAAGGGCAAAAATGATATAAAAGTTTTATTTTTTAGTGCTATTTGGTCAGCTAGAATGGAGGTAGGTGAATAAGGTCCTTTTCCCTCAGTTCCATTAGAATCRGTAGCTTTCAGCTGATTAACAGTGAATGTCCAGAAGGGCTGCAAAACATCATCTCCAGCACCTCCTRCCAGACTTAGTTGTGCGATCACAAAGCTGCTCCTCACCTGTGCTCTTACTCATGCTGAGCGCCGCAAAACGCTCTGCTCTCACTGCAGCTCTTCATATAAGGAGGTCTTAGTAACCCACCCCTTACTGAATCAGTCTCTCTGGGCACCATCACCGACCTCACTAGAAAAACATTGGCTAAGCAGAGTTCTTCAGCAAGTTATTTTCCTTTCTAAAGTTATTATTATGGAAAAGAACAAATCACCCAAAGGAATGGAAATGTTTTTAAAAMTGGGTATCTTACAAGCAAAGTCCATAAAATCTAACCAACAGGTCCTACACCGTTGTTCATTTGGCACTTTTCTTCATAGAATGTTATTTGAATATTGGATTTGTAYTTAAATAAAAGGAATACACATATTTCTGTAGAAAACTGCAAAATGTCAGTATTCAAATCAACATTTTAATTTCATAAAAGCTTACTCCATTTGCACCATTTTAAGCCTATGTACAGCATTTTTTGTTTTGTTTTRCTTATTTGTTTTTGGTAAGCTCAACACAGCAGAATCTTTAGTAAGTAAAAGAGGATTTATCCTAATGCYCCAGAAGAAAAATTCTGTATAATCCATCTACTGGTTGCGAAGGGATTTACCAAACAATAGGATATTTTTTTAACATTATGCCAATGTTAAAATACAAAAAAACCCAATTCAATATTATTAATAATACGTGGCTCATGAACCTCATAAGAAATGTGGCTCATGAACCTCAGCTTCAGTGTTTTAATCCTGATGTTGTTCTCCTTTGGAAACATTGGCTCTAATACACACCTTTAGTCCAACAAAACACGAGTCATAAGATGTAAAAGGTTTCACTACAGTGTCATTTCATAGGAGGCACGCACTGTAGTTCCTAAGTAGCAGAAGTTGAGCAGGTCTTACCAAATTTGTTCAGTGTGTGCTACTACTAAAATTAAAGGTTTACATTATCTCATTATTAAATCCATCCTCTGAGTAAAGCTACAGACTTTATATGACAAACTGACTGACATGCTTGTATTTACTGCAATGCAACATCAGCTCAACCGTCATTCACTTATCTTTCATGCTTTGCTACAAACTTGAAGAAAGCACGTAGACAGTCTGAATTCTGCAAAAATCACTCAATTATTGCATGTCTGGATGACAGAACAWACATCAAGCAAAGAGCAGCAATGTGGACAACCTATGACAGAAATTTCTTAGCCTTCTTTGAAAATATAGACAGTGAACTAAGTACTTTAGCGTGTTTTGAAGYGAGTGGTAAGGAGTCAGCGATAAGGAGATAGGAGTACTTAAGAAAATTCACACAAAATAAGCAAATCAGCTCTGGATACACATTCTCATTTCCAGAAAGTATAACGCAATATCAATTGTAGCCTATGTTCAGGCCTTTCAGAAGGCCTGTGGGAATTACACAATTGTTTTCTAAGACAAAATTTATTCTCTAATTTTTTTAATGGGGTAGTTAAAGATGATATGTTATTATTAAAGCTCAAAGCTTAACTGTAATGCACACTGATACTATCTAAACACTAGGCTGGATTAGTCTACAGATCAATCCACAGTTGTCTTTGGAACTGCTTCCAAAAAGCTGTTACAGCATTAACTTCCTTATACTTAATCCTCAACAGAGGACTTTTGAAAATGGATATTTATCCATAGGGTAAAAGCAGAATGCCATTTTCCCTTTGTAATAAAATCTACTCTGAGTGTATGTGAGCCCCTAAAAACTCGAAGACGCTTTGCAAGAGACAAGAATCACTTGTCTCAGCTGAATCTTTCTGTTCTTGAGAGGACACTCGCCCTATAACTTCTCAGCCATCTCAACCAACAAAACAAAGTAATTACCAAGTTGCTTTCACGTAATCATGCTTTACCATAAATCAAGAATAAGAATACTCTTGGCATCAAAAAACAACAAATATACAATGTGGTTCATTTAACCCATTTGTTGTTCGTTACAACAGCTGATATTTTTCTATGCCTGGCTTGTGTGAATAAACTTTGGTGAACAAGATAAAAACCAGAGGGATATGCAGTAGGATTTTAAGCCAAGGGAACACAATCAAAAGCTTTATCCAAGTAATGCCTTCAAGCCAGTGTGATCACTAATGCATACAATAAGGGTTTTTTTTACTCACGACTGTCCTTATTTTCTAGAACTCCATTACACCATTTCCTCTAAACTAGAAGTACTACCACTTAATCCTTATGTCACAGTTATATCTTTCACAAATAGAATAAACATTCCCAGTTCTGACTGGACCATAACATGAAGCAAAACAATGCATCATTGACAGAATGACTACTAGGTCATCCTGGCATATGGAGTTGAGCTCTGCTATTCCCTTAAATGATTCCCAACTTGATGTTTTTTAACAATGTGGCATTGATTCCCTTACATCTTTTACATCTGTAAAGGCACATCTACACTAGTGGTTTAGATCAAGTGAGGAAGGTGCTCTAAAACTCCTGGTCATCCCTTGCTATTGGTGCTTTTGCTTACATGTCAAAATAAGTGCAGAGTATAAAAGAGGAAAAAAAAAAAGATTTTTCGGTGGCTGAGACTAAACTAGATGACTCAAGCTGCTCCTAATATGCTACAACAACTAACAGACACTCAGCCTGAAGGATCAGAGAAGAGCCAGGCTTAGGAAAACTTCAGAAATAGACAATCCTGTGGACAACAGATTCTCAGCCTGATGAGGCTGCACTCTTATGAAGGTGCCTGTACTGACAAGCTTTCACTTCAACTCTTTATCACAGCTACTTTATTGAGCCTCAAGAAGACTATCTTTCATTAATATGCTTTAGCATTAACATGACTGTACTTCAGTCTCATCAATGACCTTCCTCAGAACTCCTGCATATCCCAGTTTCCCTGATTTATTCCATCCTTTTCACAGTCTTTTCCTCCTTTACTAAGAACAGTTAGACAACTCTGAAGCAAATTAAATTTGGTCCAATAACTACCTCACTAGGGCTTGGATCTACTTACAGGTCTCCAAAGACAAATATTTTTTTAAAAAATGCCTAACTTTAAATTTCTAAATTTACCCTTTCATTATGAAACAAGTTAACTTGATCTGCATAGATGCACACTGCCTCAGAGAGAAATTTACACTCCCTTGCGAGCTAATGCCCAAGTAATACAATTTAAATACAAATAATTTCATCTTGTAATAAATAATTTGTAAAATATATGGTCATTTCATGTCAGAAAAAACAGCTAAAGTGTAACTTTCATTTAAATGACTGCTTTTGAAAAAGGGTAGTGGGAGGGGGTGTCACASTATCTTAGAAAAGTGAAGTAGTAAAGACAACAGATCAAGTCAACCTTTCAAAGCAATTTTTTTTCCCTGACCTTTGTGAAAGAGGAACATTGAGGCCTTTTCTCTGAAGTTCCCTCATTGCTTTTTCCTTCCAGGCTCCTGTAACAGTCTTCCATTACCTATACTGTATCTCAAAAGAAGTAGCAGGGAAAAGAGCTGCCAAGTTCCACTAGCATAGTGACATTGATAGCATTTGTTTAATAAAATAAAGTGAGGCAAGCAGGTGCCCTGTTTCACAAACATTAAAAGTAATGGATGGGAAAGTTTAGGATCCAGGTTTGTAAGGATTCTCCCTGAAAGATTCTAAGGAGGGACAGAAAGATTTAAAGAAATAAAAAACACACACACAAAAAAGAGTGAAAAATTCTCAAGCAAGTTCTGCTTCTCTTTTGATTAAGTTGTAAGTTGGCTTTTTTGCTTTTAATGGCAAGCATGTTAAATTAGCATTATTTCAATTCCTTTCCAATGACTAACAAAATGTTATTTCACAATTACAGCTTCTATGAGATTAGCTGCTTTCTAAGATCAGTGATAAGATCATTGCAGAGCCAGTCCCTTGTTATGGGAGCCCCAAAATGTGACGTTACCATTCCAAATATTACTGCATTAGAATGACTTCCTGCCGACAACTGAGCAACGTAACCCATTTGTTCTGTCTAGTCTTCCTGGGCAGCTTATCTCTCTTATTAGTAAACAAAAAGCAATAACTGTATACAGTTGGAGGGGTGAGGTTAAAAGAAGGCTCCATTATATTTACATGCAGACGTTCTTAAAACTGTACTTGCTTGACAGAACGTTGCCTACAAGTCTTCAGGCCATGCAAACTGGCTGCATCCCCAAAAGCGCTCACAGATTAAATGCACAGGTTCCCATGGACTAGCAGCCTGTTGAGTAGAGGGCCACAGCTAAGATGAATTTAGATTCACATATTTTGCTGATAGCATCCACTTCAAAGAGATTTAGAAGGCAGGACTTAGTACACAGGAGTATGAAGCCTCATGCTTCAGTTGAAGCTCATGCTTCAAGTGGAAATACTATAGCCTTATGCATTATCAGGCATATTTTAAGAAAATTTATCATAAATATTAAAAGAGCACCTTGCTTAATGCAAACATAACAGGACATAATACCATGTGGGTTGCTGAGACCAACTCACCTTCAAGAAGAGGCTCTTTAGTCAATGTGCTGCCTTTTAAATTCACACTTACAACCACCATAGCCAGCCAGGCACTTCTCTTCCCTGTTATTCTGTGAACAGCATTTAAATTTCCAAGGGAAGTGGTTTCTTTTTGTTTCTGTTTTTCTTAAGCATCAAGCAAACTATATCTATGTTTCCAGGCAGATCTCATTATTGTTATTTTAAAAATCTAAGTTTCCTAGAGTAACAGTTTTAAATACTAGCAGCCAGTGGGTTCTCAGAAAAAACTGTAAAGAAGCACTGTTGCATGAATGCATGAAAGCTTTGTGCAATACATGACTCTTGTACCAAGTTCAGCATTATTACAGCAGCTCAAGGCTATATCAACCATGCATGCTAAGGAATTTCACCTCTACATGGCGGAGAGAGAAGGGGTGAACAAGTAGAAATCCCCTTCCATGCACACAAACATCTATTCCACAAAACAGCAACAAATGCTCTAGAAGAGCCAAGAAATCATGGAAGCAGAAAAGGAAAAACAAAACACCCCAAACATTTTACTATGGAATACTCCCATTCTCCCTATTTCAAAAAGCTCTCCATCCAGAATAGTCTCCTGGAGTACATAAGGAGAAAAAAAAAGAGCTGCTGAGGAAATAAAGAAACAACAATCAGCATAAGTAACTAACTGCTGTATTCAAAGGTCTCACTAACTGCATTGGGAAGCAAAAAGTAAAATGGGAACAGGATACTTTCCCCGGGTTGGTTAGTGGGGGCGGGGAGGAAAGCAGCAGTAGGGTCACACATGTTGCCATGATGGAAATGGCATCCGGAAGATAAACAGCTTGGTCCGGCTTGGTAAAAACAATCAAGAAGCAGTAAAGATCCAAATTCACAAACATTTTTATTGAACAAAGTCAGAAATAGTCAGAGTAGTTAGATCTTTTATATAAGAACTTAAATATTTGGTAGAAAATATTTTGGTAGAAAAAAAAATAATGTCCACTTCAAATTAAATATTTCATTCAAATCTTTAAGTGAACMAAAACATTTACAAAATATTTATACTGAGAAAACCGTTTCCAACAARTGTTATTCTTGTTAATATATTATCCAGTGCAAAATAAATCTGAATATCATCTGCCACAAAATTCACAGAAAGAAAAAACTCACAAAATCAGAATTGTATTTCATTCTGCACACATTTTAAAATTCTGAATGGAGAAAAAGTTAAAAATTTCATGGAAAAGGACTTAAAGTATTAGTATTCTCAAGACAAACAGCATCCTATAAGAAAGGCCTTACAGTAAGACTTAGCTGGGACTGGCAAAGAGGGGGAAGGAATTTCAGCTGTTCAGCAGTGATTTAATGGAAAGCACATAGAAAATGTTTTACCTTCTCAAGCAGTTCTCTTTGCTCTAAGTTTTCCTCTATACAGTGAGACCTAGAAGGCAGCGTTATAGAGCACTTGAGTTTTGTATATCATTGGCAGAGGGGGAGGGAAACAAACACTTGSCAGACTAACATGCTACCTCTCCCACAGGGAGCGGTTGGTCACTCAATTAAATAGTTTCCATCATTCCAAGTGCTGGATTTCTTGCTGTTTTGGACAAGAGAGGATGGAAAAAAGGAGAAGTGGCATTACAGTAATAAATTTCTAGGCAAACACTTAATTTGTTACCTAGAGTGTATCTTTGAAGACGATGTTTACTGAAAATCATTCTTAAAAGTAGTTTTCATATAGAACATAAGATGTGTTTTACATTAATGACTTAGTGAACTGTCCCTTGACCGTGTTCCCAAAATAGAACTTCCATGTATATTTTCTCTACATACCTGGAATAGCAGTCTACCTTATCAAAGTATGTAACAAATATATGGAGTCCAAACAAAGTYTGAGGCAAGAGGTTTTATAAAAGTACAGAATTGTATTTCCAGCGGAAAATGTCCAAATAAATTCCAAATGAAACTAACTGAAATGCAAAAATTTCTATGACAACAAGACCATCACTGAACATATTCAAACATGCAATTCTTCTTTTTTAATGTAAAGTTTTATTGACAGGAACATAAATATTACCGTGGTGCACCACAAACAATTCAAAATTTTTCATTTTAGGCAGTTCCTTAAAAACATCCGCAATMATTTAAAAAAATACATCTCATATTTAATCATTGTATCTTCATTCAAAATATTTTTAGTATCCTATATTAGATGGCTACTAAAAAAACAGATATGAAAATACAAAGTAAAAATTCCAGAAACATCTGCTGATTTTAGGTGCTCATTTTTAGGAAGTTCATGTGGGCCTATTCCGAAAGTGAAAAGCTCACCATCTGAAAAAAAAAAATTTCTTATATCCTTTGAGAAAATATCACACACACAMAAAAAAGGACTATTTTGCTTATCTAGGACATAATTATCATTGAAAGCTCAAATGATTGCAGATGCTTACTGTTAACACAAAATGCTTTTGTTTGTTTGTTTGGGTTTTTTTTTTAAATATGCTCTCCGGTCAAAAGATTAAATTTAATGCATGGATGCGCATACCTAAAGGTGCTATATTTACTAAAAGGTTCAGTTACTTAGAGATACTAAAAGGAAACAAAAGAATACAGAATATTCCAGCGAATTGTTTGTTTTCATTAAGTCCTTCCTCATTTACAAGAGGCCTATACATTTACTGACAAAGTTTATAAGACAATGGCATACATCTTTTATTGACCTCTCATGTCTTCATTGCTTGAATCTGATCTGGTAATAAAAAGAAAGAGTTACTCTTAAAAACAAGGAAGATGATTTCTTGCTATATTTAAATTTTTGCAAATATCATCCAGTATAATGAGGTTACAGAATTACATGAAATAATAAAAGAGAACAATGCAGTCTGATTTATTTCCAACTTGTTCATTCGTTTACTTTTGAACTTTCTCCATAGCCAAGTAACTTCCCCCCAGGTTGCTAATGAAAAAGGAAAAAAATTCAGCAGAATTCCACTGTAGCCTTTTTTAGGTATTTCAGTGTCAGACATGTGTCAATGTCCATTGAACTAAACAAGAACTAGGCCCCTCAACAGCTATGAATGCTAAAAGATTTAAATCTTATTCCTGCATAATCTGCATGAGAACATCCTTGCTCTCAGTGACCACACTTCTCCATATTGTTGCCTGACTGCTACTTCTAAACTAAGCTTCCAACATTTCCTTAGCTAGCATAAATATACTTCATCTCTAGCACAAAATGTGGAAAGCACTAGACTGCTATATTCAGTATTTGCTAAAGAGAAAAGACAACATCGCATTTCCCTCCCCAAAATCAGTGGACGGTCTATAAGGGGGTATAAGAAAAGTATCTAATAAAAACATGACAATTGATAAGGAGAGTCCATTCATTAAAACAGGTGACTGCTCCTCCACACCAGCGTTTATGACACCCACACACTGTAATTTAGGGAGTGATGCAACTTAGGGCTGCAGTTTCCAAATCCCCATCCCACAGCATTCTCAGAATGGACTGGAAAATGTTAGTAGAAATTCACTCTTGAAATACAAGGAAAAAAAGACACACATCCAAGATCTCAGTCCATTAAACATATAACTGCCAAACTGTATAAGCTTAGGCAACAATCCAGCTTAAACCCCTAAGCTTTCTGTGAGGGAGTTAGAAGGAACTCTTTCAGATAAAACTCATCTATGAATCATTTTAGCTACAAAGTTTTACAAATGAATAACAGCAGAACTGCGCAGTGATACTTGAAAAAAATCTACACTAACAGCTTAATTAATAATTTCTGACAAAATATTTAGACAACCATTTGAGATCTTTTCACCAGCTTGAAACTAYGTACAAAAATCATCAACTCCAAATTGGACTAAAAGCGCTTTAGAAGATTCCTGGAAATATGCCTTCTGAGATAGCATTCAGAAGGGAAAGAAACTCAGTAGTAAGCTTTCTGCTTTCCATCATGGAAAAGTTTTACATAGTAGAGGATATACCTTTCCTTCTGTGGGGATGTAGACACTGTAAATACTAATTTTTGGCTAATTCCCCTTTCTCTGAAAGCACAAACACTTTAGTAATCAATCCTCTTTCTAATTAGCAGCAGGCACCCTAGGTAGAACGGACAAGCTGGTACCCATGGTAAGTGCAGATAGTGCCAATCATGAAGGATGCTAGGTATTATCCACACTGCCATTCGAAGAGATTCAGCTGCTCTGACTCCAGAGCATTACTGACATCTAGCGGCTTCAGCAGAACAGGACACCTCAAGGTAGCTAAGCAGCCTTCCACATTCTGTGCTCAGATTCAAAACATTCTATGCCATCTAATACATTCACAATTTAAGCCACATACATTCGACTGAGGGAACTATAATTAAAGCATGTCTACCAAAACAACATCACATTTCACTATTCTATATATCTAGCAGTGCCTGGGAGGACAAAAGAGATAAGTCTTGATGAATACAACATATCGTAATACACAGCATCTACATCAAGTTTACAATTAGMAAAGTCTACCTAATACATGATCTAATTCAGATTTGATATTTTTAGTTAGTTATGAATATCTTCATATGCTGCAATGCATATTAAGTAACTTGTTCTTATTTTGGCTTTAGATTAAAAACTGGAGAMGAAAAATGGTATGGTTATCCACACATCCCTTGCCTATTTTTCCAGCCTGCTGAAACACGACAGTAAGAGTAATCACAGACCAGCTTGACCTACCACAACAATAATTTGAAGCTCAGGAGAAGCTTGTATTAATACTGTCTGTAAAAAATAGAGTTGCACTGCTCCCAAGAATACGTGTTACCCTCCACAACTGTCAGAGGAACTGACATGATCTTTCTGTGTATGTTAAGGAGATGAATGAAAGACAAATATCAGATATAGCATCAATACTCACTGTGTGATTTGATCTGATAGCACAAGTGGACAGAAAGAAAACAAAGGACGTAATAAAGAACAAAAACTTACAAGATGGTAGAGCTTAATGATACTAGCATACAAGAAGAAAAAGTAGGATATACCTTGGAGCCAATCCACACCTTCTTGTAATCCTTCTCCTTTAAGAGCATCACTGGCACTAAAAGAAACAATGAAATAACTTATGAAAACACTGTAAATAAACAAGTTTGAGTGGATTCTTTACATATATATATATATTTTCACACACACTCTGTAATTCACAGAATTAAAACATATCATCATGTAGTTTAGTAAAATTTTCTTCACATGGTGAACAAGATTTTCTCATTACATATTCTGTTGCATCTTCCCAGCAAGGATGCATCATTCCAAGATTTGATCCGTTTCATTTTTGAGTAACCACTCCTGTTTCAAGGCAGGGGAAACACTTCTAAAACTATATGAGGGGTTCCAGAAGAGCTCCTACCTGAGAGCCTATTCTACTGCAGATGTACTGCAGTACAGAGCTAAGATCCTCTGCAGACAGGGCTATAAAGGAGGTTTCTATTAACCATGGTAACAGTGATGACTCTCTTCCTACTCGGCTCTTACACAGAGGGGTTGTTGGAATGGTGGAAAAGCGTAGCGTGTACTTCACCCTAACATCTGGCACAGGACTCTGTCAACATGTATTAATATTAGGCTACATTAAGAAAAGTGCATAATCAAGTTTAAAATCAAGTCCCTTAAATGAAAACTTAAGTTTTAGCAGTATTTAGTTGCTAAATTTTTCTCTTACACTTACAATAACTGAACATTTTAACAAAAAAATCTAAGTTCTATAAAAGACTCTCGAAAAAGTAAAAGACGACAATGTTCCCAAAACTAATAAAAAAAAACCCCAAAACAAAAACAACAACAGTCCCTCCACTCCCTAAAATATTAGGTAGAATGATCATGTCCCTGTGAATTACACAAGAACAGTTTACTATACAGTCTTTCATCATGGGTTTTACTAGAGTGTTCAAAGAGTAGAAGAAAACAATTCTCACAGGTTTTACCACCGGTATTCTGAATCCTGCAGTTCTGCTGAATTTCCCAGCAATAATAATGGCAACTATTATTTTAATAAGGATATTGATTCTTGACTTCACTGTAAATCCTCCATTTCATTATTGGGGTACAGCTTTCTTCTATTTTTTTTCCCAGTTCTGTCCTATATTGCACTGTTCTTTTAAAACACATTTCTAGCATGGTTTGTAACATTATTACTGTTTCCACAAATGAAAGCACAGCATTTGATCTGGCTAATTTCATTAATGTCATGTAATACTGAGTCCATGAAATACAAATGCACAGATTAAAATCTGTAAAAGGGTAGAAATAGAAATTTACCAGATGTGCCAGGGTTTGTCTTTGATGTTTTCTAATGATAATAACTGGGATACTTTCACAGATGATATTGCATCCCTGAGGTCCATCTTGTTAGCAAAGAACAGAATAGGTAGTCGACGATGCTTAATATCTAGGTACAAGCAGAAGTAGAACTACCATAACATGTTGTAACGATTGATCTCTGAAAAAAATAAACTGCAAACATTTAAAGAGGATATTTTGCTCACCTGTAATTGCAATTCTTGGAGGGTTGTATCCTAACAAGATGCACACTGTGGGGTCACGTGGCCTCTGATGCAAACTTCAGGAATGCTCCCAAAATTTCTAGCAGGTCTTTGAACCTTCCAAGCCCCMTCCCCATCCACCCACCCTCCATTATATATACATATAAATTTCTGGTCATGTTAAAGAAAAGGAGATCAAACAACTACTTACAAATATTACCCATAACTGTTTAGTGATGACTGGGTGTTTAAAATGGACAGAAAAGCAATGTGTGTTTATTCATATCCGTGCAAGAGTTTTGTATTAGGACAATCTCAGTGATTCTTTAGTATACTTGACAGTGTCCCTTACTTTTTTTTTTTTTAAAGTTCAAAGAATTAAAAACAAACAAACAAACAAACAAAAAAAAACACCCCATAAACCTTCAGACACCCCTTATCCCACCTTCATTTGAACAAAGGCTTCTTTTTCAGAAGCTCTTCTCAGTTACAGGCAGGAAGCACCGATCAAACCAAAGACTTTGGATCATTCTTAATTCCTGGCACACTTCCTTTCCACATAATRGGTCAAGATAACACCAGCAGAACCTATACTCAGAGGTCATGACTGCTTACCAAAAGGTTAAAAATATTTACAGCTTTCTTCTCCACCTGAAACTACTTTCTTTTCCTGACATCCTCTAACATAAATTAAAAGCTTAAAATTACAAAAGCAGAACACCATTAAATCTCTGTTTTGGTTTATCTGAAGAGCTTTTCTGGTTTTATTTCTTGACTGAATGTACTGAGGCAATTTAAAGTATAATTAACTGAACTATCGTACTCACAGGATGCAACTTATGCATATATTAAAAACAGAGATACATTTAGGGAGCTTTAAGTGTTTCTTACAGCAATTAGAATGGGGCAAAACAGTCATAAATGTTTACTTAAAGATATTTGTGGAATAAAACAAAGGTCAGACATTCCCACAGACACGCAACATTTCCTACTGTACCTATACAGGGCTTTGCTTTTCCCCTGCTGTTTTTCCATAGTCATTAACAGAAACACAGAATTATCTAATTGCAAATAGTTACAAGCTAACACATTAAAAATAAACTATATAAACTTATAAGCTAGAACTAGGTGTGTCTCAAATTCACAGCAATTTGAGGTTATTTTAGAAGCATGTGCTTCTAAAGTATGTGCTTGGGTCAAGTGACCCAAGAGTCACTATCTAAACCAGGAAATTAAAGATTATCATCACGTAAAACAATGAAGAATGCTAGTTTTGAAAACCAATTAAAATTATAAGAGGCCATTATAAAATCAAATATTTGTAGAATGTTTTCCACTTGAGTAAAATAATTTACAGCTCTGATTTATAAAGCACCCCTAGCTAGCCTAACCTCTAACATTATTAATGCAGTGCATAACATTATATTTTGATCATTCCCTTTCACCTGACCACTTCATGCAAAATCTGGTAAAAACAGATGAAATTTTCTACTTTACTAGCAGATTGCTAAGACTTTCAAATCCAGGGATTGACTCAAGGCTGCTAACCACCACCCAATTAAACTTAAGAGTTTTTTTAAGTAAACACACCCATTTAACCACCGCAGGAAGCCTGGAAAGACAGAAGGATACAAAGGCGAAAAAGCAGGCTGTGTGAGGGGAAGGGTAGAASAGTAATGAAAAATAAAAATATTGCTGTTCTAGTAAAATATCTACAGACTTTGTTAATATCTACTTTAATCAAGCATTACTAGAAGACTCTTCATTCTCTTTGGAGCTAGCATTAAGACCTATCAAAATCAAAAATGCTGCAACAGGAACACTATACCTGCATTTCTGCTGAGCTACCCCATGGCAAAAATGCAAAATTGCCTTTTGCTGACACCAACAAACTTGCTAGGTGGCTACAACCATGATCTTACAGAACTATATGAAACTACAATTTCAGAAACAGAAGAAGCACTATCTTATGAGATCATCATTAACAACATATTAGTGTTTAAACAAAAAAAAAAAAGCTCACATAATTTTGCATCTCGGTGCCCTTAACATTTACACCTACTTGACCTATAATAAATCAGCTCCTTATTACTTAATTTTTTACCTAATATTCACTCTTGTCCTTTGTTCTATGTGGCTTCCATTTTACCAAAAGAACTGCCTTTTTACCAGCATGGTTGATATCTGCCTCGTTACAAAGTTCACTGGCCTGTGCAGCATCTGTCTGCAGCCTTTGGCTCTCCTGAGCCTTCCCTTTGKTTTTTGCATGACTGTCTTGTTTTCTGCCTGCACTTGAACTGGCCCAGATCTTTGAACATGAAATGAAGAGGGCCCAGTCAGTACACATATGGCTAGCTACAGCATCTCCAGAAAGAACTCATGTATTACGTGGTTTGCATGGAAAATAAAACCATAGGCTCATAATTGCCCGTATCAGATATTACTAYTCTTTGTTAGAGACACATAAGTCATCTTTTCCTTTTCTCACCCCAGAGATTAAGAATTTACAAGTGCAAGAAATAAGAGACATTACAGTATGATTTCACTTTTAAAGTTTCCTGCATGTAGTTTCACACTCTGCTTAGTCAGAGAAACTATCTTGCTCAAAGTAAATTTGAAACTTATATAATGCAACAATTTAATTGCAATAATATCGAGCATTTGAAAGAAGAAATTCGGAGTCAGCAATTCTCAAAATTTAATTAAAAAAAAAAATTAACACACAACCCTAAAACCAAACCCCTCTTCATGAATCCTCTCACATCCCATTCTATCCCAGATCCTTCTAGTAGACAGCTGGAACTGACTGGTCCAATGATTCATCAGTATACCTACCTACAAAATAATTAAAGACCAAGCAAACAAATGAAGCTCCACACACTTCAAAAACCTACTAATGGCAATGAAAAAAAATGAAATTTTGCATTAGAGAAATTAACAGCTATCCTGGGAATTTTTGTGGTATTTGTTAGTACCTGCATACAAGCCCTCCAATTTCTTTAAGTCTCAAAATTTACTCTTGCCCAAAACAACATGACTTTTGGCCTACAGCAATTAGAGACCAATCCATCTCATAATTCACTGATATATGATCAAAGTCTAAATCTGAATAGGTGGGAATGATATCCAAGAGTACCATTCTTATTCCAATATTCATGAATGTCAAATATATTTKTAAAATACGCAGCATGCAGAATGTACAAAATAAGGTTTTTCTTAAGACAATATAACAAATACGGAGAGAGAAAGGGGGRAAAAAAGCCTCCTCACCTGGATGATTCAGAAGTGTGTCAAGTTCCTCTTTGGCCACAACCATTCTTAATTTGTCACTGCTATCAATGACAAAAATAATGGCTTGGCCTTCTCTGTATAACATAAAAAGAGCAAAGAGGCAAATTATAGGTTCTCTTAAATTTTGGTTAAGAAAATGCTTTAGAAGAAACACCAAAAAGAACAAAAAAGCCTTCTTTTTTTTTCCCCTTCCTGGTGTTATTTATCACTAATATTTAATCTAGGCACATGCTTGAAATTCAGTCTTTTGGTTACCACCATAGAGGCATTCTGAGACACGAGGTTGCTTATTTTGTAAGTTGTTGTTTTGTAAGATTCAGACTACACGCAACCTCCAGAAAACCTTAATTTCACTTTAACTTCACATTAACTGCAATGATGACATGGTAAATACACAACGAAAACCTCGAGAGTTAGATTTCTATCAAAAACACCTTATTTCCTAAAACCAAGACAAGTTTGTTTAGAGGAAGCTCATTTATTCCTTTAGAAAAATGGGACCTCCACAGTCATAACAAGTTTGCCTGAAGTCTGCACAAACAGTATAAGATTTTTTTTTCTGAGTATCCCATGTGAGAACTTTCAACTTTCAGAATCATTAACACATACTCCTTGGCAATATGACAACTGACGCAATACCTATAATTGCTATGCAAGTTCATGATTTCAGGCTATTATTCATATTTTATGCTGATGCTCCATTTTCCATTTGAAAGTAAAGTTTAACTGTTCATCTGAATTCATCAAAGATCCACCAAAAAAAGTATTTTTCATTTGGTTAATACAGGTAAATATGTATTTTTCCTTCATTTTGCATTTCCAAAAGAGTTCATTACTAATGCAGTCTCACCTCTTCAGCACCATGCACCTTCTTCATAATTTGATAAGAAACAATTCTAGACCTACTGAATAACAGAAATAACTTGATCAGCCTACGATTATATAGGAAGATCCATTCTGTTTTGAGGTACAGGACAAAAAAAAAACTAAATAAAAACTAAATAAAGAGCCATATTAGCTGAGAATGCCTAAATAATTTTCATGAACATACAAAACTTCTATAGAGGGATCAAGAATTTAAGTATAGGTATGCTATCCAAAACTAACTTTGCAAACATGTAACAGTAACAGGAACACAATATGAGCTTAAAAATCTTTAAGAGATGCATACTTTGAGAACATCGTAGGATATAGTTCCAAGCTAAAAGGGAAAACAGCTTTAAGTACTCCGAAGCACCTTCTTACACACAAATATTTGGTAAGATTTAATGGCTATTTTGCTATTTTTACAAAATTAAATATTGCTTAAYTTTAAAACCAAACCATAATACATCTTTATGCCTATATTATGTMTACTTAGGTTAAATCTGAGATATTTCACTATTGCACTGAATCAGAAAAGTAGACAAAAATGCACATTTCACTGCCATCATTACCCAAGAAATTGCCTTTTAAAAAAAATCATAAACATGATAAAAGCAGTGACTTATCCCTTGTGTGCCATAAACTGCATGAAATACAAGAGCCAGAAAAAACGATTTTACTAGCATTTTAAGAGCAGCTTAAGGAAATCAGCCACTGATATCCAAATTAAGTTCTGGGAGACGCACTTGTGAACAACTCTGAAAATTTCTTCCTCATACAAATTTCATATTAATGCATTTCTGCAGCAGAAAATGATAGATTTTAGAGTAAAAGTTAATGCTCCCACATGAAACCGGTATCAATATTAAAATATTCAAGACAAAGAATTCAAGCTATTTCTATGGGATTTACTGCACTGTTCACCTTAGGCCAACAGGTACTCCTAGATAATAACAGTGAAACAACAAATATGAAGCTTCATGTTTTGTTATAAGTTAATCAAATAAGATAAAGGGRTGTCTACATAATACTATCATATTGGTAGTACTTATTGTTAGACATACAGTGAATATCCTGCTTAATAAATAACATTTATAGAATATTTAGCTGGGTTCTTGGTTACATATGCCTTATACTCTAAGGCATCTCACAGCTCTTTTAACAATCTCAGCCATCAGTTAACATCTGTGCAGTCCTAAATCACAGAGAAGAACAGAAAAGTAAGATACCCAGCTTACTATACCGTTTTCTCCCCCCGCCCCCCAAGGTGGATTTTTTTGTTTTTAACATGTATATCTCATTTCTACTATGTTCAAAATTTGMGTTAACAAGATGTCCCCTGAAGTATTCTGGTTAACAACATGTCCAAATTTTCTTTTTTTAGAAAGAAATATTTTGATCATACAGAATGACTTTGCATGGAACACAGGTCTTAAGTCTTTTCTGAACCACTTCTAATCACTAGGTATTATCATACTTTGATTAACTAACATGAATATCAGCTAACATGAACAACAATAAATAATAAACAAGAAAATAAACCGTAGGCTTACTTGTAGTAGTGTTCCCAGAGATTTCTGTATCTGCCTTGGCCTGACATATCAAACACTGTGAAAGACAAACTGTAAAAAAAAAAAAAAAAAGTGAATAAAAAAAAAAAAAAAAAAAAAAAAAAAATAAAAAAAATAGCTTGAATTCTAATCAAATAGAAAAGATTCCAAAAGGAACTTCAGTACTACATCTTATTTCATAATATTGTATTCAGCTCTGTGGTCTTTCTATAGAAAGATTCACAATAAAAAGTTTATATATTGTTTCTGTATTTTCTGCTCACAAGAACTAAATAGGTTATAAAATTACAGCAAATATGAAATAAGCTCTCATTTAGGCTCTCTTATTATTACATAAGTATATAATAGATTCAATACCTATCTATTTTACATGTCAGCTCAAGGGAAAAACATTTTCTTGCACATCTCTCACCCAATGGGACATGCTGCTTGGTTTGAAGCCTAACTGCACCCATTAAAAATATATTGTGAAGATTACAAAATAAAAATATCTAATATCATGTCCTTCAAACATCTTTGTCTCACCACTTGACATTTGTGTATCCTAGCTTTCTTTATAGCTCAGCCTTCCTTCAACTAATAATTTCCTCGTCCTTTTCCTGACCTTTGTCTCTGCCATCTTTTTATTTCTGAGGCTGTAAACACTATTTTTTATTTAATTAGATAAGACTGTAATCTTTTCAGAGTCTCTCCAGTGAGAGTGCGTAATGGAATACAGGCTACTCTCCAAGCAACTATCCCTCTTCATGCCTCTAAAAGTGCTTAATTCCTCAGGAAACCAGGTGCTCCTGTAAACTATTTCAAAACTATCTGCTTTTCCACATACAGTTTAATAGCATCATGTAATATTAAACATGTTGCTAACACTGGCACTCTTGAATCACTGTTAGGACACCTGGGTACTACAATGTTTCCAACAGCAAAACGAATGACATTCCATGATATCACCACACATTATACTCAATAGCATCACACTGAAAAAGAAAAATAAGACCAATTACATTATATTCATGTTTATTGTTAAAACAAACAAATGAAAGAAACCATATTACCTGGATGTCTTGAACTTCTCTATACTGAATCCTATTGTTGGAACTATGTCTTGAGTTTGAGCCTTAAAAAAGTATATATTTTAAATTCAAGTTAGAAAACAGAACTAAAAAAAACTATTCAAAACCCTTAATGCATTATACATCTTTACCCCCCCCAACCTCTGTACACTGTGCAATACAAGCTTTCTAGAAATCTAGGTATTGTGTATTAAATAAATTCCCAGAAAAATATTATAATTCAAAAATCAAAGTTTGATATTTTTAGGGAAAAAAAATGTGGATACTATTGGACAAAAGCTAAGGGTGGAAGACWTAAGAGTGAAATTCCTGTCTTTTACACAAGTATTGCTGTGTATATATGTGTAYACCACCTATGAAATAAATATGAGACATGTTAACGTGGAATATGACAGTTTGAAGAGTTACCACTGACATCAAAGAATTTTTGCACTCTGAAGATCACAGTTTTGCTTGGGTTGACACTGTGAAGTACTCCAAGCCTCTTGGATAAAAAGGGACATAGTTCTATCGACACACTAGATTTGCCATACTCCTCTCAAAGGGAATCCATCTGACACTGGAAAGCATATAGCAGAGATAATGCAATGGCCTTATTGTAGTTCCATTTCAACTATCAGATCACTAGATGAAAAMATTTTTTACTAGAAAGGAAGGCCAAAATACACAACTTTACTAATAGATGCGGATGACCACCAGGCTTACTGTTGCACCAGAAAAACAACTCATCAGCTAAGCTGGTACAGCCAAATAACTTCTTTAAGGAGCAAAGAACCTGAGCAGGAAGAAAATGCACATTCTATAGATCACAAAGCTGCCTGACAAAGTATCATAAAATCCCTTTTACAGACATTCTACAGCCTCTTATTACAAAGACTATCTAAAARCACTTGACTCCTCCTCACATACAACTGAAACAAGCTTAGTTTGTTCCACTGCAGYTTCATTATGGAAAGAAAAAAAAAAGATATTTCAGCAATCATAATCAGTTTTGTCAATAGTTCTTTTCTTCTAGTGACAATCTTGTGTGAAGAGGTGTTATTTCTTTAACATTTATTTCAAACATATTTATCAGGCCTGATAGAGGTAACTGCAAACAGATGGAGAATAAAATGGAAGCACTCACTTACTGCCAGTTAACTAACGTATCACTCCCAAAGTCAAGTAGCAGTTCTTAGGAACACTGGGTTCCTAAGGGTGAGACTTATACCAGCAGTATGCAAAGTGACCTTCCTAAAACATCATATTAATTGAAAATGTTCAGAAGTAAATACCCATTACATGATTTGCAGTAAAGGAATTATGAAGTTTTTACTTGAATAATTCTCTTGGGACCTTTTCCTATACCCATCATTGTGATAAACCTTGAAGTCTTCAACCCTAGTTSTGAACCTTTTGCTGTTTAATGCATGATATAAAACTCTGCTACAGTGAAGGGTTCAAATATATATATATCTATATAAATTCGTTCATTTCAGATCGTATTTTCCTCGATCAACTGACAACAGATAGTAATTACTTTTATAAATCTATTTAGTTTTCAGGGAAGAATAATTCCTAAGAAGTGAACTGTAGCAGGCTCTCTAACAAATTTCAGTTTTAAACTATGTCCATTGGTACTCTACAGAAAAAAAAATAATTGCAAGTTAATGAAAAAAAGCTGCATATTCCTAGAAAAAGCAGAATTCAACAGTATCTCAAAAGTATATAATGGAGAGGAATAAGCCTCTGTCTCTGAGCATGTCCCCCAAAATCCTTCTATTCTCATTCCTTAAGCAATTCTAATTGTTAATTGTTCCTTAAAAGCAAGTTAATTCTACTTTATATTTTGCTCAAGATATTGCAAGTCCAGCTGATATTCCTTTGAAAGATACCCTACTCCCAAAATGCTGTATCTCTCACTATTTTCTATTCTTATTATATACTAATTACATCTCAGTAAGATCTTGTCTATATTTATTACCTTTGCTGTAAGGACAGGTTGTTATACAACTGCATTCATCTACTGTTTGGCACATATATTGTAATTGCAAATCCGTACCATTTAAGTGACTTAAAGTTCCAGAGCCTAATTTCAGCCATCATAAACCCTTCCTTATTTTGTGATCTTAAAAAGACTGCCACATTAGCAGTGTTGCTTTTAGTTTCCATAACATGCATGCAAATGCCTACATTTAACTTAGTTAATTCAGAATTCTTAATATACTTTTTCTACTGCATGAAATAATAAAAAAAAGTCAAAAACACTCAGCGTTTTTTCATAGTGAGATTTAGTATAACAGCATGCGAAAACAGTTTAAATAAACATCGACTCTGTAGTAAGAGATTTAGCCGGGAATGAAGTAGGTTACTTACATTTGAAGGTTTAAGTTTGTTTATAATTGTTGTTTTGCCACTGTTGTCCAAACCAAGGCACAAAACATGAACTTCCTTTTTCTTCAGCCCAAGCCATCCTGCTAGTTTGTCAAATAGTCCCATAATTCTTGCTCAAATATGCAGAATTCACCTGTTCAGAAGATCAGAAAAGTAAATAACTGTTTAAAAACTGTTATAAATACAGTGGTGCTGCTGCCTCAGTAGGTGTGCATGTATTAAGAAGTCCTTAAACTTTCAAAAGAAGGGTATGAATAAGACAGCATCTGAATACAGTCACAGTAGGTTTGCCTGGTATACTAAGTAAATGGAGCATAAGCTGATTATAGCGAAGAAGCCTTGACACGAAAGTAGATTGTCTGTTTATAGCCTTATCTATATAACTCAGTGTCCTTGAGTCACTGGGCAACAATACTGGCATCACTCTACGCATTCCAAACAACAGCACAATTACTACACCATCCACGGAAATGAAAGAAAGAAAAAAAAAAAACAATTGCATTTTATTTGCATTTTGGTTTAAGATGTCAGAAATATAGTCAATTATAACTGAAATAAGAAAGCAACACAGTATTTGCCTTCCTCAGCATCTGCTACATGATGTACTGTAATAAGAATAAAGCATGGTATGTCAATTCAACTGAAATGCCAATTGTAGAAAGCTCTACCAATATTAATTCACATAAATTAGGTACTCACTCACTCTAAGTAGAATCTGATTATAACAGATTCAAGGGATATGAGGCTAGACAACATCACACTCAGTTGCAGGTCAGGTGGAAGCCAAACTGCTATTCCTGCCCAGAAGCTGTCTGATTGAAGTTACCTGGCAGTAACACATGACAGGGAGCTCACTTACATTATTGTGTTCTCCTGCAGTAGATGCTTTGCAAGAATAACTCTTGTCCATTCTGAGTAACTACCACTGAGAATACCTTCTACAATCATATAACTGAAAACAAAAGTTAAGCATTTAGGTATTTAATTAATGCTTGAAGACTTTTGTGATTTCCTTTTTTTTATTTAAAACACACTCTCCTCTGCACAACTAAGACTGTGAAAACCTATACTCCAGAGCAGGAAAAGTCTCCAGGACAAAAATATTTTATTACAAAATTTTCCACAGGAAATATTGACTTTCATTGTAGCTTACTTTAAGTTGATTTGCGATAGCCTGTAATGGGGAGATCACTGAACTATTAAATGGGTGAGCAAAAAGGCCATCAAAAAACACCACACAAGTGCAGAAGCTTTAGAAGAGYTTTTGACTACAAACACTGCCAATTTCTGGAGAAGTGCTTTTTTTTTTTTTTTGGGCTCATCAATCAAAAATTGATGACTATAGAATATTCTGAATGTTGCAGGAAGACTTCTGTAAGAACATAGATTACAGATTACATTTCATTTTTCTAGGCCAAAATACACTAGGCTATGCGTACATTACTGTCTCTCTCAATGAATCAAAGTAACTCAAGAAAAAAAAGGGGGTAAATAGTGACCTGAAGGGAGAATGGCATCTGCCTGATCTCATATGTTCCGGTTGACTTGAGAAGAGGCCACCATATAGGGAAGGAGGAGAGCGAACCTTGTACACACTCTTAAATGGAAGAGGAAAAAACAAGAAAAACAAGAAGATGGAGGTTTCTACTTCACATTTAATCCCCAAGTCCAGAATGCATTCTTCAAAAACACTTTCTAGCAACATGTAACTACTGCCATTTTTTTATAAAAAGCTCTTATAAATACTGCCAAGGGGAAAAAATAATTTTGATTACTTAGCTCTCTCCTCAGCTAAAAAAGAATCACAGGTGAAAAGATCAGCGCCCCGGAACAAATGAAACATAGTCAATTGAAAAGGCAAGCATTTGGGAAMGCAATTTACATGAAACATGGCAGCATCATTGGAAACCAGACTTGCATTCAGCTGACACAATAGGTGATGCTATCATTAAGATAACTTTCATCTAAAGTACAGAGGATTACTTTCTTGCTAACAACTACTTAGGCTATGACACTAAAGAGTATATAATATCCTTAAATCATTTAAAATAAAGTATGGTCAAATACCTTGCTCCCAAACTCCATGAATCCACATCAAAACCTACAATCTAAATAAAGTCTGTTTGAGGCATCAACGACTGATATTCACTACAACTAACCAGGCTGTGAAACTCTTGAGGAAGACAAACTGCTCACATGAGGCACTTCTCAGAAAAGCAGTGACTAACCAGGCTGTGCAACAGCCCCAGATGAGCCACACAGTCCTGCAGAGGCTCCAGCAAGTGATGCTCAGGCTTCAATACATCTTTTTCTTAACTGCCAAGCTGTGCATTGCAACCCACCACCCCGGTTATCAGCAGTAAGCATGTGCTACCGAAAGGGTGTATCTGGAGTTTTTGAGGGGCTGATCAGGCCAGACTGTCTGCAGAGATCCCTTCTAAACTCTATTGAGTTAAACTATGCAGATTATTTATAATTATTTACATTAAACATTGAGATACCAGAGCTGCCCAGGTCACCTTAATGAGACTCTTCAGAATTAGTACTACGTAAAACTCCGACTACTGGGGTCCTTTTGACTCTCCACTCTCACAGCGAGTGAGAGAGAAGCCCCTCGCCCGCTAGGACCCCGGAGCGCCAGAAGCAGGCGATCCGGCTGCTCATCACGACCTGGAGCACGGGGCCTTCCCACCGCKGCAGCTCCGAAGCCTTCAAGGGACAACGAACAGCTCCGGGCCGGGAGTGGAGAAGGGGAAGGAGGACAAAGCTTTCGGTGCACAGAACYCACAGCCGCCCCCGACCGCAGCACGCACCTCGGCCCGCAGGACGTCACCCAAACAGGCCCAACCGCCATCAACCGCCGCCGCTCGCGCCGTTACCACGGAAACCGCTGCCCCTCCCTCAGCCCTGCCCCTAAACCCCGCCCCCGCCCTCTCCTCCGCGGCAGCCCCGCCTCTTCCGGCGACAGAGCCATCAGCTGCGGCCCCGCCCCCTGAGTGAGGCCCCGCCCTCTGGGGCGGCTCCCAACGGTCGCGCGCTGGTATGAGGCGGTTGYGGGSGGCGCGCGGGCCGCCGTAAAGCGGRGYSMTTGCGAATTGTTTTCATTTGCAGCAGAGCTACGACAGGAGCTCTCAGGAAAGTCCTCTCGGTGATGACTCTTAACTGTACAAAGGAAAGCCCGCTATCAGTCAAGAAGAGACTAAGGTAGCAGAGTCCGGTGTTCATAAGCAGGCCCTTGGTGGATGTGCAATGCAGAGGGAAGGCCTTAAGCCAGCCTGTGGTCTAGATGATTACAGTAACTGGAGTTGGAGAGGACAGCTTGTTTAGGCTAAACATGGCATCATGGCATAGAGAGAATTTAAATTTTGCATTTTAAACCTCATGAGGTAGGGTCTAAATATTTTATTTGGTGATCAAACTTTACTTTCTTGGGAATCACTGTGCATTGCCTTGGCATTAAGTAATGCAGTCAGTTATAAAACCATACATCTTAGTGAGTTTTCAAAAATAGCAGAGAAGGAGTTGTGTAGATGAGTGAACAACTGCAAGAGTGAACAATGTTGCAAACCAAAATGGTAAATGTTTAGTGGTAGATGTAAGAGCTCCAAGTGTTGCTTTGCTGCAACATCCTCCATGCCAACACCCTGAAGTAAGTACCTTAACAACAGTACTTGAGCAACTGAGTGTTTGGGGTTTTCTTTTGGATGATCCTATATGACAGACTTCTGTGGGTATCATCATATCCAAAAATTAAGGCAAGACAAAAACATCAACTCGAAAATAACCACCAGTACTGTAACTTTTATTTGCTAATAAATATCTTAATAAACAGGCTTACTCCATTTGTAAGACCTGATAATGCCTCTTAGGAAATCATAGAAAAATAAAATACAATAATAATCAGTAACTTGTACTTTGTACAAAATTCTTATTATGTTGCTCAGCAGGTAGCTTTGCCAAACCCCATATTCTTTCTGCAAATAGATGGCATATGTAATGCAATTCACCTTAAAAACATCCTAATGTTGAGAGCTGAGCATTCTATTACACTATTAACTTGTAGGCATGCCAGCACATGAAAATTTACATGGAACATCATAGCATCATAATAATAGAATTAAAAAAAAATGATAACACCACTTTTCAGTAAATATGAACAACTTCACTTCTAATGTAAATTCCTCTTGGGACTGCAAATCAGTATATTAAGCTTGTTATTTCATGGCTATTCCACTCTCATAAACTGGCTAAAAGACAGAAAGAAAAATGGACTTGGAACAGATATGGGAGATATATTACAAGAATAAAAGTCATTCCAAACGGYAAAGGCAGTCCCAGGGGGAAAACAACTATACCAGCTGTGAAATGTTCAGTCTCTCAGAATTAGTAGATCTTGCTTGCAGTTTGCAATGCTACACAAGTTGCAGACCAATGAGGATATATAACTTAGAGGTATAGTACCAAGGTTGTTTTTCTGTGAGATGAATGGTGAAGATTGGTGTTACAGGTAGTTGTCATTATTCAAATATATCTTGAAAAAACAGAAAGGAAGCAACTGCAAAACAAAAATGTTATCTGGGATCTTCAAAGAAAAAGTGTTTTTCAGAATACTGATACGGTTACAGGATCTGTGCTGAGGCCACGGTTTGTTTGTAAAGTACTTCACACGTATTATCATGATTATATTGTTACTTTAGAAGCCATCTACCTTTAAAGTTCTGACATGGCTGCTTAAATATATAATATAAGTGTCGGTCATCAAATATTCATATATACACATACATTGATACATTTTATGGCTATGCTAGAACAGCGAACTATGAAGAGCAATCATATTTAATTGTGTACAATCTAATTTCACAGAAGAGACAGAGATTAAAACCCTTTTATTTTCATTTACGTTTAAAACCAATACACAGAAATAGAGGCTATCCTGAGGAAACATACCAACCACATTGTCTTCCAAGAGAAAATAAAAGCAAATTTATGGGAGGTAATCAATTTTTTTTTGTTTCTTTTCTGTATGTGAAGACGGCTTGTTATACAGGTTTACAAAGCTGGTGACAAAATTAAAACAATTTCTGCCAACTTGATCAATGAGGGTTGCTTTGCTAAAAAATAACATATTGCCTTTCAAGAAATATTGTTTCACATGATCTTTTTAAGACTTTTTTTCTCTTTGATAAACTGCAGATACAATCCTGAGAAGTACGAAACACCTATCGTTGCTACTGCTACTAGGAGCCTAAGTTGGGCTGTAACAACCAGAATAAGCCCTTTCTGCAGGTCTGTGGGATTTTCAGTCATGGCATCACCATGTGTGATCCTGCTATCGGGTACCATGAGGGAATTTTTGCATTGACCACCACTGAAGCAGGACCCAAGGTTTTAGGTAAGAAAAACATGTACTGAAGTACTGCCTGAATCCATTTCCATTACCAGGGTTAACCTAGAAACAGCTTTTTTCCACACTTCTCTGAAACAGACCTCTACCTTACGTAGAAAAGTTGGAAGAAGAAATTGCTGCAAAAAAAGAAATGGCATATTAAAAATGAAATACTGCCGATTCAACTCTTCCTTGGGGAGAGGCAGATGCAGAATCCTGGCCATGAGATTTAAAATGAAGCATGTGCGTGTCTTAGGTGCTTTAGAGCAGGCTGATTTTTCTGAAATATGGACTTACTGAAAAAGTCCAGTAAACAGAACCACTGGGAGGACATTAGTCATGTTTTTGCTATTGTGCCTTTTCAGTAAATGAGAAATCACAGAACTTATACCATAATGCAACAGGAGTACAAAAGAGAGCTTTTTCACAGGGGAAAATAACCAAAGCCACTATTATGAAGGGGGCGATCATATTTTCAAGGTTACTTAACATAAAATCAAAGGTGTAAGTCATCATAAATTGTCATGTGACATAGATATAAAATAGAGATAACATGCTAAATCTTTGTGGAAATCAAGATGTGCCTGGAAAGTCCCTTGCTGGGACTGGGAAAAAAAAGTAAGAGATATTAATGTAGAATATTTACAGAAACATACATACAAATAGATTTTGTTATATGAATTGTTGCTTTTTTACATATAAGATGCAGAAATATATTTTAATCCCCTTTTTAACTTTATGTTTCATCATTAAGTATTTTTTGTTAGTTTTCCTTTCTAAAATTCAATACTTCTTATTACAGCATTTACTGGTATATGTTCACTCAAATTCCCTTGAAAATGTCCCTTGTTTAACCCCATAAGAACCTATCAATGGAAATTTTAAAAAATAATAATTTAATTGTAAGATGTTTTAATGCCAGCAGAGGGACTGAAAGTTTTTATAGGATGGTCTACATCCTCCTAGAGATGTTGGGTCTTCCCCTTTACAATCACTAAAGGTTTCTACAGTAACTGAGTGCATGGAAAAGAATTGGTAGAAAAGCACTTGGTGTGGTGGCTTTAGATCAGAAGTATCAAGTGAGCAGCCATCTTTCTGCAAGATGGTTTGAAAAACATTTTTCTTTTTTGCATGTGGAGGAAAGAGATCCTGTCCATTCGTAGATAGATAACCAGCCAGTTTGGGAAGTACTATACACATACAGTGCATGCTACTTAAAAATTTCAAAGCCCATGGTGCAATTAAATCTCATTACCATTATTGGGAGTTATATAATTAAATTCTGTATCTATGAAAAATCTCAGGCATTATGATACACATTTTATATACAATTCTTTATATATACACACTTTTTATATCCATAAGGAGCTCAACATGGCATGGCCCCTAATCTGAGGATCTATACACACACAACCATAGCACTCATGGATGAGCAGTGAGTGTTACGAGATATAGCATATGATGGTAGAAGGTACTTGTGAGCTCTAAATGCATGGAATTATCCTGTGCAACATGTTTTTTCTATAGCTGTCTAGCACAAAAGGGACAGTTCTTCCTTTTGGATGTTATTCTAGTCTTCAGGGACTTTTTTCCTTCTCAGAGCTGAGATTTGTTGTCTCTCCTGGACATTTCATGATCACTGTATTACTCCATGTTACCTCAATCTAAGAAATTTCTCTCTTGTTCTCAAAAAAAAAAAAGTCTGATAAAAGAGATTACATTTGTCTTTTGTTAAGAAAGATCAATCATTAGGTCAACAAGAGAAGAATTTTCTTTCTGTAAGAAAACTGTTTAACAGAATACAGTGCTCTTGAAATAGGGACAGATGCTATGGTAAGTGAAGCATATTTCCACTGAAGTATTTTTCTGAAGGATGCAATAGAATATAGCCTTGTATTATGACTCTTACTTTTGTTACTCTAAAAGATGTGTTGGATTGGGTTAGAAGTGAGTCCTCTAGCTGATACAGTTACTGCAGCCACATTCACTACTATTTCCTTCCCATGCTATGCAGAGCACACTGCACTACAGACTGAGTCCATGAAGGTGTAGGTACAGTTCTACCATATGTTCATAAGAAAAATTCCCAGTTGCCAAAAATGGGTCCCCTGGAACCACTCCATCAGCCAAGCTAAAATAGCTGAATATATCCTTCTACTTGCAGTGGGGCCAACTGAAATTTAGTAACTGGCCCTCAGTGCAAGTTAAAGTATGTTCTACACTGCTTTAACTTGACTGCTGAAATAGTCCCATAGGATCATTCTAACACAGAAATTGCTTTGGTAAATATGCTCTTACTGGGCACCTCCACAATGCCAACTGTTCCACAGAGTAAATCTCTACCGTATTTATATAAAGGAAGTCTGAGTGTTACTTATGATCCATCTCTATACTCTGTATGAAGCTGCACTGAAATAGAACTTAATAAAGCCCAGGAATAAACTCATGATATCTTCAAAAGTGGCAAAAAAAAAAAAAAAAAAAAAAGACAAATACTACAATCTATGAACTAAATGTCAAAATAATCCAGCTAACATCTAGAAAAATTTTGGACACAAAATGCTTCATCTAAAACAACTAATTTGTTCTGAACCTATAGTTGTATATATTTGCAATTAAAAGACTGCCTTATACTGAAACGGGTTAGCTGATATCTTAAAGAAAGCAGAATATGTGGCTGAGCTTTTATTGAACAGCCATTGCACTGACACCTTGAAAATGAAAAGGGCAACTTACATTGCAGAAAATTTTTGACTACATAGCTCAATTCTCTTTCTTTCACCTCATGAAAATCCTATTACTTCTCAATCAATACAATCTGAAAACATCTAATAAGCTGAATCTACTAAACCTCCTGCTGTTTAATTTTAATATCAGCATTATGGCCCCTTTATCAGGGCCTCAGCAGAAGAACTAGATACAATCAAGACATGAGATTCATACCACAGATACCTAGATCTCAGCTAGTTGCTCTGGTCTCTTTTACAATAAGGTAGAGAAGAAATAGGCACTTCTCTGGCACAATTAATCAAATTAAGTAACTAAATTTTTCAGATGACTCGCTTCCTCCAAAGGTCCACTTTTCTTCATGGATTCAAAGGGTGCCTCAGATGACTAGCATAAATGTAGACTTCCAAAATTAGGAGAGAAGATCTCCTCCAGTAGTTCTCAGGGTTCTCACTGACAAGTGGACATACCAAATAAGGATGGTTTCCCATCCAATATTGGATGGTTTCCCCACCCTGTTGCATGGACATCCAAGTTGTTTGTTAGTCAACTTTGGAACACTGTGGTTGGCACGGGGGTCACTTGTTGGCCAAAAGAAGCTGATATGGCCCTGCTCAGCAGTCACTCACTTAAACAACGTTTTGGAGATAGTGCTTAAGAGTTTGTGCAGATGAATGGATTTTCATTCTACAGGAGAGACTATCAGATCTGTGTCAACAGACTACACAGGGCTTTTACTTGTAAATAACTAACTTAGAACTATTTCCTTACATCCACATTTTAATGCATATTGTGGATTGCATCTCACACAAACATTATTTTGCAGACTTTCAACAAGCAGTTTTAGTCCTGAAGCACTGTGTAAGGTGGTCCAGATTATCAAAAACAGCCTACTAGATTTGCTTACATCTGTTAAGTTTAAACTCTTAACTGTACAGTGGAAGCTGCAGGATGAATAAAGACAGCTATTTTTCACCTGATAAAAAGTATCCCCTATAACAAAGAAAGCTACTGTAATTTCACACATACACTTTGTGGCCTGCACAGAATTACACACACATTTGAAAAACACCACCTGTTTTGATTTGTTTTTAATGAAGAAAAAGGAATGTGAAAGAGCCCTAGTAATGCCACATTTGTTTGCACTGAATAAAACAGAGGAGTAGGCATGGAAGCAGAGCAAGAGAAAATTAAGTGTTTCCAAAATGAGGGAAATGTAAAATTTCATCAAGATAACAATTATGAAAGTGTCATATTGCAGAACAACAGGAACAAAAGAAACAAGCCATATAAACCCACAGAAATCCTGGAGAGGATTTACAATGATTTTAATAAATGTCCTCACCAAAAGAATCCCTTGTTTGCACCCTTCTGGTTACCCAGACACTTGTTTATATAAAAAATATATCTGATTAATAAATGTTTTAATATTGTTACTATATTTGTTGTATTGAAAATATATTTTCAGTAGTGTGATAAATTTGGAAATCATTTTCCATGAAATATATCTGGTTGTGTGCATGTAACGTGCAGTTTTGCATCCACACTACCAGGAATGAATAAACGTGCAAAGGAGAATTAAATAGTGCACACATATGGTTTGGATTAATTATGAGCATTTTTGAGATCCTGTTAATAAATAACAGACTCATACATTCTCAGTAAAGTATCTAAATATGAGAGGAGCTACTTCCGCAGATGGCCATGGAAACACTGTCAGGCAAAATGGGAAATGGAAAACCAACTTCTACGTTGCTCTGTGATGTTATTTTTAAAGGATTCAATAGTAAGTACAATTTTCATAAGAGAACCCTTACCAAAAATTAGTCAGATGTGGAATTGGGTAGAATGTCCCAAGTGACAGTAACAGAAAAGAACAAAGGGTTTTTTTCCACGAAAGATGTGTGATCCTACAAAACACACATGCTTGTACAGTCCTCCTGAGTTCAGTGGGACTACTCATGCTGATAAAATTACCTTCGTAGCTAAAGGAGAACTGGTTCTGCCCTTCTTTAAATATACTTATTAAATTGCCACTTGTGAATTCTTTTCTGTAGAAAACTTGTTCCTCAGTTAAATCTATTTTAATGGAAAAAAAAGGAAAGCATACTCAATTTTCTACTGTAATCCCATTTAAATTACTGAAATTATTCCAACATAAAGTAACAACAGTGGTTCAGGCCTAGCATGTCTTACTCTGTGAACTGGTTGGAAGCATAACCTTTTCTGAGTTGCTTTCTGCTTTTCCTTCTCTGCCACCAGTATAACAGTCTTTTTCGCAGTGTCAGGAAATACACTTTGATTTGCAAGCTGTAAATCAAGCAGTAAATATCATTATGATTACATAAAGTAGTTAATTCATCTTGATACACACATATATTTTACTAATTGCTCAAATGCACATTTTAATTGAAGATCTGTAATGCTGAAGTATATTGGAATGCCACGTAACTTAACAAAAGTCCCACGAGCCATGTATAAATTAACAAAAGCATCTGCACCTGGTTTACATGTGACATGCATGTAGATCTGTGCATGGCTTCCACAGTGCTCACTTCTCAGTTCCTAGCAGCGCATATCCCACACGCAAGTTTTGAAAGGTAGCCCAGCACATCTGTGTACATTGTCTGAATAAAACATGAAAGCTTTAAGTCTTACAGAGGTACAAATATTATGTTAGGCCTTTACAGGCATTTTCTTGCATGTAAATATGGCTATTGAAGAGTTTTAAAGAGAATTATCTTCAATGTCATTTAGATACTCGCACTAAATGAAGATCTAGCCCATAGTAACTAGCACTCCATTCCGTCAGAGTCTGTGCTTCTAAAAGCAGTTAGAAGTAGACTCAAGGCAACATATTACTACACTGCTGTCCTATGTCTCCTTTTCTGCCTGTAGCCGAATACCACGGAGTATAACTTTCAGCATCAGCTTGCATTTGCACCATTGCCCTCAGTTGGATGGTATGGCCCATCTGCTGCTACAGGAATAAACATGTCACCCCACTGATGGCTGGCACTCTGAGGTCTACTACCACTGATGGAGATTATCCTTAGTTCAAGTAGCGGAGGCCTGTGTTTTGGAACAGAAAGCTTTCTCAAGTCATGTGGCCACAGGATAGCTGACAACCATGTTTCATACGTGGCTAAGAAAACATTACAATCAGTTTTCCAGGAATAATCTCCCACAAAGCAGAAGCAAATGCTGAGGAATAAAAAGAAGATTGAGTGGTGAAAAGTCCCAAGAATGAACAAATTTAAAAACTTAGCCTACAATTTAAAGCATAAAAAGTGTCGAGTGCCAAAATAATTTGAAATCAAGGACCTTACGATTTCAAACAACTTTTTCTCACTATCCTCCCAATTCACACAATGGAAATTAGCCAGCTGAAATCATTGCTTGTTTCCGCAAAGAATTCTAACATTTTGAGGCAGCAGCTTAATGTTTAAACTATCATAAAGTAATATAACGATAGGACCCATACATTCAGATTTAATTAAGAGATAAAATAAATATTTATGTCAAACTTCTCCTTAATTGCACATTTGATATTGGAAGTTACATGGTCACAGAACATGAAAGAAGTCAAATACTTTTCGATCTACCAGCAAACTCTAAATACATTGATAAAGAAGCCACACCAGGCCAAATAGATTGCTACTTTCAAATAAGTTCATGAAAGTTTCCCAAAAACTGTTATACAAAGTTACACATCCATGCTGAGTTATTCATCAATGTGTAGCAAGAATCTTGCAGTAGGCCAGAATTTTATTGGCAGATAACTGACGAAGGAACTATGCAGTGTGATTAAAAATTCCAGTTTGGAAGCATTGACATAGAAGTACTTTTATAGTCTGAACAGGAGACTGCAGTCTTGAAGCTGGGAAGAGCAGAAGGGAAGAATGAGAATATTTTCCATTTTAGAAATGCTGAGGCACAAAACACAGTTGATTCTAGTACTTTCATACATGAAATCCTTTCTCCTGTATGTGCATCATGTGTAACCGCAAAGTCTGTAAACTGCTCACTATTCGTCTCTGGTGTCCAATGAGTACAACTCCAATTCTTCTAATGTCACTGTAAAATAAAAAGTTTCATCATAGATGCAAATATAGCAAAGCATCATGCACACAAGAGATTAAATGATGAATTTTCCCACTTTAGGACAGTTTACTTTCTTAAATGGCATACATAAGAATGCTTCAGATGTCCATATTTTGTGTATTTGCCAATTCTGCCTTTTAAAGACAATCTTATAATGAAAAAAAAAAGCCTTGGAGTTAGAATACTGCTATCTGCAGTGGTATTACGAGTGAAGAATTCTTCCAAACCCTGAATAAGAACCTAATAACCAATTAAAAATTGGCTACTGCTGTGGTAGAATTTTTCTTCTCACTTATACATGTAGGGGAACAGAGCTCATGCACTCACTCTTGCAACCCTGAGGCAGGAATTCCTGAGGTTATGCTTTTGATAGTTTGGGGAATGCTGATGACAGATGGTTTAAAGATCAGCACAGCAGTGAGTCTATGTGCTTGACCCAGATTTCCCTCCCAATTCACCTTCATCCCATCTAGCCCTGCACAACAGTGTGGGCAGCACATCCATGGAACACAATGCCATCAAGAGCAAAATCAAAAGCTCTCAGCATGCAGCACAGTCCATTAGCTCAGTTCTCTAAATATCACCAACTACAATATACTGAGAAAGATCAGAGAGGCAGCGAGGGCAGGAAATTTCAGTCTTGCCCTGTCGATTGTGCACATTCACACTGGAGCATAACTATTGCGTGTTTAGATATCCTCAGAAATTGTTTTATGATATAGCTAGTTAAGAAGCCCACAATATGAAGTGTGATCCTTATGGGTTCAAGATACCTGCAGACTATCCTGATGAAGATGAAGAGCCATAGAGTAGCTGCAGCTATTATGTATTTAGGCTTAACATCCATATGGGGGATCATATACAACACTTAGGATCAGCAGGGATTATGCAAAAATGTGTAGCCTGCTGAAGTGAAGCTAGAAGAGGCAGGTGGGGTAGTGTTAGAAATGCGGGACCGGTGCACACCACCTATCAAGAAAGGCCAGATAAAGCTCAGAGGGTTGAACATACCTAAAGAACAGAGGAAGAGAGGTTATTTGAAGAAAGAAGGAATCTTTTAAAGAAACCTAAAATGATGTCAAAAAGAAGAAACCAGAAAGGATGATGAACTATCTGCATTTTTACAGATTAGTAAAACAGGCAAAATCCCTCAAAACAAATTAAAAAAAACATTAACAATCAGCAAAAGGCACCTAGTCATTGATGATTATAGGATGAAAGAACATAGAAAGACTGACCACTGCAGGGAGATTAAAGCACTTATTAGAGTTGATGTTCACTGATAAAGAAGTGACTCCCACACCAAAACTTTTATGACAAACTTCTCAGAGGACCTGTTTGAAACTGAAGTGATGGCAGGAGAAGTTGTGGGAGAATCACGGAATCACAGAATCTTTAGGGTTGGAAGGGACCTCTAGAGATCATCTAGTCCAACCCCCCTGCACACGCAGGGACCCCTAGAGCACGTGGCACAGGGTGATGTCCAGGCGGGTTTGGAAGATCTCCAGAGAAGGAGACTCCACCACCTCTCTGGGCAGCCTGTTCCAGGGCTCAGTCACCCTCACAGGAAAGAAGTTCCTCCTCATATGGAGATGGAACTGCCTGGGTTTCAGTTTAAAACCATTGCCCCTTATCCTATCACAGGCCACTATGGAGAACAGTTTAGCCTCCTCCTGCCTACAATCATTCCACAGGAATTTGTATGCAAAGAGAAACAAAGAAAAAAATAAGATAAAGAAAAGAAAGAAAGAGAACATATCTCCAGAACAATGTTGTATTTAACTGAGAGTTTTAAAGGAGCTCAAGGACGAAATAATAGAATTATTATCAGAGATGTGTAGCCTCTTGCCTTAAAGTGCCTTGATGCCTGAGGCATGGTAGAGGGGAAAATGTGATGTCAGGGATAAAAAAAAATCACATTAGATATCTAGGGAACTACAGGCCTGTGAGCCTGAATTCAGTGTAGGGCATAGTAGAAACTATAATGAATTTAATTAGCAAATACCAGAATAAATATAATCTCTTTGAGAAGAGAAGGCTTTTGCAGACAGAATTCCTCTTTTACAGTTTTTTGTTTGCTCTGAAGGAGCCAGCACACATATGGATGTCCATGGATATCCTCCATGAATTTCCATAAAGCTTTAGAGAAGATCCCTCATCGAAATTTTATAAAGAAAATAAGGAGCTATGGCATAAGAAAATCTTTGCATTTATAAATAACTGTTTAAAAGACATGCTGTTCAGAGTAAATTCCTAATCCTCATTTTTACAATAAAGTCATCAGTGGATATCTGCAGGGACTTAAGCTCACTTCTGTGTTGTTTCACAAATCAGTAAATGCTCTGGAAAAACAAGTGAACAGAGAAGTGAAGTTATTCATGATAGTAAGGCAAAGCACTAACTGTGCAGAGTTTTGAAAGGATCTTATGAACTGTATTAATTATAACTATGCCATAGTGACTATGTCATAAAATGGCAGATGAATTTCAGTTTAGATAGAGGCACACATAGAAGAAAAAGAATTCTAACTTCACATATAGAATTATTGCATCTTAACTGACTTGTCATTACCAACTAGATATTGGAATTAATAATAGGTGCTCCCCAAATAAAATGAGAGCTCATAAATTAACAAGAAAGAAATAAAGATCAAAATAGATAATATTATGCTACCATACATATCCATAGTTTGCTTAGACCCTTAATTACTGCATGCAGTATTTTCATTTCAATAATGAGTGGAACTAGAGATGCTTTGAAGAAAGACACTTTAAAATTTTGCACTTTTTTTTTTCCCTCCAAAATGAGAGAGTGGATCAAGAGACGATTTGAAGAAAGGCAGCAAGGTATGTAACAACTTCTACATGAGGAATGACTTAGGTTTGATCTTTTTAAACAAAGGAAGAAGATACTCAGCCACAGATTTCAGTGATCCAGATCAAATCAGATTTCCTCCAAAACACACACAAATGCTCAGCGCCCCAGCTTGGTAGTGCATTGTACAGTTGCAGAATAAAACTATCTGGTCTCAATTATATATTTCTCCAATATTGCTCTGATAAGATCTCTATCTTCTATTAGCTATATTTCTCTGATAAGAGCTGTATCTTACAGAGCTTACATACAAAAGTAAAGTACATGAAAGTACTATTTCATACATGGCCATTTTATAACTGTAGCATCCAAACAAATCCAGATTAACCACAACAGGAACAGTAGAGTATATACTTACTCGATACTCATTCTTGAGACCATATCCAAGGTTGTAAAACCTGCTGCCATGAAGTTATTTTTATACTGACCCATTTTTATTGAGTCCAGCCAATCACTAACTGAGACAAACAATGGATACTCTGGAACTTCACCAGGTGAATCTGGCATTCTGTAGGCACAAAATGCAAGGGTTACCGACGAAGAGGAAAACAGGACATTTGATTTACTCTCAGAGACATTATTCTTACTGAAAAGCAGAAAGAATGGGACAGGAGCCTGATCTGTAAAGGTCAGATCTTAACTGAGGTTCTCCAAAGACTGATTTTATCCTATTGTCTAAAAAATCACATGTTAGCCTGTAAAATTCTGTCTTAATACATTTTTTTACAGCACTGTAACTCAGTAACAAACAGATGAACTGTTTGTATTTTTGTTATTTCAGGTTATACCTTTACGGATCTTATGCTTTCAGGATAATACAGCAGTCAAAGCGGAGAGAAAACAAAGTTTAACCTGTGATAAAGGTAGATACAATTTAAAAACATTAACAAACTGGAAGATGATTTTTTTTTTACATTTATCTTATTTTTATTTTTACATTTATCGTAATTTTTTTTTACATTTATCACAGGAAAAACAGATGGCTGCTTATTGCTATTAGGGTGAATTTCAAGTAACCGACACAGTGAGGGCAACTGTAGCTTCATTGATTTCATGTGACATCCAGAGGCCCTTGGATCACAGTAAAATTGTCAATCTTCCACTACAGCTCTGCCTCTACTGGGGGCGCATTCATTTTTATTATGTTGCTAAGGAGAAAGCTTTGGGCAACACCATCCAGAATTTGTTGTGGAACTGTGATAGTATGATCTCTTATTTGGTCACTACTGCAACTAGATAAATCTTCTGCAGCTAGATACAGATTGAGCAAGCTACGATATAACTGCAGGAAATTACTCCAGACCAGTTCACAAACTGCTTGAGCACTGTCAAACAGCATGCTGCATGGGAAAAGAAATTACAGAGGGAAAACAAACACATAGGAGAAGCACTGAAAAGCTGAACAAGGAGATTCCCTAAGATTAGACAGTATGTTCAGAGACAGAACTTGGGAAAAAAAAAAGAAAAAAGCCTAATATCAGCCACACAGCTTCATAAAAAAGTCCATTCATAGCAGTGCACTGTCAGTAAATCAAACCACAAAATTATCTGAAACCTTCTAACTCTGTATACGCTCAGACTTTTACCCTTCTCTCCTGCCCCTACTGAATATTGTACCACATCTAATGATAGCCATCAGGGATTACACATTCAAGAAGTACTGAAGAGAGTCTTACACAAGTACATCCTCCACTAGGGTATGAAGGGTGCTTGGATTGCGGATCAGTTTGTCTAGGAAGCTGACAATATCGCTGAATTTTGGGCGGTGGTTCCTCTCTTTTTGCCAGCAGTGAAGCATTAGTTGGTGAAGAGAAGCTGGGCAACCCATGGGAGCTGGAAGCCTGTAACCTTCTTCTATAGACAGTATAACCTGAAGAAAGATAATGTACATGATTACCAGGCATTAAAATTAAATGCAGAAAGGAAAATGTAAAGCTGAAATTATAGACCAGTAATAATGATTAATGATTTTAAAAACAGCCTCATTTTATGTGTTGCTGGGGCCTCACTTGGAGATTTGGGACTAAGGGCAGTTTGAGTAGCATGTTGTACAGGTGGGCTCCGGTGGAGCAAACAGCATCAATCACAAGAGTGTGGTTCATGGTGTGTAGTGAGGCAATTGGTTGGCATATGAAACACAGCAGGCTTTTATCTTAGGCTCTGTGGCCATCCAGTTCATGCAAGCCAGGAAGGAGGGTGAGCAGAAAGAAAGAATAACTATCGCTATCTTTTACATCTATCTGTAGGTTGGTCTTGTACTGAACAGAGTCACAAGGCTGCAAACTCACCCGCTATCTCCCAGTGCATGCTGGAATGAATGCCTTAATATTCGCATCATGACAATTTCTGGCAACGTCATGATACAGTGAGGCACTGCTAGTGTGCGATGCAGCATCTGGCCAATTTACTTGGTGATATTTTGGGTCTGCTGATCTTTAGAACATGATTAGTTCAAGCAATGTATCCCACACAGCAGAAGAGCACATGATTTGGCAGAGCCTCTTTCAGAAAAATGTGCATTTGAGCTATATATGATTTAATAAATTAATAAATAAATAGATAAATACATAAATAAGGCCTTACTTCACACACTACTCACCAGTTGGCAGTTTTATTCCCTGAAAGTGAGTAAAACTGCCAGCTTTGGCAGAGGTGGAAAAGCACATCTTCAGCTGAGATTTGGAAAGAAATGGATTTGATGTCATAAATAAATCGTATGTATGGAAAATTTTATTTGATGGGCATTGAAGGAAGGCTTGATTTTAGTAGCAGTGGTCACACGTAACATTGTCAGAAAAGGACACTAGACAGCCCTGTGTGATATTAGAGAGCATAACCAGGTAAGGTCCATGAAAAGTCGCTGCATTTGTTTTACATAAGATTTAAAAACCGAGAGGGGAAGGGTTACTAGAATCAGAAATAGACACTGTCATGATTTCTTATTAGAGAAAGGACAGATACTAAGTGGTTGGTCAGGGAGGAAAAAAAAAAAAAAAAGAGAAAACCTAACCTCCCAAACAAGCTTATCCTTTTCCCATAAAAATCCAGACAAAAATAATTGTGCACAATATTTACTGTAATACAGTACACTTACAAGAAATATACCCACTGCATTTATACCCACTGTGAGCTAACATTTATCATTTTCACAGAGATGAATGCACATACTGCAGATGTATTAATGCAGCTGGAAGGGGGCACATTAACCTATTTACAGCAAATCAATGCTTTACAGCACCAGTTGTAGCTTCGATATATTTGGTCTTATTATCCTGGAATATCCTCTGTTCTCTTCTTGAATTCTGAATTAGTGCTGTCGGCTCTGTATAGCACTGCCTAATGCTTCTGCTGCAGGCATTATGCAAATACCAGTAATGAAACCCCACTAGGACCTCAACTCCCTGTTATGGCTTGATAGGAGAGGAACAAAAATCTTGCAACTATGCATAACCGAGTGTCTGAATTTTGGATACGGAGACTGGAGCCCTCCATCCTCGGGCAGCAACCACTCTGTGTGAAAAATAGCTGTCTGCAACACTACAGGAGGCTGGAGACATGCAGGGTAAATTAGAAGCCTGCCCACATTAGTGTGAGGAAGTACAGGGTACTTAAAAAGGAGAATAATTTGCCATGGAGATCCCTGAATTCTTTGCACCTGTGAGTATGGACAGACGGGATCGGTACAGCTGGGGCTGGCTGCGCACAGACAGAGGTGACGCATAGGGGTAAGCGCGAGGTCAATATGATAATCCTTCCACCTGCCGTTCTGTCTCCTAATTTATCTCCCTGGGATTTACTTCAGCAGCCCTAAACCTGGGCTGCCAAAATGGCTGCTCTCAGAAAAACTATCAGCATGCTGACAGAGAAATATTTCCTCCAAATCCTTTTCTCCTACCAGTGAATTGCTCTAGCTACAGGTTCAGGGTGGCTAAAATTCAATACCACATGCATAGCTGATATTTTATTCACAAACCTGTCAAAAATCCATTTTTTCAAGCAGTCTGTCAGAAGTGGCTTCATAAAACCCAGGTAGTTGTTATAATGCTAGATGCAGCACAGTAGATACTTGTCACCAAAGCAGCAATCGTTAGCAACCCGGAAATGCAGCTGTCATAGTCGTAACTTCATTAGCTAACATTTAACTACACCTGTTCCAAATAATGAATTTCTGAAACACATTTTTTTTTCAAGTTAAAGGAAAAGCTACACCCCTTTTATATATGCCATTCACCTAACACAATAGTCAGCTGATGAGCTTCTCCTAAAACACATTATTGAGAAAAAACACATTTTCCCTGCATTATATTTTCTCTGAGACTCTCTGTCTCACCACGTCTTTGAGAAGGAAGTTAGAGGCCTTTTTGTTTATCCTATTCAAAAGGAACTTTTCAGTATAAAGAGAAATGCCAGCTGTTACTGGGATAATTATAATTTATCTTTAACACAAGCACATTTTTAGAATACACACCGAATATTGCTTCATTAGTATCCCTGTAAGGCAAACATTATTTTTAGAGTCTAAGAAAGTAGAGGTTTATTTGAGTCATCTAATACTGTAATGGTAGTCGAGTGTCAAAGGAAGAATTAGAACTTTTTAGTTCCTTACTCTTCACTCTCCTTTTGCCTCTTGTATGGTGCCTATCACTGAACTGAAGAATTAGACATCCATATATCTAAGAGGAGGAAATATATGACTTTTGTTATATATTATTATATAATATGTAAAATATATCTATTTTAAGACATCTTCAATGTGATTTTCCTTCCTGGTTCAAGGTTTGAGAAGTGCTACATTAATAGTAAACAAATCTAAAGACCTGCATCTACAAAATGATACAGCAAAAACACTAGCCATCAAGTGGAAGTGTTTCCACATTAGCAAAGCAAATATCCTATCAATTTTTGATATGAAAGAATATCAACTTTTTCTTAGTTCCTATTAATATGAAGCCCTAAGTCTGCCAACAAAAAGACATTACTTCTGTCTAGTTCTAGTTTTGTAAAAAACACTTTATGTCTAAGAAAAGGAGTAAAAATTAGTAGATTTTAATGCTGCGGTCAACTCAGAAAAGAAGACTGTGTGACTTAAAAGAAGGCTGTGAATGAAAATTCATTAAAATACAATGTCATGCCAGCCTTCAGAAAGAGGAAGGAGGAGGAACCAGGCAACTACAGGCCAGTCCACCTCACCTCTATCTCTGGAAAGGTGATAGAACAGCTCATCCTGGCTCACGTCTCTAAGGACATGGAGGACAAAAAGGTGATCAGTATTCATCATGGATTCATCAGTGGAAAATAATGCTTAACCAGTCTGACAGCCTTCTTTGATAGAATGACTGGCTAGGTCAAAGAGGGGAGAGTAGTGGATGTTGTCCACCTTGACTTTAGCAAGGCTTCTGACGCTGTCTCCCATAACATCCTCATAGGCGAGCTCAGGAAGTGTGGGCTAGATAAGTGCACAGTGAGGTGGATTGAAAACTGGATGAATGGCAGAGCTCAAAGGGTTGTGATCAGTGGTGCACAGTCTAGTTGGAGGCCTGTAGATACTGGTGTCCCTGGGGTCAATATAGGGTCCTGTCCTGCTTAATTTATTCACCAGTAACCTGGATGAAGGGACACAGTGCATCCTCAGCAAGCTTGTTGATAATACAAAGCAGGGAGGATAAGCTGATAGACCAGAGAGCTACGCTGCCATCCACATAGATTGGACAAGCTAGAGAGATGGGTTAGAGAGGAATCTCATGAAGTTCAACATTGGCTCAGGGTTGACCTTCTGGAGAGCAGCTCTCCAGAGAAGGATCTGAGTGTCCTGGTGGACAAGAAGTTGACCAAGAGCCAGCAAAGTGCCCTTGCGGCCAAGAAGAACAGTGGTCTCCTGGGGCGCATTAGGAAGAAGGTTGCCAGCAGTTGAATGGGGTGATCCTAGCATGCATCTAGTTCTGGACTTCAGAGTACAAGAGGGACATGGAAATACTGGAGAGGGTACAGTATAGAGCTACAAAAATGATCAGGGGGCTGGAACATCTATCCTATGAGAGGCTGAGAGAGCTGGGACTGTTCAGCCTAAAGAAGAGAAAGCTGAGAGGTGGTCTTACCAATGGGAATAAACACTTTAAGGCAGAGCGTCAAGAGGATGAGGCCAGACTCTTTCAGTGGTGCCCAGCAATAGGACGAGAGGCAACAGCCACAAACTGAAGCACAGGAAGTTCCTCCTGAACATGAGGAAAAACATCTTGAATGCGAGGGCAACAGAGCAGTATAACCAGTTGCTCAGAGAGGCTGCTGATCATTTTCTCTAGATATATTCAAAATCTGCCCGGATACAACCCTGTGTTCTAGGTGTTCATGCTTGCGTAGGGTGGGGTTAGACTGGATAATCTCCAAAGGTCCCTTCCAATCTTAATCATTCTGTGTGAAGACCTTGGGTAACTGAGTAAAATCGGTAGGGTGAATTTTCATAAATAAATCTTTTTTGTCAAATGCAAATATAAATAAAAAAATAATACATAAGGGAATATTTTTGACAAAACTAATTTTGTACTTCTTAATGCTTAGGCTTTATTTTTATTAAGGGGAACATTCTTTATATATATTTTGTACACAAATGAAATTAAATATTAAAGCTTGTTAAATACCTACAGGCATTTTTGTTTGATATTAATCATAGCTGTAAAGGTTGAAGACAGAGTTAATATTAAACAGCAATTGTGATTCAAAAAATTATCTGAAAAATGTTTCATCGCCTTCCATATCACATTTATGCAGTCCTTAGTCTTGAAATCATTTGAAAGTGGCAAAAATGGCATTTGAAAATGAAGCTGTAATCTTTCTGATAGTTTCATTATCAACAGTAATATAGACTTTGCTTGTGGAAGTTAACTGACAGATTTCTTAATAAGACAGAGTGAGAAGAAGCCCAGAGGGATGTTGTCCCTGTGTCCTGCTGACATCTGAAAAATCTATCAGGATGCAGAGGCAGCTGCTCATACCCCATGGTACAGAGCCAATTCCAGGTGCCTGCCAGGTGTTTTGATACCTACAGTTTGGAAGAAATACGCTGGAAAAAGTTATTATGACTATAAAAAGAAACTGTCATAAGTCTAGGGACTTTTATTCTGATTGGTACAGCAGTTTTCCTGCATATCAATTACAATCCATGAACTATTCCCTCTTTTTGGAATACTGTACCTCTGCAACATGCACTAATTTATACAGTGGCCTCTAACAGGTGTCCCAGGAGGCCTCACTCACAGCTGTTCTACAAACCAAATCCACTGAATATCAATCTTCCTTTCCTCACATGAACATTCGCAAGCRAGGCTCTTAGCACAATCTGTTCATCAGCACACTAGCTTCCTTGGAAAGTTCAATATCTTAGCTAATGTTTATTAATTAAGCAATAAGACATGACAGACTGTGCAGCAGCCCTAATTAATGGACATCTCTGGTGCCTGCCACACATCTAAGAAGTGCATTAATCAGTACTAATACAAGTCTGAAGTGACTTATCACAATAATAAAACAGTTATTTACTTAAAACAAGAACATTTCTCAAAGTTAGTAACATTTTGAGACTGTACATTATGCTGTTCACAGTGCTAAAAAATTTATGGGAGACATTTTCAAACTCAGTTGCCTAAAGTTCAGCTTCTAAATCCTTGTTTAGGAATAGAAATAGAGGACATTGGTTTGCAAAGGTGTTGTATTGACCTGACAGCTTTGAGCCAGTATAGTCTTTGAAAATCAGAGTATTTCTACTCAGGTATCAATTTAACACTTCTTTTTTTTGCATTGGCTCTGAATCTCTGCTACCTGGAATTTTTCCTAGTGATTTGATCTCTGTCACCACTGGAAGTGGTGATAGAAAAGACTCTCTGTGGGGTTAGTTAAGCCCTCCTGTTCATCTGATTGAAGATGTGTTCATACCGTAAATAGGCACAGCATCAGGSAGACCTGAACTTGACTTCTCTTGTCCTTTCTTCCCCTTGGGGATAGATGGGTAGATGTTTGTATAGTATAAGTAAAATAAATGAACTTTTAACAGGCAACTGCAGTTTATCTCAAACATCACTTGTTTAGCTATTGGCTATTAAGTGAAGTAATTTCCAAAAGTTTTTTATATAGAAAAGCAATATATAAGATAGAATGTGAAAAAGTACCAAAGGCCTGTGGAGTTGATACCCGTAAAACATTTAGCACTCTATAAAAATCCCCACCCAATTAAGTAAGTATTTTATTGCTAGCTAAAGCAGAGTTTTRTTATGATCAGAACACAAATCACAGAAATTGTTGTACTGTAATGTTAATGTTGGCAGATTTTTTGATATAGTAGAACCTGTGATTATACCTATACAAGACTTTATTAGCAATATTTTGCATAATATGTCTTTTATAAATCTGTTCAGTGCATGCCCTTCTCTTTCATGTTCCCTGCTATATGTGCAGTATCACTGACTTTTGAGAAGATATTATTATTTCTGCAAACTAAGGTCATGTTAACTCAGAGTCATTGATTGTAGTAAAACATATGTCACAATATGCAGCAAAGTAAGATTTACAAGGAGTCTAGTAAACTGAARCTTTCCAATGCCATTTTGACTCACTAGATGTATTTAGAAGATCACTCACTGGTAACATTTCAGAACGGAAAGACTGCGGGATAGGGCTTTGGAGAAGAGCAGCTCTTTGTGCTGGGCATTGGGGAAAGGCAGGGAAAGCACTCTGAGTCAGCATCATTTGTATATAGGGCCTGCAGCATTCTTCTGCATTAAAATATACTTGTATTTCRTATGCAAGAATAATTAAATGGTCTTACCCTTACACTGTAACAGAATACTTAATATATCCTAAATGGGAGACCACATCATAAACTCTCACTGCTAGCATGACCTCATCCAAATACATCCTAGGTTGTGACAGAGGGGAAGAGGGTAGTTTGAAGCCTGTCTTCCATTTCCTGAAACCTGTATGAGGCCTTTCAGAGAAAAGGTAAGATGGACAGACTGTCTGCTSTTCTACACTGGGCATTATTCTCACCTGGCAAATTCCAGTCCTGCCATTCCCAGTTAGCAGTGTTAGTAGTGAAGCAATCAAGGGCTCGGATGGGTGATGGAGTCAGCATGAAGTGTTGTGATGGCAGGAAAAGTGAAAAAGTCAAGAGCACTTCCTCAATGGACCTCTTTCACAGTGGCAACAGAGACTGAATCTTCTCCCATGTTTTAGCACAAGACAATGTGGCAGTGAGACACAATGATAGGATAGGAAACTATTCTCTTCTCTGCACCTCCTCAGGCTGCAGTCATTAATAGTTGCCGATTACCTGGGGCTAGATGAGCAGAGTGGCAAAGCAAGGAGAAGAGAATGAATTACAGAGAAATGCCACTGCAGCTGGAAGCCCTGGCACTGTGGCTGCTCCATAAATAGGGAGCTGCAGAAGAAATGGAGAAATGAAATATCTATTTCATGGTCAGGAAAACCAAGCAAAATACTGCTGTCCATGCTCATGGGATGCACCATGGACAGCACAAAAGACTGTAAGCCATTGCTGCTCTATGAGTAGCACAGTCCCTTGACTGGGCAGCAGAGACTGGGATGCAAGAGAAGGGGAAGAACCAGTGAGCCTCTCTTGTGGAGCTGCATAGGGCCGTTTTACTTATTACTCAGTGACTAGTGCTAGTGTCTTTTTCCCAAATTCATGCACTGTCCAATCTCCTCTTCAAGAAGGCTCATAGTGACACCAAATATCTCACCTACTAGTTTGGGCAAACAGGCAATGTGAGGTGAGAAGTATATTTTCATACAAACTACATTCCTTGCACTGCAGAGTATTTAGGTTTTGCAACAGTGCAGACGAGTTGAATAGGCTGATATTGCCATGACTGTGTTTAAGCGTTCCTTCTGATGGGAAGTTTAGCTCAAGAACTGCTATTGCATGGCTATGTATGCAACAGGGATCTCCAAGCACTTCAGCAATCAACTCCTAAAACAATACATTTAACTGTGAGTTTCTAAGGAAAAAAAAATTGATTTGTCTTAAAATAGCGTTTGTAAGCTATGGCATCTCAGGAGCTGACAAGTGACTTCAGTTCAGACAAGGAAACAGCTGGGATACTCATCTTGTCAGTTTGAGTTTATCTGTTCATCTTCTTCTAATAACTTTGAACTCATTGGTTCACTTCAATCAAATTAAACAAGTTGAGTGAAAATCTGCAGCTGGGCAAGGCATACAGTTGCTTGGCAATACACTTGGCCATAACAAATAGAGATTTACTTTGGAAAAATCTATACGCAGATGATTGCATGCTCTGCCTCAGGGACAAACCGGTCTTAATTCAGTCGTCTAATTTTAGATTCTGTAAGGTACATGGCCTGGCCTTCAATTGTTGTTCCAAAGGGGTTCCTGTAGGTCCTGTGCCAGCCCCATGTGGGGGMTGCCCCAGGTCATCTCAAATGCCAACAGATTGTCATTGGTGGAAAACAGAATTGGGTCTACCATACATAAGTACTTACCTCACAACAGATCAATGATGTGTTTTTAGTTCGGGCAGTACCGAATTAATGTCTCCACTGAGGAAAACCCTCTACCTCAGCTCAGTTGTTACTTGTTCTCTTCAGATGGCCAACAAGTTGCCACTGACTGGTTCATTGATGGAAGTGTGGCTCAAACCAGATGCAGCACATACTGTACCCTAACCAGTGCTTAGGGAGCACTGCCGCACTGGGCTCCWCTCTGGTAGGTGAATGGAGAGGGGGTGGAGGGTGGAGCTATTGTCAGGAGAGAACAAAGTACAGGAGAGGTGGTCTGTTCCAAAAAGCAGGAGGAGATATATTGGAGAGAAGTAGGGTTATTGTACTGGTGAGGCTGTAGAACAGAAATTCAAAGGAAATAAGGTTTTACTAAYTCTGCTGGTCTTGTCTGTGTTTGTTTGTTGTTTTTCTAGAGCACTCTGAAATTATGTTTCTTTAATGAAAATCTCTCCCATCCTTATCCCCAAATGACTGATCAGCCTTAGCAAGCAGCCAGACTTGAACAGCTGAGTAACTCAGAGTGATATAAACACAGCCATCTGGGAAAAGCCATGTCAGCTCTTCAGAAACAATGCAGAGGTATTCCATGCACTGATATGAAAGAGATTAAGATGGGATGCCTGAGGTTCTGCATTTTGACATGGAAGTTAAGTGTTGGTGTGAGGACCAAGTATGCCAGTTTTAACTGTGGTGGGAGCCCACCAAATAACGGGATAGGTTAAAAATTTAAATTGCATTAGAAAAACCAAAAAAAGAAAACACTCCTCCTTTCCAGAGCTGCATTTTTAGGTCCAGCCTTCTAGTACACTAGAAGCAAATGTGGGTTTTAATCAGGAAGATTTATATGGCTGCAACTTTTGAAAAAAAATGACAGTAGAAAATATGATATGATGCTATGAGGTTATATTGACCTGCATTGTAGTTAAGGCTATAGATAGTTTGTTGTTGTTGTTTGTTTTTTAAGGAAAGCAGAACACATTTAATTCTTCGAAAGGCTAATTTACCAATACATTTCTCATGGCAGTTTAACCTTTACTCTTAGAATTTGTCAATGTATGCCCATAAAAGGGCACTGTCAGACAGTAATGGAGATAATGGGGCAAATTTATCACCAGAACAGTTCCAATATTCCCCTAACCTTTGATTTATGGCTTAACTTAGAACTGAATCAAATTGCATATCTGATGCAGATACTAGTGGTTTGGATGAAAGCCACATATATCCAGCTTCAGATACTGGCAATCTGGCCATGATTCTTTGTAACATGTCTTTAATCCTTAAAAAGAAGCTAGTCAAGGTTTCAGTTATACAGGGTCAAGTCCTCATCTTGCATAAATAAACCATTCCATAAAAGCTGATAGAGCTACGCTGATTTAAATAAGTTGAGATCCCAGCCTAGGAAGCTAATGAGGAAGTAAAGCAGGATAAGGAGTGATAATCATTTTTCAAGGAACATTTCAACAACCTGACAGACTAGTCCTGTGTAGTACTTACATCCTGGTTGGACATCTCCCAGTACGGTCTCTCACCGTAGGACATCACTTCCCACATTACAATCCCGTAGCTCCATGCATCGCTTGCTGAAGAGAATTTCCTGTAAGCTATAGCTTCAGGAGCAGTCCATCTTATGGGAATTTTTCCACCCTGGAAAATATGTTGAGAGCTTATCAATATAACTAGAATACATAACTGTACATGTTTAAAAGGAAGAACAAGCAAACATATATAAACTGGATATCCTAGATGCAGAGATTCTGCAGTTCAGCTTCTGTCAATTTGCCTTGTCAGTTGACTATAACTGGAAAGGGAAATATGTACGTGATTCAGAATTTGATAGAAATTTCATTCCTTCTGTAGTCTAATTCATCACAACCAGCTCTTGGGAAAAAAAAAAATCTCATTTCAGAGAACAGAACACAATTTAGATGATTCATGTTCCTTTAGTTATATAATTAGGCAGAATATACCTTTTGATTGAAAACATTCCAAACAAAGTTTCTAATACACTGACATGTTACTWCTTATACTCTAATGATACAGAAACATTTGTTGCAAAACAAAACACCTACAGACCTAATAAAACTATGTAAGCAGTAAGGAAAATACAATCTTTTACATTATTCTTTACCTTGGGTAATCTCTCTTAAGCTTTTTCTTTACCCTTCATATATCTAGGTAAACTGCAAACCAAGCAGGCTTCCAATAGGCGTTTCCTTAGGGTACTGACTAGCTTCATTCCGAAGCGTTCAAGCTAAAGTGTGATAACTACCACAAGAGAATTTGTAAGAATTCAGTCCAAAAGAGCTGATTTGCCCTTTAGCAAGATCACAGCATGTAGAACTTTTCTCCAGTGTTACTAATTTACCATTGAATCTATCTTATTCTCCCAGAAGAGTTTACCCACAAAAAATATTTCCTTTCCATAATAATAAATAAATAATAATAATAATGAAGCATTTCTTACCCAGATCTATTTCTCATTTCTAAAGTATATACTCACTATCATTATCTGTAGAATTGTATTCTTTAAATAAGTTGTTTGGAGAGAGCAGTACAATTACGGTGCCGCTAGATGGTGGAAGGAGGCAGTCAGCAGAGCTGAGCTAAGGAACAGTAGTTGCTTTCAGTGAGCAGTAACAGATTCTGCTCAGCATTAGGATTATATTTCTGACAGAAACAAAAGAAATGAACTCTTCAGGTTGGCATTTGAAGAGAAACCACAGTTAATACAAACAGCAAATTTCTGTTAATTTGCTTTGAATATATATAAAAAACAATTTGTGAGTTGTTCAGGGCTGATGCAAAGTTCTTCCAGGAAGTGCTCAAAAGCCTTGTTCTGTGCCTGTGACAATGTGTCTGGAAGTAAACTTCTCTGAATACAGTTTCACTGAGCACAATCTTATGATGAAAAATGCAGGTGATCAATATTTACATAGGTCACAAATTACAGTAGTCAAGATGTTCTTTGCATATTACTTTTTTGGAAGGTTTTTTTTTAAATTATTATTTTCAAAGCCTTTGCCTGCTCAGCTTTGGCCTCACAAGTTCCAGTTGAGGTCAATGTCAAAACATCTGCTGATTTTGACGAGAGTAAGGTAAAGGTAATGCCTTGTTCTCTCTTTTTTACACAAGCACTCCTGCCTTCTTTTAATCCAGTAACCTGGGGATGAGATCGCTCACATGGCATGTAAGCGATTCATTAGCCCATATCTACCACCATCTTTGAGAGCACCCTAATCACTCACTTTCTCCTGGTGTGATGCCCTTAATCCATTGCCAACAAAGTAATTCCACTTACGGAATAATTATAAAATATATTTAAGTATAAGAATAGAGAAGCAAGATGAGAAAAGAGAGTATGTTGTCCTAGACAGGGAATTCTCCAAGATGAGAGAAACATAACTCAATATCGGGATAAAATTTTCATATAAATTAGATAACAGCACCTGGCATTTGATCTCCCTATCTAGTTGCTATGGTGCTTTGGACATACAAGTGGGACATACAAGTCTAAAATTTCTTAGGCCATGGAAGAGTTAAATCTTCTGCGCCCCATATGAATGAACATAGTTACAGAGTCCAACTGCAGARTACAGTGCATGGTAGTGAATTGAGAGGGACTGAGGAAATGTGTGTCCATGACACAGTGCTAGGTGTCTTATCCTTTTCCTGGGTCAGTTTTACGCCTTTATTTTCAAACACTGAAAAAAAAAAAAAATTCACCCTTAGATCCCTGGATTCTGCAGATTTTTTGAGAAAATTGATATTTTTCTGGCTCAAGGAAACTTCTTTTTTGGACCTGGAAATATGCATTTTTAATACGGTTGACAACATTCATTACAATCCATATCACTAGAGACACTTCCCTGAAAATGCTTGTGAGCTCCTGCTCACCAAACAAGATATCAGTCCTGACTGAGAACTTATACAGGAGAAGACACTCCTGTTCCAGCACAGCAAGATTCTGCTATCTGAACCTATTCCTATCAAGGCTCCCTTTTCCTTTATGTCCATTTAAGACACTTTCTGGAGTACCATTTGAGGGAAGATGCAAATGACAAATTTCGTATTTTTCTCTCCAGGTCACAGATCTTAGAAGATGATAGGAAATGGCTGTATTATTGTAAAACTTTCAAATTGCTTACTGAGACAAACTGATGAATTTACAAATTCATTATGATCCTAGGTTTCCAATTTGTAGGATTTTATTAGTCATTTATCACTATTTTAATTTAATGAACAGCCCTGTACTATTTTTTTCCTTTTAAGGAAAACACAAATCAATCAATGAAAATAAACAGCATCTGGATATTTATAAAATGTTTGAATATGTACAATCATTCTTAAAGTATGTTCTTTCATTAATCTGATTATTTATTCCTGAATTACAATTAAAAAAGAGGTCAGTACTGCAGCATTCACAGCAAGATCTGTGAATATCAGCTAAATATAAATGAGCTTTAGAGACGCTGATTAGACTATGCAACTAGTTTCATCACACAGCTTTACTGACTGATCCCTTTTGGGCTGAAACAGTAGAAACTCATTGAATGTGAAAATGAGAACTGAGAACAGAGTCTTAACAAAATTCAAGGCAGTTCATGTTCATGGGCATAAGACACGCTCAGTGTTATAATATGAAAAMGAAATCTTTTGGTGCTAGTTCTAATGACAAAGCGCAACAAAACCTCTTAAATTTTTACAGTGGATTCACCTTATSTATAAAGACACCTTATATTAATAAGAATGTAATTTCAAAACTTAATTATGCCTGTAAAATATCTGCTCACTCAAAAAATAAAAAGTTGTTTTATTTATATGAAAACTACTCAAAAGACGGACATTGCAATATGATTTGCAGAAACGACACGTACAGCTAAACAGTAGTAAAGTTGCTCATGCATAATGGAAGGACACATAATGTTTAGAATAGATTAAAAAAAAAATCCCTGCTTCTGATTAGAGCAATAAACAGCAGTACTGCTACGTTCCACCTTCAAATTAAGGTAATTTACAAAGCATCTGCATTAAACTACCGCACTGATGCAACGTGCCACAGCTTTCTGTATCAGACGGCCTTCATACAAGGTCTTTATAGCTTTGGTACTTGTTCTTTTAGGAGGATATGTGGGTGGACCAGGGTGTTAGGAACCATGCTGTATTTTAGCCCTATATCATATGGTAATAATGGTATCAGTGATATGCCACTTCTGTTTTCCTGTAGTGAAAGAATACTAGCAGTGTTATTCAGTTCACTACGGTTCAGCCTTTCTTCCATATGCTGCCTACTGAATAATGACCATCTCCCAACTTTTTTTCTTGACTGTAATTTAATGAGCAAGTTTCCTATGCAATGTACTATGCCAGAATCCCCTTTCAGTGCAAATATTAGGTTCACATTGCTTAGTTCATAGCACTGTTTTGAGATCAAATGAAATGAAATTTMCCCGCTCACTCCCTGCCAGGTCCACACATGCTTACTCTCCCTGAGGAGGTTCCAATAGCATTTTGCTGTACATTGAAGACAGAACTGAAGTTTTGCCTTAGAGAATGCCTCTTTCCTCACCTTAAACTATGTACAAGACGGACACTCTTCCCAAAATACCCTGTCTTTTCTTAGAGCTCAAGACAAGACAAGAGCACGTACAATCTGTCATGTGAAAAGATCCCTGCAAGGCAGTTGATGATGACACTAGATATTGTCTATCAGGCTACACAGTGCATTCCTTACTCTGCCTCTCTGCCATCTCTTATATGATTTCTTTATTTTATGTCAGATTTTTTTTTTAAACACAAGAGGCATTAGTAGTTTCCTTAATTAAATGTTTAAATCTGTTTTCGAAATCCAGAAGAACAGCACAACTGGCAGCTAGAGCCCACCTTGCTACCATGATGAAGGCCATGCTATATTGAAAAACTCGAAATAGGCTTGACTTCAAAAAAATCAAGAATGACATAGGGCAAAGCAGCAAAGGAGGAAGACTGTCAGATGTCCACAACTTCTGGCATGCCCTGCTAACTAATTTAAGTGAGGAGTGATACTACTGAAACCTGATATAAAATTGCAGATGAGAATTATGAGCTCTTACTGGACATGCAAAGAGAAGGCAATATACATACACAACCAGAAGCAAATGCAGTGCCTCCGACTTAGGATGTCAGAGCAGAATTAACAGAGATGTGAAACAATGCCTATTTCCATTGAAAAGTCTGGTTTCTTGTTTTCTTTGAAAAACAAGTGGTTGCAAGCCCCTCAGTGTCAGATCCACAGACAGACAGAGCTCTCTATTTCCAGGACAAAAGGCACTGAACTATGTGCACCATTAGCCTAATCTGGCACATTAATTCCAGTGTATCTGTCAATTTCTGTTCCTTTATGTATGGTGTTATTGAATTGCACAACTATTTTCCATGTCACAAGGAAAGTATCTTTCTCTTTCTCCACCTCACATGATAGAAACAGAAAAAAAAAAAAAAAAAAAGAAAGAAATGAATAGTGAAAAGAGACAAAAGTAACATGAAAGATTAGTTTTAAATATTGGATGTACTTCATCATTCTGTACAACAGCCGTATCATATGTTACTGGAGCAATGCTTATGCTTAAGCATATGAATCAATTTTTTTCATGCAAAGTTATGAATTGTCAGAATTTATTATCCTCAAATTGTAATTTGAAGCCATTCAGTATTATCAATATTCTTCTCTAAAGATTATTGGAATATCAGAGAAACTACATGTCAAGATAGCAAAACTATTCTGAAAGGGCTTTTCAGAATTTGCTTTTATCATGCCTGATTCCAGTCACACATAGCAGTCTTTCATTTCCCTCAGAAATGACATGAACAAGCCCTCTTAGTTTTCAAAAAGATCAAATTTTCTTTTAAATATCCAGGAAAATATTCATTTTCTTTCAAATATCCTGATTAACAAGGCTAAAATTAAATATATGGAACTTGATTTTTTTTTTTCAAACTAGCTATACAGTTTTTTAGAACAAGTTTWCTGTGATTTTAATAATACAGCATTTCAGTGACTGTTAACCCATATACTACAAACATATTTGTGACTGCAAGAACGTGAGGAGGAAAGCTGCTGGTGGATGGAAAGAATTAGCACTTACATAATAGCAATCTAAGACCATTGAGATCAAAGTTTTGTTTGTAGAAACATCAGAAACACCTCCAGGTGTTTCCAGTGCCACCTGGAAACTTAGAAGCCACCTTAGCAACAGCTCTGGACCAGTACGTGTAATCTATCATTGCCAGTCTATCTCCGTCTCACTGTCCTGTGTCGGTGTTGCTCTCTCRGACCGCCATCCTGCTGGCACTGGAGCGCTCCTGACTTGCAAGTTTTGTTCTTTTCACTGTGCACGCTTTCCTGCTGATGTGTTTGCATATGCTCAGGTTCAGCCCTGCTGCCCCTGCTGAGGCAGCCTGAACAGGGCAGAGGTAACGCTTGAGTCCCTGCTCTCAATGTGGCACGGAGGCAGCTGGCACATTTCACAAGTGCCTGARGACTGCTGCCATGTATATACCCACCTGATGGAAGTCTCTCTGGCCTGGAGAATTCACTCCAGGGCTCAGACAGCACACCAAAGGGTTACYTGTTATCAAGAGCAATACAGACCTGGCCTCTGTGATGCAGTCCTCTACTTACGAAAGGGAGGTAAAAAAAAAAAAAAACATAGAAGAACTGGGCCAGAAATCCTTCAAAGGAACAACCCCTAAGGAATTAAACACGCTTTGTATCTGGAGTCTGATGTTGGAATAACTCAGATAGARACAGCTAAATCTTACTCAAGAGAGTGAGCTGTTGTTCGATCCAAGTGATACGCAGCAAGTTTGCGGGGTTTATCTGCAGTAACAGGTAGGTCTTTGTCCAGCTCAGTCACAAGCCTCATTTAATTCCARCGCTCTACAAAATGCTCTACGAAATTCACCAAGCTTATAACATTTCTTGTCAGGACTCATCCGGAAAAGTCAGTTCCTTCTTCTTCTGCAGCTTCTAKGTCAGGCTTGGCCTCCCTGTGTGTTTGCCTTTAGTTCTTTTAGCCCACTCCACCTGGAGATAAAAGCTATTTCSTCATGATTTTCCACATCTTTTCTTCTCTTATGAAGAAGAATGGGAAGTAGCAGAAAACTGAATATCTCCTTTACCCTTCTGTATGCACATACGTGTATGTGTATACTTCAAAACCATTCTGGATCGTTCTTTTTGGTGCTTGGCTGATTGATATTCAAAACTCGATATACATGTACTGAGCCTAGTATCTGCAATAATCCTAATTTCAGTAWTAGAATGAATCAATACTAACTATTCCACTAAGCCTCAGAGTAASATTAGAGACAGTGATGGTTTTGTTGGAAGATGATTTGCCATGAGGTAGTGAGGCTTTACTTGCTGGTGTCTTTGTTGTGGTTGCAGATGAGGATTTGTGGGGGAAATTATGGTTACTTTATGTCTCAGCCATAAGACTTTTCTTGACTGTTTATCAAGGACTTCTACTAATTTATGTTCTGATTTAGGTAGATATCTAAGCATATCTTTTAGGCCAACAATTCCTTATATGAGGATGGGCCTGAGAAGCCTAGGTACTTAGGTGTAAGTGAATATAAGATTAAAAGAGCAGAATTTAGCCATCCTGAAGTGTACATGTGCACATGTGGAAAGCTTATGCARCAATTCCAAACTCCACCCTGCAAGTGCAATGCAATGGCCCCTATATGAGAGGTCTCTTCCATACATTCAGATCCGTTATTATAGGTCTCACCGCACTGCAAGTGAAAACAGAGAAAGCTGGTGGGTCCCCCTTCCAAACCAAGTGCTGGGTATAAGCCTCATGGACCAGTGCTGAAAGATTTTATGGATTCATATGTGCCAAATGCATACGTAGGAGCTTATGCAGGCCAGGCTCTCAAATAAGACCAGATATTGGCTCACACACGCTGAAGTAGGAGAGAAGTGGTATTGCTACACACCACTGCCTGAGGAGTTATACTTTCTACAGTAAAGGAGGAGGAACATTGTCAAGAGTTGCAGTGGTAGGGTTGCCAGCATATAGGCTCTGCTAATGGTCAAAACTTGTGTTAGCTAGCATTAACATTCAAGATGTAGCAGGAAGCTTCTCTAGAACTCCCACCCTTCCTCTCATTTTGTCTTCCCAGTTTTCTCCATCAGTTTGAATGGATTAGTTATAAATACATGCAATAAATATATGCCATCCTATTGTCCTTTTATATAAAAGACCATCAAAAAAGTAATTAATATGGAATTAAAATATTCAAGGTTTTTTTTCAGTATTAAAGAATTGTTCAATATAGACTTTCTATAAAACAGCTGGAATTTACTTTAGTATTTCCTTTCAAACAAAACACTTCAATACTTAGTCTTGTTCTTTTTCTGAAATATTGATCTTCACTTGGGTTGAAAGATCTGAAAAAGACTTRAAAAAGTCTGATATAAATGCATAGATTTCGCCCTCAAAATCCATGCAAGTGAAATGTCAATGAAGACTTTTTAACCATTTACCTCTGTCCTGCAATCATGTTTTCTTTACAGTGTAATTTAAAGAATTTTATAAAATGACAAAGATGCAGCAAACTACAGAACACAAGTGGTTAAGGCCATTGTGTCTTATTTGTAAAACTAACTGCACTACGGAGATCTTCCTTCTTAGCCACAATGCCTTCAGCTGCAAGGTGCTCATTAAAAGACTCAATATTTTGACCTCTTCAAGAATAATACATTTTAAATTTTTTAAATGAACAAAGTACATCATATTGAGGAACAGGAGGCTACAGTTGAAAACTGGTATAGACATAGACAGCTTGAGCTGCCAGGGCACGGAAGGAGCAGGATGGCTCCCTAAGGGAAGGCAAATTGGGAATCAAGGGTGGCCATGATGGGACACAGGCTGAGCAATGCCCTTGTTTACAGGACTTAGTCCCATGGCACTGGGATGAGCAAGTAGAGCAGAGTGGTGATGGCAGTGGGTTCTGGCCACAGCCCAGTGAGCATCAGGTGAAGGAGAGGGCAACTAGCTAAGCCCAAGGTCAATCCAGGCCTCCCCAGCAGCTCCAGCAGGGCTGGGCCAGGCCTGCTGCAGCAYGACTGGGACAAGGACTGAAATGGGCTCCTGGGCATGGTGTGGGGTGCCAGGGCACGGTGGGTGGGCAGGGTTCCCATATGAGGCCTATTAATGCTCTACTAAAGGCCTTGACAAAAGCTATACAATTGTGCAGACAGTGACAGACACTAGAATTTTGCACAGTCTCTTTGGCACTGGTCTTTTGATAATTATGAGACTTTGGCAGGGCTAGGGAATTTCCTAACAATTTAAAAAGTGAGRCTTCACATTTCTCTAGGCTTAAGAATGCACTAGTGAATTTTTCAAGATGGGTTACTTGACCCTCAGTAAAAGAGAAACTCTCTGCTTTTCAAAAATTAAAAATCAGATCCATGGAACTCTAGCAAAATCTAGTTTAGAAACTATAGCACCACTTGACAGTAATGATAGGAAAAAATGCCATCTTTTTTCAAACTAACATTTCTGTCAAAGATTCATCTTTTTTCAAGAGCATCAATTTCAACCTGTCTGCCAGCTGTGTCAGCACAGCTCACATTATAGCAGTAACCAATTTCTTGAAAGCTACTCCTACGGCGTTCTGCACAGCCAAAGCCTGTTCACCTTGCTTACACAAACAGTCCCACAGGAGTCAATGGAAAAGGTGAGGAGGATTTGTTTTGAGATACTTACTTGAGCGATGTTGCACAACTCCACAACAAAAGAATTTGCTACGAGGCTTGTCCTTACAACAGACCTGAGTTACAGAACACAAGTATTTGTCCAAAACCAAATAAGTTATATTGAAAATAATATTACTCAGCACATTACACCAGCCAAGACTTGTCTCCGAAATGAGGGCCCTGAATTCCCCAGGGCTCTGTGAAGTTTATTACTGAATGAAGAGTAAACTGTTACTCCGTGCTACTTGAACAGTTCATGTCATCAGCTATCCTTAACTTTTTCACAGCCAGTGATTTCAACAGGAATACCTAGCTCACATGCACAACAAAGGCTCCCATGTTTCAACAAGCCAGTAGTCTCTGTCCAATACTACATCATGTCCAGATCATTCCTACTTACACTACCCTGTCCCCACACCCCTGCCATGTTTTTTTCGCATTATGAAATTAGAAGTGGTCAATAAAATCTGTGTCAGCAGCACACAGAAAGCAGAAAACTGAAGGTAAARTGAGATAGAACTAAGTACAAAATTAACAACATACAGGCTACAGTATGCTACCCATTACACATTTTCACATTACATTTAACAAAAACCCTTCATGTTTTCCTCAAAATGAAGCTGCAATAGATTTTTCAGGTTGCTGTGTTAGAAAGCTGGCTAATCTAAGCMGCTCTGTGCTGAATTTAAATCTATATGCTCTGGGGTGCACTGGATTTTTATCTCAGGCTTCTTCAAAACTCTTTTTTTCCTTGAAATGAGGCAGTAACATAATAAAAATAGGCTTTTCTTTTGAGAGTTAAGAGCTGTAYACAGATGCTGATGATCAGAATTATTATGAGACTAAGCCAGTCTGAAAGTATATCATTGCTTTAGTTTTGATCCCCACTGGATCAAGAAGTGCACAGGAAAACTAATACCTTAGCAACCGATGAAGTAAATGCTCTGCGTTTTTGTGAGGTCACTTCATATTTTATGCYGAAGGAGTTTGCCAGTAAAGTTTCAGACAATTCACAGATTAATAACTGGTTACAAGGTAGGRAAAAAAAATCAGAAAGAAAAGGTCAATTTTTAAGAGCAGAACACCTAGGGACCACTGCTAATGCCTTGCTGTCGGCGTACCTAGGAACAATCTGCTTTACTCTCTGGGACAGCAAAAGAGTAAAATTTTGCTAACAACACAAAGCTATTCATAACAGTAAAGATACTGACTGAGGACAAAAAGTTGTCAGGGGATCTTACAATATCGACATGCCAAGTGATAAACCAACATCACAGTGTCATGGAGTGAAACACGGGGGAAAAAAACGTCTCCTGACTTTACACGCAAAATAACAAGAATCTGTTAGATGAAAGTAGCAACTCAATGATTAATAGCACCTAAAAGTAGAAAAGGAAMCCAAATGATAGGAATGATGAGGAAGAGAAGAGAAGACATCATTACAGCACCCCCACCCCAAAATTATTCACGGAAACTAGCAGACTCACAGAACACAGGATGGATGTTCAAAGCTACATAATAAAAGACACCAGTGAAGATTTACACAATCTTGAATATAATGAAGAGGGTAGCACRTACGGATTATACACGGTTACTCAGTGTATAGAACCAGGGCATATCAAATTAAAATGGCAAGTAGCACATAAAAAACAGAAAGCAACATGTTTTTGCAAGGGAACTCATTGCCATAGAAAGGAGAGACATGCTCAAAAGGTGGCTAGAYGAGCTTATGTAATAAATATTAATGAAAGATATTAAAGACACACCTCTGAGTAAATGTAAAGACACACCATAGGAAGTCTTTAAGTCACAGAACGTTAAAAGTTAAAAAAATAAACCTGAGAATGTATTACTATATACATAGTCTTTTACTGTATTCCTCACTGGCATTTACTTCTGCTTTCATTTTTGAAGACACACTAATGGGCTAAAATATACTGAGACTAGTGGAGTTTGATCATTCCTACATTACTGCAATCTCAATACACAGGCAAGTAAACTATAAGCACACAGTGTAATAGAATAAATGGAACAAGATAGTTGATGACAGTTGATGAGTGATGAACATTTGCAGGGAAAGAAATAAAGAAAATTTAGATGTTGAAGTTCTCAAATGGCATCTGAAGTGAGGTGCTGGTGTGAGACAGTATAATTGCAGAGAGCTGAAAGATTAAAAGAGATTTCTTCTTCTATGACTGCGTTTACATGTCTCTGTTCTGGACCCCAACTTTTATATATTTCTTTTATGACTAAACCTCTCAACAATAGGTACCTGAAAGTTCAACTGTTGGAAAYATTACCAACAGGAAAAGGACCAAAGACTAACGATGCAAACTAGCAGACTATTATTCGAAAAAGTATTGCCCTGTAATATGGTGATGAGGTCACTTATGTGAGTTATGGGGGGAGCACATTAGTGTTATATTCCACATGTCAAGAAAAAAAATAGTTTATATATTGTAGGGGAGATAGGGCACCAGATGCTGCTGAAGGAAAAGCAACCGACTCCAGGGCCAAGTAGCTTAGGGTCTGAAGAATTGCCAAACATCAGCTGCCATTTCCCTCTTTCCCATAGGGGCAGACTGAAGGAAGATGATTAGAAAGCGCTGGTCAAGGCCAGACTTACAAACACATCTCAGCAAAGTGAACTCCGATAGCCATTTCTCCTCCACCAGGAGAAACTGCTCCAGGTGCCACCCCGCTGACTGRCCGCTGAAAGCAAGTGCATGAGGTGCCTCAGTGCTGCAGGCAAGGGTCAGTCAACCCCCATGGTACAAACAAGTCAGCAAAGACTTTGAGGCCAGATCCACTTGCCTAAGCAGAGTGTATCAYATCCTTTAGGCACGGCCGCTTGCTCACTAGCTGCCCTTTCAGGAAAATGCAGATCTCCCATGGTGTCACATCTGTAACTGCACAAACAAGACCAAAGCATATCACCCAAAAATTATCAAGAAACAAACATGAGAGTGTAGTTTTCTGTATAAATTAGGCACCGCCTCACAACAAAGTTTCGCTGATACTTCTATTTGGTTTTGTAACATAGTGGTATCGTCCATAGATCACTGCAGCRTGTCAGCATGCAAATTGTTGAATAATAGGATAACCATCTGTTTGATGATGAATAGGTTGGCACAGAAAAATGGTTGAGCATTTCTACAGATAACCATGTTGAACTAATTCTCTGTCAAATGTCTGAGTTAGYTTCTATTTTACTACCATCACCAGCTTGCCAAGGACAAGGTATTAACCAGTGCTTACCATGGTAGCTCCAGTTATATAAATGGCTACCCTAATTTAATGATTATACCACAGCAACATCGGTTCACAGCCCCTGAGAATCCACTTCTGATCTCTACAATAAAATTTTTTTTTAACCACTATACATCCTATACTTTTTCATACTTATTTTCCATATTTTGATATATTTTGATCTAGATTGTACAGGAATTGTGGTACACAGACATCTTCTGTCCTGTAAGTCCGTGGATTTTACTCCCTGTATTACCCAGATGGCATAAAGTTTTGAATMGTATATTATTAGATTATCTTTTTGTGATGATACATCATACTAAATTATCATCTAACCAATGAAAATATAATGGGAATAACATATTAACATAATTTATCATCCTCATACCTTGCTCAGGGGATATTTTACTTTATCTTATAATGTATTAGTTGTCACTTCCATGATATACTGCAGTAAGACATCATTGGAAAGAAACATTTTGATGAAGCAGTACTTAACAGTAGCAACTATTATCTAGGGATAAACAGCCCYCAGGGGTACTTTGTTCAACAGAGTATTGCAATACAAAGGTGTGAAGATACATGGCATAATGAGAGATGTGATTATTCTCTGACATCAGAGCTGCCACTGGTGCTAAACCAGCTGTAGTTTATCTTGGAATGGCTATTTATATAAACTGCTAAATATCCTCTAAGCAATGGTAACTTTTGCATTACCTCACCAAAGTGGTTGAAACTTGTTTCGGCCTTTTCGAGAGACTTCTAGAGATTAAAAAAYATATTGTGTTCCTTTCACCAAAACATCTATCTAGCTCAGAACAATCCAAAATGTAGGGCTCTTTTTAAATTTARAAACATTAATCCTAACAGAGGTAGACTGACAAATGACAAATCCCTTTTAACCACACGTTCACTGAGAGAAAGTCATTGAAATAATTTGGAGTGAGGAATTATGCCTTTAAGCATTCTAACTTCATGCAAATCAGGCACATCCATCTGACTAGGTTGCGTCAAAGCTGGCTGAACCCTTGCTTTAGGGCACATGTACGTGGCAATGATGCATTTACAGGGCCAACCTGCATAATATTATAGGTACAACTTGTGCAGGAAGSCGTTTGTGGCGCTATAAAAAAAAGCATATGCTCTGAATCTTTACTTCTTCAGCTGTTTCAGTTAAAATGAATATGTACACAAAAAGGAAATGGATTTCAAAAGCTCTTCTGGTGGACGGCAAAATGCCACATGTTCCAAGAGGCGGCCCCCAGAACCACTGTGCCTACAGCACTCAATGGATGTGCAGGTAAACCCAGGTAATAGCACTGGGGAGGACAACAGAAACCAAAGATATTCAGCAGAAGTCAGTGACAGTAGGAAGAAGAATCATCCCTCCTTTGTCCATGGATAACTGACTATTTTTACTTGGTTTAGCAAAACCAACTTTTGTCTCCTTGATTTCTAATTTTTGACCTTGTTCTCTCAAGGAAATTGAGGCAAAAAAATCAAGGCAAAATATTGCTACTCTGTTCAGAATTCTTCTTGTAAACATTTTATGTGTAAACTCTGTTGTTACTTTATGAGAAAAAAAATCATATTAAGAATTTTTGAGTTCTAGCAAAACACCATTTTCCTTCAGGTTCATAACAAAGTCACCTATACTTGAAGGTATATGCATCCCTCCATTGTTTGTTTCTGCACATCTATTTCTGCAGTGGACTGCCAATCATAAGCATTAATTCCCAGCAACCAACAAAAGCCCTTTAGTTCTTGTGGAAGAACTGAAGAGAGAACCTGAATCTTGCAAAGAGTTGTGATATTGGGCTAACGTTGATGGAAAATCTGGCAGGTAAAATCAGAATGTTCAATGATTCAACAGCAATGAAAACAACCCTGAAAAGAATCCCCTGTCTCTTATCAGCAGTTTTCAGGATGTACTTGATTTATTCCAAGTAGGTGAGAGTGCATTAACTGCAACCTCAGGAGTGTGCTCTGGCAAATTGATCTAGATGAGCCACCTCTTCTACTTAACAAATTTCCACACCTTCTGGCATGCCTTCKCAAGCTCTTTGCTTTGGCTAGGGCATTGACATCTCCATGGTATGCTTATTCTTGTCTCTAATAAACAGCAGATTAGGCTGCGTCTTTGGCATTTTTCAACTGAAAATTCAAATAAAAATTTAAAGGCAAACGAACAAACAAAATATCACATAATCAACTATATCACAGAAACAAGGCTTTGATCCAACACATAGAAATCAGTTCTTTTCTCCCTAGACTAAGATATAAAAGGAGGACTTTCTGAATTGCCTTCCCTAGGGCATGCACAGGACAGCCAGCTGCCTCTCTGGTTGTTCCCATGGGGAACGCTGTGTTTGCCTTGAGCCTGTGGACTCCTCTGCTTTGCAATCAKGCGCTGCAAGTGATCTTTAATTAGAGGACTTTTGCGGTTTCTGAAATACAAGCGGGTATTAAAGATCTCTGCCTTTTAAATGTATCTATTACTGCTTCTGTTTCTTTATCTCGGCTGAAAAAAACCCCCTCTCCAGTCTTAATCTGTCTAGGGTCACAGGATTCAATCCAACATCTTTATCTCTTGTTCCATGGTTTCAGGCATTATTCTCAACAGCAGTATCTCACTCCCTTTTTGCCCTTTTTGACAATCAAGATAGTGAAAAGTCTTTACCTGCATTTTCTAATCTTTAGTTGGTTCTGTATACAAACATAAACTTGGCTGGCAATGTCTGTGTGCTGCTGCTTTTTTTTAACAGGGCTCCAGCATCCCAGCACATTACGTCCTTGCATTCTGCCTCYTTTTCAAGGTGCTTCTGGTGTGCCTGTTTCTGTCATGCTCACTTCCAGCTTACAGACCTGGTTAGGTACCATGTTTCATGTGCCACATGAGCAGGTGTCACTGTGAAAGAACTTCGTGCTTTTCAACATATTATYTATCTATTTAAAGAGGAGATGCAAATGCAGCAAGCTTTTTAGCCACGTGCACAGAAACAGATGGTCCCTTGCCTCCTCCAACTTCTCTTTTTTTTTGGTGCTTGTGTTTTCCCATGTTCCTTTTGGGATACTAGAGTGATCGTTATCTCACTTGTCTAAACAATACTGTTGATGGCACACTCTTGGTCTCTCTAGTCCCATTTCATATACTGCTTGGGAAAAAAGAAAAAAAGGAAACTATAAACAAACTGTGTTTGTGGGCAACAGCCTTGATATAGTGCATGCTTGCTCTTTTTGCCAAAATCCATCAGCTGTCTAAGGCTTTTGGCAATGGGATATGGATGCCGTGGGCAATTGCTGCTGCAGAAACAAAACATTCAGTGAAAATAAGCAKGAGGACATTTAAATTATTTTATGTTGGCATTTGAGGGTTAAAAAGCTTAGGGTTGAGAGTGTCTTCTTTAGATGCACAGTACCCACAGCAAATGCATCCTACAAAAACCCTATATCAGAAAAACAAGCTTGTTTGCATATTGTTCCCCAAATGGTTTCACAATTATTTAAAAGCTTATAAAAGATTTGTTTGTGGTACACTGACCAGTAATTATTTTTCCATAAACTGTAGATAAATTAGAAAAAGTTTTTTCACACTTCGTATTTTTTTTTTAAAAGAAGCAATTTGGCTGAAATTCATTAAACACGAATATCTTGCAATAACACTACTTAGCCACTTTCCATTTCAGAGTGCTTTACTGCTCATAACTAATTATTCTCATGGCAAAGGCACTGCTGTCTTCCTTTATCATTTGGAAAAACAGAGGTTGAAAACTATCAAACAGGCTGCATACCTGCAACTCTCAGTACAATAACTGCATTTCCAAGTCCTTTCCAGACACTGGAAACACGCAACAATTCAAGAAAGGTAGAAGTTCAAAGTAAAAGAGCAATAGCCTCTGAGACCAAGCTTGCTGTTGGTTTCATAGCCTGTGCTTTCTCCTAACAGTGCAGTGTGCTTTATAATGGATTTTTGTATTTTTAGAAAGAAAAAAAACCCAAAACAAAACAGTGAACTACTAAAAYACATACACAGACAACCTCAAGTTCTGCAGTTCTTTCACTTGAGCAAAAAATCAGCACATGGATTTGTAACAATGAAATCCTTACAGACAAAGAAGAAACAGTTCTATTACGGAATAGAAAAATCAAGTTCATTCTCACAGTAAATACATCACCAAAAAAGGGAGAAAATATGCAAAATAAGGAGAGGAATTATCACAATTCCACCCTGAAATAAACTTCATAGTTCTTATGACGTCTAGCATCGTGGTCCATATAAAACTGAGAAACACGGTAACATAAAATAATCTAGACTATTAGACAATTAAATATATTCACTACAATATCAACCTCAGTGAAACACTGTCGTACGCCTCCAGAACTATAACAGTCTTGATCTCCTAACTCTGCTCCTGGCAATCACTCCAAAACCAGCACAAGGACATTCAACCTCTAAAAGCGCAAGTCAGTTCCATTTTATTTTTTCCATTTAGATCAAAGAGGAAGGCATTAGTGTAAAAACTTTTTGTTTAATTATTAAATCTGCACACTTTCATAAGAAAGTTCCGTTTCATATTTTTGGCTTGTATTTGATTTTTTTTTAAAAAAATTTAGTACTTCTTATCATTAATTTGATTAAACACACTTCACCACTACTAGGCTCCAGGAACAAAATGTTGGCTTTAATGTGTTGCTTTGGGACTTGTCACCAAGCCAAATTCACAGATGTTCCAATGATCATACAGCATTTGGTCCATTTCTAGTATAAACAACATGGTTTATGTTAGGTAAAAATGTCATAATCTTATATAAGTATTCAGTAAGATTCATGAAGTCTCTTCCTCTGCACTGTCTATGGCTATAAACTTTTGATAAGATGAGGTAAAGCAGAAACAAGAAGTCTAAAAGACAAAATTAGGGAATGGAAATAACAATACAAAAAGTCTTGGTCTTGTGACCTAGAAAAGGTACTCCTTACTTTTCTTGCTTGATGATTTCAATGCAAATTTTCCTTCTGTAACAAGATGCTTACTTTCTTATAAACAATGAGGTAGTTTTAAGTTTCTAACATAGAAGCCAAAAAATGGTGAAATTGTATTTTGTAGCTGGGTAGGAATAAGATTATCATAATGACTCATAAGTGTGAGAATAATGCTTCCTGAATCCTCATGAAGTCTAATCAACTTTGGTTATGATATGGAAAAATATTAGCAAATAAAAACTTAATAGGACAGAAAATTGAAATTTGGTACTCTAAAGCACTCTGATATAAAGAAAAGAATACATGTACATAGAGAAATAATTGCTTGTAAGCCATGAACAGCTATGTCCACGGACACATTAACAACATAGCAATTGCAAATAAAAATGTATAACAGAAAYGAAACATACAGGAATGCATAACAGCTTTGAAGTGTTGCACACATGGTCTATAAAACTGTTGTTGCATGCCTATCTCAAAGTATTGYGTGCACATTAAGCATGAAAAACAGCCTTTTCTACACAAAATCTATTTACCAAAATAAACATCCTTGTTATCACAAAAGAGACAGTGAGACAGAGAGAGAAAGAGAGGTAGATTCCTGGTGAAAGCTTATTCCAGCTTTGTCCTTCCATCTCCCTGACCTAGGCGAGTCCATATTTTCTGTTACTTCCAGCTCCAAACACGAAAAAATGACTCAAAATGCAYATTGTTTAAACATGTACTTTTCCAGGAATCTTTCAAATTTCAAAGTTACAACTGCTAGAAAAATGCATTAGAATTTCAATCCTACAATTATTCCAAGAGTTGAATATTCACAAAGGAAAAAAAAAGGRAAAAAAAAATCACAATGGCTGACAAGTGATGGTGATAGGAGACTGTGAATTCCTAATTAGTGCTATAATCAAATCTATATGCACAAATTCAACAGTGCTATGCTGCTATTGCTACTGACATAAGAGATCTTTTAACTAGAACGTTTAAAGTCTGCTCTAAATTCTTCTTTCACTTCAAAGACTCTCTGTTATGTCAAACAGATTTTTATGATCTCATGTGTGTTTCGTACATTTTTTACACTACATAGTTTACCAAAAAGCATCTGTTGATGTGTAGGTACCTAGTCTAAAAACCTTTTTCTACTGGCTACAAACAAGTCTATACAAAGCAAGGGAAAATGTGATATACCACAGACAGAAGCCTAACTGCAAAAACTCAAAAGACAACGTCGAAAAACACTATCATTATGTTGCATTTGTATTAGAGAGGATGGTGCTATAGCATTATGTTGCCCTGTAACAATATTAAAACTTTAATGTCAAATCATTGTTTCTGTGTTTACCACTGAAGAGCACTACAACATTGATTATATGGAAAGCTACACGAAAAAATATATCACCAAGAGGTTTATCTTGCTTCTATCTAAAYATCTGATAATGTACAATTTTATCTGCAGTGTGATATATGCAGCACTAGAAACAAGTATTTCACATAGAGAAGATAAGGCTTGTATTGCAGTACGCCACTTTGCAAGGAGATAATTAGTCATATCATATATATCTTGATTTCACACCTGGTCAAAAGGCAAAGCTGAGCTGAGAGAGTTCCAGGGACCTTTGCAAACGAAAAATAAAAAAATAAAATAAAGCTGTAAACAGGAGATGAAGTACTAGGCAAGCAACTTTGTAATGGAGAAACACTTCCAGAACAGTCAGTCAAGTCTCTAGTTTTGCTGTCAAGAGGCATGTACGGCTTAGTCCCACAAGYACCAGCCACGCTATCCCGGGTAAGGATACTGAGTAAAAAGGAAAAATGACATGCAAAAGGACAAAAAGCAACCACCCCCACAATCCTACAACTATCTGTCAGGAAGCAAAATATTTCCTTTGGAAGCAACTTGGAAACAAGCTGTCCATGTAACACATATTCTCATGTGCATACCTTAGCTATGGATGAAAGTACATTTTGCTGAAAMATAACCACCATCTGCAGCAGTGAAATATTATTTCTGAAGTGACTGKATACGTAGGACATAGAAAAAACATAGGTCAGGTAACTGCAGATAGATACAGCAGCAAACTCTAAAGACATCACACTGCAAAAAAGAAATAGTAACAGGTATTACAKTAAATGTAATAACAGGTTTATTGACATAAATAGATTCCTATAACTAAATCTATATGCCTTTGAATAAAAACTTGGCTCTACATTCATCTATAAGTTAAGAAAAAGTTCTATGCTTCAAGGAAGSTACAGAGCTTCAAAGTTGGGCTCTCTTATCTCCTTCCCAAACCATTTATTCAGGAGAAAGAGTAATAATAATTAAAATTAGCAATTAAATAAGACAACTGGCTCATATGAAAAATACTTTTTGTTTCTCATTATTTTTACCTACAGCCATTTCCTGTGGAAAAGTGATGTGGAAGCCCTGCAAGAGGGGCTGTGTTACCTATGTTTTTCCCTTCTGATAGGGGCTCCTTTGCTTGGAGAGCTACTGACCCTGCCCAGGTAGAGACATTTTGGGAGAAGACAAGATGTGGCAGTCAAGAAACAGCTAGAGGCTAGTGAAGAACTGAAAGGCAAGCACTGAGGAGCAGGCAGACAAAAGTCAGAGATATAAAAAAGGCCTTCCTTGAGATGAGAGGGCCTTAGTATCACTCATAAAGTCAATGAAGGACTACGAGTGAAGCAAGATTTTCCTGCAAAGACACAGCAAACAGCAACACCTGTGTATAGACCCTTCTCAAGTTCTCTTTGTAATTTCCTCTACTGTAAGTTTTTCTCCATATAAATGTTAATCAGTCTGGTTGAGATATTTATATACATACATACATACACATATTTTACTACCTCTTTGAGCTTATATTCTTTTTGACATTCTTCAGGTAATTGAAAGACACGCTTGCCTCAAGTTCTGGTTGATGCAGTGTGTCCTATCACAACTTTTTTCCTCCCATTTAATGGTAAAGCCCTGAAAGATGGAAAGTTTATGATTTGGATCCAAAAGAAATTCTMTTGACATGAGCATATTTTACAGGGAAATGCAATAGTCCTGTATCGCATCCCAACACAGGACGTTTCATCTCCATGTGAGATGAAACTCTTCTTTACYGTGAGAGTGACWGAGCTGCCCAGAGAGGYKGTGGAGTCTCCTTCTCTGGAGATCTTCAAAACCCACCTGGATGYCACCCTGTGCTCCGTGCTCTRGGKGTCCCTGCTGGAGCAGGGGGGTTGGACTAGATGATCTCTACAGGTCCCTTCCAACCTCAACCATTCCATGACTCTATGTGATTCTGTATGACAAATGAAGCTGTGAAGACTGATACCTATGCATAACTAGGTGATACTACTATTCTGTGGAAGACACAATGTCAAAATGCATAGAAAGACCTCATTCTCCTCTCCGAATCAAGAAATAGATGTTACTTATTCTTTTACTTCTGCTGCAGATTAGATGTTATGTATTCCATTGGTAAAAACCAACTACACATTAGAAGCTTAACAATTTACTGAAGCTATGGATCTCAATATATTTCTTTCAAGAATATAGCAGRTCTGCTAAATACTTCATGAGCAGGATAATTTCCTGAACCTTTGCAGCTCCTTTTTAGAAAAGACTTTGAAAAGAAAGTCTGTACATACAGCATACATTACTCTTGCTTAATAATTTAGGGTCCATTGTGAGACAGTTTTTACTCTATTCTATGATCTGAGCAAACTTCAGTAATAAAGCTGAAATAATTAAATATATTCTTCTTCATGCTCACAGCTAGTAGGTGCATCTCTCTATTTGCTCACTTTCCCTGTTCCTCCTCTGACTGTAACATTGCTGAACAAGGGGAATTTGATCAAGAGACCACTGAGATCTCTGAAAGTTTTCCTATCTTCCTAACGAAAGATCTAATCTAGGAAGTGGATTATGTTATTTGTTAGAAATGATACATCTGTATGGTATTAAGTGTGTGCTTCTTGTTTTCACCGGGAATACCCTGCATCAGCATGTCTACAATACCAAGGAATGTGGTACAGAACTTTTGTTGAGAAGCAGGATACCTAGTCCATATGATTTGCCTCACTGATAGGACATTACTAAAAAAGCATCAGCACAAACACTGTTGACTTACTCTAGTGGGAGCTGCAAAAGACGACCAAGTGCTTTTAAGATAAGCACAAGGAATGAAATCCCATTTTGACAGGGCAACTAAGCAGCTGCTCRATTCTAAGGCTAAGAATGGCTGCTGCAGTCTTGCCTCCACTCTTCTTCTCCAAAATAGCTTTCTAAAACATTATTATTTTGCATTATTTWATACACTGCAAAATCAATAAAAAAGTTTTACTAAGGCTATGTGTTCAAGCACTCAAAAATTAAGAAAAGCTAGAATTAAATAGGTAGTCACACAGCATTCATCACAAGAAATGTTGTAACAGGCTTGACATGCCTAGGTGCTTTGAAAGATTGCATGGTGACTCCACCCTCATTTTACAGCACCATATATTTGCAAACAACTTAACTCCAGTTTAATAACTTAGTAAAATGTAGAACAATAGACACTATATTCTTTTCATTTAGAGCAGCAAGACTGAACTAGTTGTTAATCAAGACAGATACACACTGTGTCTTGAAACTTTTGGGAAAATGTTTCCATTCATAATTAACATCTGCACATTTGAAAAATAAGTATCYTGGGCAACCTCTCGGCCTAGCACATAAAACTGCTTACTTTCAACATGCAGTTGAATTATTTCATTTCTTCCAAAGAACTGCTAAAGTTCTAAGGAAAAGATTAGTCAGACAGCTGTGCCCAAGAACATAATGCCAAGAACCAGGCAAGGTTCAGGGACAGGCAAGGAAACAAAGACAAGAGCAACTATAAAGCTGTGCTTGAYTTTACTATTTTAACAACTGTACTAACTGTATCAATTGTACTCTAGTTTGTTAAAGGCTGAGGAGGGTTTCTAAAGGTCAGACAAAAGTTATGAAGTTAGTAATGACTAATAATTTGCTGAAAAATTAAATAATCAATCCACTGTGTGCTAAATATTTTGAAAGCTTAATAGGCAAAAAGCAGGAACAGCTACAGTGTTATCTTTATTCAGCGACACACACACACAGAGCCAATTGATGCATTCCATACTTCTGCAGGTGAAAAGACATATGAACCAAGAAGATCTGCCTAAGGCTTTAATCAACAACACTGCTTCTGTAATTTTTTTTTAGTATATCTGTACTGAAAGGCCTCTCTGAATTTTAAAATAAAATATCTTATGCATAACCACAACACTGCTAGAGATGCTGAAATAACTGCTTAGGTGTGGGGGCTAAAATAAAATATTTCCTCAAGTTCACTGCATGTCTGATTGCAGATGAATTTAAAGGAAGCCTGAGTACAGAAACATGCATATATTTCTCAGAAGTTGCAATACTGTTACTAAGTGGCCTCAGCACTGGTACTGAACTACTTACTGTGCAGAGAAAGGGTTCTGGTATGTTTTTCTCCAAGTATAGCTCACTGTTTACCAAATAGACTTCTACATTGGCAGAATGCTACAGTGAAAGAAAAAGCCTATAYGCTCAAGTTAATTGCTCCTGTTGAATCACAGCTTATCCTTGACTACAAGCATTTATTTCAGTAAAAACACTGCAGATTTGGGAGCTATTTAGCCGCAGTAAGGATAAGAAAGGCTTTAATGACACGAGCAACACATTCATTATGAGATTTACTCCAGAGAGTTTTTTTCTCTTTTTTCTTTTTTTTTTTTTTTTTTTTAAAGTAGAGAGTAGGGAGATTGTTTTTTTAATCAAACAAGTTCACATTAAAATCTCAATACATGTACTCAAATGGGAATTTAAACAAAAGGCAGATGACCTCATGAAGAAATGTGATAGATAGTCAGAGGATCTGATATAAAACACAACAGAGTGAGAGGGAAAATGGAAAAAGGAATAATGTGAATTGCACTGATAGAGTGAAGACAAAGGCAGTAAGATATTAAAGTAACAATATAGGCACAGTCACCAATGCATCATTTTACACGAGAGGATAAGAAGTCTATCCTCAAAGTACTGTTAAGCTCAGTTTAGGAGGAAAAAAAAAACAAAAATCAAGGCAATAGGCATGGTCATATTAATAAGATCAAATCTATTTAATGTCTTTCTTTTCATTCATGTCCTTTTCTTTTTGTTTCCAAGCATTGATCCCATGAAGAAATATGCTATTAAACATGTTCATCTAATGACTTCCTTGCAAGAAAATATTATTTCAAGAAAACACTAAAGTCTATCAATTCCTCAATCAATCAATCCAACTATAACTTCACAAACATTTTTTGTTGACCCTAATCTTCACTGAACCAATCTCTGTTAAACTGTGAATCAAAAAACTCATATGCAGTAGGCAGTGACAGAAACCTGTGAAACATCCTATAGGAAAAAAAGAAAAAGTTCCTTTTTAATAGAAAAGGTTTGTTTTCCATACAAGCATAACTGAAAACAAAATGCTGAAGTTCTAGAGCAGAAAAAAAGGGAACAAGCAATGCAGAATAAAATAAATATATATATTATTTTCACACAGGAATATAAAGAAATGTTGCACATAGGTCTCTCATTACTGTAAATATTTAAAAAATATTTTCTTTTTAAAAAAACAAACTCAGAATGGAAATATACATAAGGCCAGAAGACAGATGGAAAGTTTTGCTACAGTTTAAGTCCAAGTTGATACAGCCACAGAGGGGCAGTCAAGGACAACACATGTAATCTGTTTCCAGAATACTCCCAAAGTACAAAGAACAGATCAAATATTTTAGATACCAAGGGCAAAATCCCACAGTGCTTAGTCAGGCAAAACTCCTATTGAAACCAGTGGGAATTTTACCTGAATAAGTACCAAGCAAAGACTATCATTTTTGACCCGGATTTATCRGACTCATACAAATGTGTTAGACCTAGATTTGCAGTACAGACAATTGCTGTGCTGCAATACTCCAGGAGCATTCTGGTTAAAGGAAAGCTCTGTAATAATAAGCTATGATTCCCTCCTACCCTGGCACGCACTAAAAAGAATTTAAAGCAGAGCTAGTAGTTGCTATCTTGAAAATATATCCAGGAATGAGACTAAAAGAATAGTTTACCCTTTAAAAGTCTGGGAAATCTGATAAATATAAAAAATGTTCATGCAAGACTCTCTAGGGCTTTGGGGTGACTGAAATATTTCCATTTCTGTAGACAAATCAACTCATAAGCAATCAAGCAACTGTTAATAATTTATCTTTCTATAGTTATCCTCCTGATCTAGCCTGAGTTGCAGTTCCTATACAGTCACTGAAAATTCTGGTTTTCAGTGTGGATTGATTTAGGCTAATAACTATGTCAATCTTCTTTCCTTCTAAGGTAACATTTCCTGTACAGTAATCTGAAAATGAATGAAATTCAGTACATGCACATCTCTTGTCACAGAAACTTCCTTCTGTAATTACAGAAACCCACTTACAACAACTTTGATATCACGTAGAGGAGGCTATAGAGTTTTGCACTAAGTGTTAGAATTTGCAGTTTTAGAATGAGAATTTCCCGTGCAAATAGATTTAGAAGCATGTGTGAGACACACACGTTTTAGGCTTACTTATTCCAGCTGAAGTTAATATCAAACCTGTGGCTTCAGCGCGATGAGAACCAGAGAAGTAGCCTGTACAATACTGCCCAGAGAAGCAAACAGCTGTAGCACTCAGCCAGACAATAGCTTGATATCATCTCTGACTGTGTAATTAACTGGAGCTTTTTGAAGGATACATCCTTTAAAATGAAAAGCCTATGACTTCTATCAAGTGTCAGTCTAGGACCTTGCAATTTTACAGAGTAAATGCTGAAAAACCCCACAAAGTTCATCCATCTTCAGTTTTTCCCATCAGCTGTGAAAGATTAGTATGGCTTATTTTTTTCCCCCTTTTGTAAGCATCTGTTAAATATTTTGAGGCAAGAAGAAATTAAGTGCTACAGGAACATGAGCACACAACTGACTCTCTTTGATAAAAATAACCTCACATTTACTCACATTCCAAAAGACCACAGCTCAGAATACTGCTACACCTGAATCTTCTTCAGATTGTTCTGCATCCAAGTGTATTCTCCTCATTTTTTTTTTTTTTTTTTTTTTTACAAAAATTGCATGGACTGCACTTCAACATCTCCACGATAAGAGTGTGTTTCCCAGAAATCACCTGATATTCCCTTTCTTTGTGCCTGCCTTAAGCAAGCATTTATTTATAATAAAATCAAACTAAAAATAGTACTCAGGAATAGCCATCAAGACACAATGTGTGTGGGATGATTCCAGACTAAAATCAGGAAAAACAAAGATGCTTCTAAATATTTTGTGTATTGATTACACAGCAACTCCTAATTCTAAACAGAATGTTAAGACTGCAGAAGGTCTAGCAACATTGCCTAGTGTCTCTTCTGGTGTCATGGTTATTCGTTCTCCAATTGAGGTAGTATGTTGAGAGCAAAACACAATGAAAGCAGAAAAAAATATGGAATTGTGAAAGAAATATAGAAGATCTCCTATAGTATAGGAAGAAGCAGTCAGAACCTCCTCTCAAGATTCCTTTTCTATGAACTTTGAGCATGCATCTAACTGTATCCTAATGACTAACTACTTTTAACTAGTCAATTCTCCAAACATATCTTTTAGATTCCTCTTTTATGAGGCTGGATTCAGAGGCCCGTTTGACTATACTCATGGACATAATTCAAAGGGATTTCATCCTGCTGTGAAACATGTCAATATTTAATCATGAAGCTTTAMAAGAGTCTGGTGAAGTCAACTGCTTCACAGTTTCAGCCCAGAAATTTTATATTGCTATATGCAGAGAAGTTGCTTTTTACAATACTATTTAATGTGGATCATAAATTCACATGGGGAATGTTTCAGCAGATAAATATCAAAAACCATCCACATGATTACTCTCTTCCATGTAATAACAGCTAGATTATAATATTATAATAGGTTGGAGATGGACTGTTTGGATCACTGAAACTGAATGGTATTAATTTCCCAAAGAATCACTCATCCATTCCAACTCTTTGGGAACCCAGTGAGCAAATTCTGCTTCTTAATCCAACTTCAAAAGGTACCAATAATTTCAAATGAGAAAAAAAAAAGCACACGACTAAATGACATTCTTTTTAAAGATTTCATCAGGTTGTTCATCTTGTTCTATGTATCAGAATGTTATTACTTTAAAAGCATTAGTGTCAGCTCACACAGAGTACAAAACAACAGCTCTGACCTTAAGGAACWGACTTAAAGCTCATTTACAGTATATCATGAGCTGTGCTTTCAGCTATGTTTCAGTATAATACATTTAACATGGTAAGAGTATTTTATGATACACTACATCTTAGTCAATATTTTGAATATTAAAATACTAAGTAAACTTAGTACACAATGAAATTATGCCTATGTGAAACATTAGTAGTGATAATCTCACAAAACTGGCACTTTGATTACTTTCCTTTACAAAACTAACAATAAAACAAGAACCTTGGTTTTATGGTAGCACTACATTTTAAATCTTAAGTGTGGATATTATATAGTTATAACTGAATGGAGATACTGCTGAAAATGTGTATGTTCTGCATGCTTACAACAGCTTCAGTAATTATAATATGAAAATTGATTAATAAAGTTCAATAATTACAAATGCATGCAATCAAGCTGCATATGCATGCTAAAACCAGGTGCATTTTAAATTAGAGTAATATTTTGATAATTGTTAGTCAGAAGTATGAGGAATTAACAGTAAAATACTGCAAATGCTTATAGTACAAGTACTTGCACGGAGTCTTTATTGATACAGCTTCCAGAAAACTTGTTTGAAATGAGGAAATTAGCACAAAAGGGGAGAATTTTCTAAAGTTCCCAGGTCCATCTGAAGGGAGCCTTTTCCACTTCTCAGTGCTTTTGAAAACATTAACTGTATCTTTTTGAGATTCATAGCTTTCATTTAACTATTACTTYAGAAATGATAGTCAAGTGCTTTGACTTTTTATCTTTATCCTCACATAGGCATTGCTGTTGGGCTGAAAAATATCTATCTRCGGAGGTTTGATACAAGTATTGCATCTTCTGCAGAAGCCTGTCAACAGTCAGGATCATGAGATAACACAGAGATAAACCTTTTTTAATACAGGAGTCTAGGTACAATTTTCCTTCCTATTTGACTAGTTATATAATTACAAGTAAGGAATGATTACTTTTCCCAAACGGATGTCTAGATACTCTAGCAATTAGATACCACTAACCTCGACGACATCAAAACTGTGCTTTGACACACCTGAGGAATAATCACTATGAATAAGTACTTCATTCAAGCTACAGTAGAAGTAAAACATATTTATCATTTTCTCTTTATGCAATGACATGGTCACCAGAAGCAATGTCAGTTATATTTCTGAAAATAGAAGGATATTTATTACATTTACACAATTCATGTATAAGTCATCTGGAGTGGAAAAAAAAAAAAAAAACAAAAACACTTTGCAAATTTAAGACATTTAACGACAACTATTTACAAAGATAAAAGACAATCACTAGACTGCTAGATAACCTGAAGATAACTATCTGTTCATGAAGAGTGTGTTAACAAAGGCTTGCAACCTCACAGCTCRCTAGATTCTCCTTGTTTTCTTTCTAAAGTACAACCTCTCCTTATATTCTTACTTCATTTGTGTCCCCTATCAGGGCAAACTAAGCTGTGCACTGAACCAACTCTGCAGAAGGAGGTTTAACACCACAACAGGTCTATTAAAAATCTCTTCATTTGCACAGGTAGCATGTCGTGTAGGGGCWTCAGGTCTCCAGCTAGTCACATACTCTGAGAAACTGTTAGGTTTCAAATCCATTAAACATATGAGTATCTCTTGCAAGTGGAGCCTACGTGATTAAACTGCAACCTAGAAGGTATATTTTTAAACATAAAGTATATAAAAATATTTAAAGTATATAAGTTTTCTACAAATCTATTTTGAACCTAATACAAAAAAAAAAAACAAACCACTGTGTTCTATGAAACCTAACCTAGCCTTTGATTACATGAATTTTATTTAGTGCTGATTTATATCTGAATTAAAGAATAATGTCAATTATTCCCCTAACAGTGTGTGACATCTACAAAGGAAAACCAAAAATTCAGCACTGCAGAAAAATGAGAGTGGGAAAAATCTTGCCTTTGAAGATAAAGTAGAGATCAATTTTTTTTTTTTTTTTTTTTTTTTAAAGAATTAATCGTATAACTACACTTTCAAGACAGGTAACAAAAATCTGATTTAATTCATGTAAATCCATTTCAAAATCAGTACCCTAACATTAAATTACATTTAAAATAACTTTAAATCCTAACATTTAAAATATAGTTGAAACAATTATCTGATTTAATCTTTACAATATTCTATGTTGGCTTAGAAAAGCTCTTGGTAGGACGCTTTTAATTTACTTTTGTTATTGCCTGCTTTTGGTTATAGCCAAGCTATGCGAAAACTCCCATGAGTGTTGGATAGTTTGGATCTGTCCTCAGTTCCATTTCATGACCTCCCAGTGCACTGGTTGTGGCCGAAGGAGATCAGGAAGATACAAATTCAGAGGAAAAAGAAACTGGGCGTATCAACAAACGAGTTTTTGTCCTAGTCATTTCACCTAGAAAAGTCAGCTTAGCTAATTGCCCAACATACTGTATTAAGCCCCATTAGCACCATAGCACCACATGAAATGCTGGTAAATTCCATAGGTGTGGAATGTTTTGCTGTGTTTACCACTCTACATCCATAYCTTAATAATATTCCTAGAGTCCTTCTGTTAGATTGTACCTCACCACACAACCATGTTTCCATTTGGATTGTAATTTCCACAGTYACATTTTGTTATCACTTTCATCAATTAATGCTCTTGGCAGAATTAAACATTAAATAGAATTAAAGTTGTTGCTGTAAAGTAAAACCTTAATGAAATATCTACYGGTCAAAAGGATTTATTTTGCATCTATATAGCTCAAGGCAGAGTTTTACTGGGCAAATCCTGCACAGTCCCTTCTGCATGAGTTATGGTTTATCTTTTAAAAAGACAAACTTCCTCCACTCAAGGACTTTCAAAGACAAAGGTCCCTGCACGTGCACAGATAGCCTGTTCCCATGGTTAATTACGCTTGCTGTTTGAAGTACAGAAATTACCACGGTGAGTGAGACTCGARGTGATCTGGTCTAGAAGCCAGTGGCACTGGACAGTATCAGATGCTTCAGAGGAAGGYATAAAAGCCTGAAAATAATCTGCACTCTGCTACTTCCGCCTTTTGTATTTGTTTTCTTCCTGGGCTCTCTAATGGTCTTAGCCTGAAACACGAGGCTTCGTATCTCTTTAAAACCATTACTGACTGCAGTAACTGGATATTCTTTCTTCTTAAAATATTCAATCCATTGAATTGTTTAAATCTGGGTGTAAATGTGCCAAGCACTCAGTTTTGTGGCATTCACATCCACGGTTTAATTACACAGGGTATGATAAAACTATTTCCCATCCTTAAAAGAGCTTTGAATTCCTCATCATTTACCTTAGTTGAATGCACCCTTCTTGATTTTTCTAGTTTAAAAAATATGACATATGTACATTCCAGATCCGGACCATTCAACATAGTGTGTTTCCAGTGCCTGTGTCAGCCAAACTGCTAGGCTAGACATAAGGTTCATGGATGTGGATTCTCTAGGTAACTCTTGCAAACCCAGTCAGCAGGTACATGCTTCAGTCAATCCTCTGGACCAGAGACTGCCTGACTGCTTTAAATGGGCTTCATAGTCACAGCTATTCAGATCTTTTCTGATTATTGGAGTACCTTTTGCCACTCTAACCCCTCTGTTGAGAGAAGGCATAGCATCTGCCATGAGGTCAATTAAAAAAACAAAACACTCAACAGAAAAATCAAAATCACTCGATTTCAACTTGAACAATGTTTTTTTTTTTTAGCCTGTAAGTCTGGTGAGTACCTTGAAGAGATCTGTAAAAGATAAAATCCAATGCATTATACAAAAAAGCCTACAAATTTACAAATTCTACAAATTATCTACAAATAGATAATTTCTCACCAAGTTTGCATCACCACTAGATAAATATCAGAAATCTATGCATCAGATGATGGAAAATCATTGCAACAAAATACCCTGTACTAGTCCCAGATAATATCTTATGAAGGAAAAAAAAAAAAAGCAATTACTATCAGCACAGAGTCATCATTTACCTTCTATATGTCACTGTGCCTTAAGAGCACCGGTATTTTAGGACCGTAAGTGGATCATTTTTAGTCCTACTACAGCCACATGCTTCCATCTCGCTTGCATTCATCTGGAAATGCGCAGCTCTGTTTTCTTAAACATACTAGCAGATGATCAGAAATCCAATTCGAAAAACAGTAAGACACAGACATGTAGAATTGTATTCTCCAATTTGCTAATATAAAATCAGGAGGTGTCAAGAAGTTGAAATCCAAACTATTGAAAAGACAGAGCTTGCAGATCTCTAGTACATATTCTTCTTTTCATTGGAAATTAATTTAGATTATGACAAGAGATGGGATAATGCTTTGAAATTCACATTGAGAATAAAATGCAAAAAGCTCCTTTTTACTGCCAAGATGTTAGGACATGCTTGTGTGGAGTTTATGAACACAGTGATTTTAAGCATGAGTAAGAGTGAAATATGAAATTTCCAACTATGTTTCTCTGCCAAAAATATATCAGAGTCCCTACGTGGCATGAGGAAAGAAAGAACAGGGAGAGTTAATATACTAAGTTTTTCAATTAAATTCAATCATTACGTCTAGAAATCTCTCTGAATTAAGCTCCTTCTGATTCTCTGCACGTTTAAATGCAAATTTTAATGTGTTTTTTTTTCTTTACTCTTTACATTCTCAGAACTTAAATGACAACTATTACAGTGAAGAGAATACTCAGAAGTAAAAAAAATCAGACAAAATGCGTGGAAAGGGAATAGAATTTTATATTCATGGCTTAGTTTCTTGTCCTTGGATCTTCCTCCAAAGGATCTGGTTTTGTTCTAGTCTGAGTTATATTTTGTAGCTATTTCTGTTTCAGGAGGAGCAAACAAACCAGAAAATCGCTTAAACAAACTTGGAAAGACAGATGGATAGAGGTTGAACCATGAATTTTAAGAGAGTAGAGATGAAAATATTTAGCATTTACATCTTGAAGAAAATCACATATTTGCTCAACCCTGAAGATAAGAATAAGTCAAAAAGGGGCTAACACTACACCCCTAAATAAGCATGCTTGTGACTTTTACTAGTAGACAGAAATCCTACTAATTTCTATTAGTAGTTACTCATCAAAGGTAGTCACAACCACCTTCAGAGTTCAAAAGACAGCAAGTCTTTTCTGTAAGACATTGATTCCATAGGCTATTGTTCTATAGCCATTTAGCCTCAAGCATAAGGAGAGCACATTTTATTGCAGTCCAGGCCAACACCCACAGGACAGAGCCTTGGTGAAGGCAGTGCCTTCATCCCTGTGCTTCCTCCCAGTGCAAGAAGTGGATCCACTACACCGATCCAAGTGGGCAGCTCATGGGAATGAGATTCATCTCACAAGCACCCGACCCTCATCCCATCACACATTTCAAAACTATTTACTACATCTCCCACACCTCAGTGCAGATTGAGCACATTAGCACAGCTTAGTAATGCACTCCTGACTTCTTGCGCAAGGTCTGAGAAATGAGCTCCTAGAAAATAATGCATTAGCATTATGCATTAGCACCAGCGTCACGCTGGAGTCATTCCTACTGCTGTACTGTTGTTAAAAGCAACCCGCAGCACTCAGCAGGCTGACACTCAGTTGTAAATGAGGACACATGACGTAGGCAGAGACGTAGCTGCTGGATCCCAAAACTACATGGGAGTTGTGACCTTCCACCAGAGCACAGTAGTCTGATAAGGTGGTGGTATCATTTTGACTCGAAAAACCAAGCCCTTTGCTCCTGCTGAGCTCCAAGTCTCCAGTTTGGGGCACAATATTATAATCCAGCATAGCATCCCTGAAAAGGTGCAACTTCTAGTTTAATGGTTTCTGAAAGCTTCAGCATACACCCCATTAGTAAAAGCTGGGTTGCAACTGCCATATATTTTTCCTATGACCAAAACCACTAAGTATTTACCTCTTAATAATGGAAATGGAGGTGGTACACAGTAGCCAAGAAGTTGCCTTTCCTTTTTCTTTCCACTCACACCCCGCTAATCTGTCACTTTATAAAATACTGACTTATTGCACTCAGCATATGTCCTGCAACCAATGCTTGGCTATAGCGCCAACAGGACGGAACATCTTGGATGCCAGTGAGGATAAACAGGGTAAGGAGAGCAAGGCTGCTTTGTAAAGATGGAGAAGGGTGGGGTTCACAAACACTGCTGCTGTTTCATTAGGCTTTTATTTTAGGAGCCAACAAAGCACTCGTGGAGAGGTAACCGCACACGCTCTAGAAGACCCTGCGTGTGCAGGAGGGTTGGACTAGATGACCTCTAGAGGTCCCTTCCAACCTTAAGCATTCTATGTTAGCCAGCTCCAGCTTACAGCAGCAAAACTCAAGGGCAAGGCGGACAATTCATTCTTTTTGCAAGGGCCCAGAAAAGAAATGCATTAGCCCACTTATTTTTTCACCCATCAGTAGTGAAATCAAAATAAAAAAACCCCAAAAAACTATTCGGAGAAGTGCTTGGTGTGAGTCCACAACACTTGCCTGTTTTCAGAGTCCAAGAACAAAATGCAGATGATGTGCACCCTGCTATCTCTGCAGTTCTCTCACTTTGGCCATGTCAAAATGCATTACTTCTATGGTGTATAGAGAATTAACTACTTGGCAATAATTGTGCTCAACCTTACGGTGACAATTAGTGTTCAAGAAACCAGGTTAATACAGACCTTTTTTCCTGTGTACAGTTTCTTTTTTATTGTTTTCCTAAACACCTGACAATAATCAATTTACTCCACTGTCTGATTAAGCTGATTCTTAAACAAAATGTCTAGTCAAATTGCTTAGCACTGAGGGACCTCAGAAATTAAAACTTGACATCCTAAAATAAGCAGAGAAATCATTTGTACCTTATTTTACTTTTTAGCAAATTAAGCTTTTTTCTCCCATCCCCAGAAATTGTGTGCAAAAACAAGAAAACAGTCCTGACATACAGAAATTTTAATACTAACAACATGAAAGGTACTGAGTTAAGTCTGAATCTGTATCTCTAAGATGTTTTGCTATTTGCTAGTATTTATATAGATTATCGGTTTGTTCCTCTCAGGAATCTAATAAACTTGAAATCTCTCTGGACAGGGTATCTTATCTAACTGTTCTTAGTAGAATAAGACCTAGMAGGTGCATCAGGTGATTCAATGAAGTCAAGGCGATAAATCAATTCTTTAGGTAGTATTATGAAAAAAACTAAAATATATTCAGGTTGAATTCAGAAATAAAGCTGGGAAGCAAGAACAAAGTGGGATGTATTTCTTTATGTAGCACATATTTCAGTTTGCAGCAGCTTTTTATCTCACTAAAGTAAGTTTTAAAGTAGTATATTAAGGTGTCACCATTAACAGAAATACTAGCTTAGTTCTTTTTGTAGTATTGCCACCTATCCTGTTCAACTTACATATGTGAACACATTTGGCTACACACATACGAGGTTTTCCAGGAAGCTCGTAGTTCTGTTCTAAATACAGATGAACCTCGACTGTATTTTAAAGAAAACGAATCCACATCACATAGCATAGCCTATCTGAAACCAGGGATACAGGAGCCTAGATGCTCTCTGTACTGACAGGAATGGTTGTTTATATACTTGAAATGTCTTTTTATAAGCTACAGTTACCTTGGAAACCACCAGTAAAAATGAAGATTTTGTCTCTATGGAAAGAAACGTACTATTCGGGTACCTCAGCAGTTGCCTCATCTTTCCTGATCAATCTGAAAGATTGGAAATTGGCTGTTGGTGTTAATTCCCTCTGCCCACTCCGAAATTATATTATTATTAGCTTGACCAGTAATGTCACAGCTCAAAGTTCTTGGGAAACATATTGACTCCAAGTGATGGTATGTGAGGAGGGTATTCCAGTGTTTCATCACTGTCTGCTGATTCTTTCCCTAACTAGTGTTTCAGTGTAAATCCAGAGCGTAATAATTTTCTAGGCGATTTCTTTCCAAAACCTCCCCTTGAGGGTGACTGCCTATGACTCAAGGCAGTGTCTGAAACGACATGAGAGCTCAAAAGGTAAAAGGACTTGGCTTATTTTAAGGAGTATACAACCTGTTTTGTTGAAGGGCATGACAGTGTTTCAATTATCTTTTGCTTCATTTCACTATTTTTACATGTCTGGAAACAGATATACTCACTACTGAAGTTTCAAGAAAATCTCTGCAGGGGTAAACTCAAATTCTAAGAGCACAGCATTTTGGTAAAGGTATTGAAGGGCTGACACTTCATGTGACAAAAATGGTAGGAAATTAAACTGAATATGTACATGTCATAAAAGCTCTACTAACAACATGTGCCCTGATGCTGGAAAATGTTCTCAAGTTCTCCCGAAATCAGGTATTGGAGTTTTCTTGCAGTGTTCTGAGTTTTACTAATAAAACAGTCCCCCTGTATGCTGTATGTCTCTCCAAGAAGAAATCCTGGAGTACTTCCTTTCTGTGGATGCCATGAATCACATGGAAGTACAAGCAGGTTCTGCTAGTGAACAGTTTTTTGCCTACAGAAGAATATTTATGACTTGTAATGGGCAAAACACTGAGCTCACAATTCCCTTCAAGAACCACACAGCTAGATTTTAGGTTTGTCAAGTTGTTCAGGCATCAAATCCCAACTATCAAATTCCTGTATGTTTGGGAGAGATTGGCTTCCACCTGACGTCTGAGTGGATTCAGAAAGTTAATAATTTCCTGACCAGTAAGGTGCTGGACAGTGACTTCTTTTACCTTTTTACTTACATTAGAAAGAAATATTGGGAGAAATGCCTGTGGTGTTACGGAGAGTGAAGACTAGAATGGGATGGCATGTCACCTTTCCCATGTGAGCTTTTATTCTTTTCCACTACTGCGAAAGCCTGTTTAAAGAGTAAACTCCTTCAGAGTTCTCCATAGCCACTATGACAGACATTTACCCACTTCGTCCTTTTTTGCTCATCACTGTACTGTGCCCCCTTGTTTAAAACTGACAGGGACAATTGGCTCCCTAAAGAGAGAAACATATTGAACCTGCTCACGAGCAGCTAGACCCACAAGGTAGAGGATATGGGACGGAGTAACATCCAAGGGAAAAACCTGTTTTTGCCACATCATACAGAACAAGTGCAATGCACAACAGGGACTGGAATACTCAGGGATCAAGGAAAGAAATTCCTCAAGGACCAGAGGAGAGAAAGCAGAATTTGTTAGACTCAAAGCTGCAGCATGAACTGCATTTTTAACAGAGGCTGCATGCAAAAACGTCCTTAGAAGGACAGAGGGGACTGGGTTTAGAAGAAAAAAACTGCTAGAAACTAAAAGCACTTTAATTTTGCTTGACATGGTTGCTTTGAATTTTCCTTATTTTTAAAAAAGTTTCTTGTTGCTATTACAACAAAACATAGCATTTCCCTCCCTAAGCTTCCCAGGTTTGTGGTCAACCACATGGAGTTGAAGGCCGATGCAGATTCGCCTCAAAGCTCTAGTTAACTCACTGTCCTGCCACCTGCGAGGAGCCTCTGCAATGTCCCCTCCTCCTCCTGCCCTGCAGTTCCCAGGTAGACTCGTTACAGTGACCTGCTCAGCAGGATGACCTGATCATCCTCTTCGGCCTGTGGTTGCAGCCTCGGAGAACGGAGGGCACTGACTCCGAGGTGACCTACCTACAACAGCTGCCTGGGTGTGCAGACCCTTGCATTAACCAGCCAGCTGAACCGGTACAAACACAGCGAGCACTTCATCAAAACCCTGTCCTATTAACACAGATATAATTCCATGAAGTGTTTCTGCCTCAACAAAGTAGAATTTCCTTATGAAAAGCAGCTCTAGCTATGACAAATAAGGGAGGCACTAGCGACTGGCAGAAACTAATTGTTCACTACCCAGTAAAAACTTACAGGGCAGATAATTGCCAAGAACCTTAAAATACCATTTGGTGTTTTTSCTGAACCTAATTGGGTAAAATTGCTTTGCAACTTCCAGTGCCTTCCACCAGCCGAGCACTGCACAATCAATGCTGAGTAATGTAATTTAGTTTGCTCTTTGTTGTGGGCATTYGCTGTCAGTTAAACAAGCTCACATGGATGATTAACAAGGCTTAGCCAACATGCAATAAATTGTTAAGCTACTGTAACGTTTAGTTTTCCTCCAGTCCTCACACAGTGTGAAGCAAAAMAAGGTTTTGAGAAGTAAAGGAAGGAAATATCCTCTACAGATGAGGAAACTATAAAGTTTATGTCTTGGGGGGAAGGAGGGGTRGACTGAACAGAGCAAGAAAACCTCRTAAACTGACTTTCCCTGTTTTAGTTTGCTTGAATTCTACATAGACTTTGYTCTAAAAAGTAGCTGAAATTTATGGTGCATTTCTCTGAAAATACCTATTTTATGTTTAAGCAAAACAAAAAGAATAATCCATTTACAGTAATTATATTGAATCCAACAGAACAAGCAAAATACTTATTACAATGCAGTTAAATTAGATGAGTTCCCCATTTCGACCATAAATTACCTTTTAAAGAGAAAGTATTTTTGGAGAAGGAGGCTGAAATAAATTATTTAATGCTAATTTATTATCTTTATTAGCATTCTGAACTGGGCCTTCTCAAGGGAGCATACAAATCCCGTGCATTTTGGGAGAATATTAATGAGAACATGCCCTAGCTCTGAAATCATTTTAGTTTCTATTAGTGATAGAAATTAACATTACTCGAAATCAGATTATATTTAGCTATGATTCTTAGCATTACAGTAATAAAGAGGTAATTGAAAAAAGTAATTGAACATTTTGCTCTAATGAAGAGGTGCTGTATCTGGATTTTCTTCCCCTCTCCCCTTCCCTCCCCTCCCCAACACATTCAGTTTCCTACTTCCATCATGTTGCAGATGCAGTTTGTTTATTTCTTCTAAGTCAAATTTCAACAAGCGCCTCCATATTCAAGAATTTTTCACTTCAGAAGGAGAAAAAAAAGCCTCCCTTATTCTCTCTATTAACAACAGTCTACTTCCATAGCATAACGAATTTTAAGAATTAATGGGATGAGACTTAAAAAAAAAATATATATATATACACACATACACACACTCTTGAAAAGAGAGGAAAAAAGAAAAAAAAAAAAGCCTTCTACAATGTAATCACTGAAATTTTCTCCCACTCCTTTAAAGATATATCATTGGAAATGAACAAAGGAAAGAAAAACCGGAAACAATATGAAAACTCGAGCACGGAAAAGTCTCACACTTTTACCTGCTTTAAACATTGCTTGATTTTTTTTCATTTGCTTAGAAGTTTTCACCAAAGACTATTTATTTAAAACCATTCATCCAAACAAAATCAGAAGAACTTCCCTTAAAGAGCTGACAGTGTTACCACATGTCATATGCACAGAGAGTGGAATAAAATCAGCTGATCCAAACTACTACCCCTACAGCACAGACAAGTCTGAAACTGCAATAACAGGAAAACAGCTGGCACAGGGCAATACACTGTTCAAATCAGATACGAGAAACTTACGCTTGTTGTGTAAGCAGCTTCAGGGTCATCCTCCAACACTCGTGACAAACCAAAGTCGGAGACCTTGCACATGAGGTTACTGTTGACCAAAATATTCCGGGCTGCCAGGTCACGGTGCACGTACCCCATGTCAGAGAGGTACTTCATGCCGGATGCAATTCCACGCAGCATGCCAACCAGCTGGATGACTGTGAAGTGGCCATCGTGCTTCTRCAAGCAAGCCAAAGTGCAAGTTCAAAGAACAGAGCTAGTCCTCATGAAACTCATACCAGTGCTATTAACTACAGTTTGTATTTAAAATGCATTTATAACCCAGCCAACCCACTGATGACTACTTTTTAGCTTTATTATTTTTACTTAGCTTTTTCAGCAGCTCTAGCTATCCTCTCTCATTGTATGGCTCATCCTCCCTTTCTTCAGCAATTCCACTCTCCGTATTTTTCCCACTGACAGCATTTAATGCCATTTATACTTTAGATTATTACTAAAAACACTTTTCCTAAACTCATTTTTGTAACCCAATAGTGACAATAAACAACAACAAAAAATCCTCTCTCATCATCTCTTACTCCATGCCCTCAGAAAATAAGAAGCACTCCTTTAATTGCTGCAGTCTTGGTTGTCTGAATGAGATACTGCTGTTTTCTTACTATTTTCTTTCTTTCCTTCTTTCCTTCTTCCACACACTCCCCCTCCTTTGTAAACTGCAATAAGTTTGTGGCAGCAACTGCTGCACCTCATGTTTGCACTGCATCTAACACCACATCATCTCCAGAGACCCGACTGAGAAGCTGAAGACGGACTAAGATTCAGGCAAGATGAGTGTCCTCTCCACAGTCTTCCTGAGTGATGGAATAAGCCATTTAAGCTCAGACCCAAAGAGGCATTAAGCTGCTTAACTCTACTAGAATTAAACATCTAAATAAGAATCATGTTGTGAGCAACACTTGCCTATCTGGTTACTCTTCGTAGACCTCAGTTCTCCATGTGTAAAATGAAAATGAACACTTCTGTATGTTGCAAATAGTTAATAAACAGATCAGAAGATGACTGGATTTTGTGGCAGTGGCAACTAACTGAGAACCTCTTCAGAAATCTGATTAGGGCTCTCGGCCTGCTTTGTGCCTGCKCTATCTACCCTTTTCAGCAAGCTGCTTGCAGCACTACTTTGTGACCTCAGCTGGCAGATATTTAGCTTCTCATGGATTATTCAGCAAGCCAGGCTTTTATGTTAGCAGGAGCAGCCTAACAGAAACAATTCTTTTCTGCAAGCAACTCTCCACTTTTTCCCCTTCATCATCTTCAGCACCGGATTGCACAAAAATGTTCTGACCAGCCTTCAGGTCATTTTCAGGGGCTTAGCTCACACATATAAGTTGCATGGATTTTGCAGGGGAGAACTTAAGAATAAGTTCAATAAATTTATTAAAATTTAGCAAAGCAATAACCTGAATTATACAAACATGCTTAATCTCTGATTAAGAAAGTATTTCTGAGTATCCATTGGGATTCACTGACTGGGGCTTATACATAGGTTACCCAAGACAAACACTTAAAGAAACAACAAAGAATTACACGTCCTCTTCAGCTCGCAAAAGTGTCTTATTCACCCAAGAGGGTCTGCACTGGTGGGAGTGGCACTCGATGCATTAAATAACCATTAAAGGGCATGCCACATAGCGTGGACATAAAGTACATCCCAGCAGTGAGTGAAAACTTCTGCAAGGTCCTCAAAAGTTTCATTATCCCCTGTGCTCCTTTATCCGTGGGTTCATCTTGTACACAGCAGACACTTGGCTTTTTTGAGACAAACACAACAGTGCGATTTTGCAGCTCCCAATAACCAGTTAGTGGGTCCCACAGCAGCTCCTACTAAGACTAATGCGTCTTCCTCTAGGAGGGGGTAGGACTAAGCTGCCCTTATGCTGATGGCTGATGAAAGGCATTATCACAGTGATCAAACACTGAGAGTCAAGGCCCTCACAGCCATTGGTTAAGTGCTTTAAAATAGACCTCTGAGAGAGAAATTTGCATAAAGGTATTAAACAAATGAACCTATTGAAGCACAGGAGCAAAACTGCTTTTCTTCTTTTTGTATCAAACTCTTTCTTTTGTATCTCACTTAAAAACCTCTCAAGTGAGAATCTAAACCTTACAGATGAAGAAAAAAAATCTTCAAAGAATGGAAACCTGTTTCATCAAGATAACCTAATCCAGAGGTCTCAGTCATAATTAATGTAAGAAAAGATGACCCAAACAGGGAAAGGTTTGATGTTGCTTACTCTTCATGTTATTAATCCATCTTCTGAGATGGAACACTATCAGACCAAGACCTGTCTTTAAAAGATGTTAYATCTGAGCTTGAATCAGGAGTATAGACATTTTGAGGGGGCAATTAAGAAGGGCTTTGCACTTGATTGCTTGGAGCACATAACAGGCTGCTAAATTGAAAGAATCATTTTCCTATAGAGAAATCAGAGGAAAAAAATTAATATCACTATTGTTTGATTAAACTCTGCTGGACATAAATAGAAGGGAAAAAACCCCAAACCCTTAAGTAGTAAAGACAGAGCTGACGCAGATTCTGCASTTTGTAGAGCTTGCATAGTATCTTGAAACGCTTTCAGTTCATTTACTGAACCAATGAGCAAAAAGCTGAAATTTTACTGGTTAATATTATCATGGCAGATAAAAACAAAACAAAAACAGAAAAGAAAAAAAAAGCAGGGAAGTGGGGTGGAATAAAAGATACACATGGAAGATATGCAATTCAATTTCAAAGCTCTATCCTAGCCAACATATCACAAAGCAAAAGAAAGTAAACCARCAAACCTAATCCACTAAAACACCCTGGGGTCTTGTATGACCAGGAACAGTCATACTTACACAGCCACACTTCCACAAGCGGCCACAAAAGATCACCATCCAACAGACTTCTTCAAACAAAGCCCACTTACAGGCACATCTTTAACATCATCTATTCGTAACAGCCTCCAAATAATCTTTTTGTCTTGAAGGTGCTCCCTGTGTCCCTCTTCTGATGCTTTGCAGTCTTCCCATCTTTTGCTTGTCACACCTGTAAGCCCTTTCTGCTTTGCCCTCTCCATCAAAGCCACCTGTAAGCACCTAGCTCTGCAGAGAGCACTCAAGCAAAAGCCACGGTTAAGATTCCAGTGTGACAAGTAAACAGAAATCCTCTACTGCAGGGCTACTAGGCTCCTCATTACAGACCTCTTCCAAAAGAAGGGAGAATCTTTCAGAGACCAAAACATGTCAGCAACAGATCTTTTAAATAAAAATAATAACAAAAAACTATCAAGCAATTAAGCAGAAAGAGACATAAGAGAATATTCTTAATTACTTAAAGCCTTTTCCAGTAAAGGAAGGACATGAGTCCAATCCAATATTTCATCTGTTGAAAACACACAGGATGTTTTATTTTTTACTTAATAATTCCATCTTCTCAATTTACACAAACCTTAATGAGCTGTGTGTAGTTTATAGTCTGTAAAAGGCTTCAAGGATATTTTTTTTTTTCCTAGCTGAATGTTGAGTTATGAATTTGGAACAAAATGATTTACTTTTGAAAAAAAAAGTCTCCCAAACCTCTAGATTTTACTTCCTCCCTATCATCATTAGCTGTCTAGAATCAAAACCTCAGGCTCATCTGCAACACTTCCCTTAACCTTTTCTCCCTTCAGATCACGAACGCTTGTTCTTTCTTTTTAAGTCATGCTTCTGCAGATGCTTGACTGACTTCATAAAACACAGCCCCTTCTACTCTTTCCAAATCTCATGCTTTGCCTTACCAGTACAGCAGAAATGTTTAAGTTAAAAGCAGTCTCAGGCTTTTGCCATTCTCTCTTTCTGTCAAACTTCTTTGAGTTTCTGTCTTGAGACAAAAAGCCCAAGCTTTCCTCACCTTTAAAAAAAGTGGCACACTTGCTAACAAACCAGTTACAAATTTATTTTGTTCTCCTTCTTCCTCCATATGCTTCTCTAAATCCTGTTCTGCAGCTGCTCTCCTGCCCCTTCCTGTGCTTGGTTTTAGACCATTTCGTTAMGATACTCATAGTTGGAACAGCTTGATTCTTCCTGTCAGCAAAACAATCTTCCCTACCTCAACTCTCTCTGTAATTACTTTCTTTGCTTTGGTGTCTYTGCCAGCTGTATTCCCTTGCAATATATAAATGATTATTTTCCCATGTATCAAAATACTTGTCTGATTTAAGCTGACCAGTCAGATACTGCTGGCCAAATTTAACCCTTGGGAAATTCAGATAAGTTGGTGAAATTATATGAGGTATGAATCTGGCCTCATATCTTCAGCACTTGTAAATCCCCACACGCAGCAGGGAGTCAAACGAATCCTTTGGCAACTTTCCTTTATTTCTCATATCACTTACTTGTCCTATAAGGACATAAAATACTCATCTGAATGATATGGCAGTTGTTATCCAGGATTTATTCTGATTCCCATGCCTTATACGTGAAATGCATCCTATCTAGGATTCCCGCTGGGCTGCTAAGGGTGTTAATCAATACTGGCAGCATCCAGATCACAGCGGACCTACCACATTTATGATATTGTCCCATCAAATCTTAATCATGCTTTAATGGCTTTGCTAAATAACTTTTTTTTCCCATCACTTGAGTATGGATACAATATCTGACTAGTTTGCACTGCATTCATGCAGCTCTTCTAATGCCCTAGAAAATACACTACTGTTTGCCTTGGAAAACTTGCATGCGTGAAATATCCTAATGCTGTTACAGATATTTCAGTAGCATGGATGTATAATAGGTCAACAAAGAACATTATTTACTTCAGAGGAAGTAAGTTTCTCAAGAAATAAATCCTCTCTTAAGTTTCTCTCATTGCTTTTTATCCTCTRCTTTTCAGCTGCAGCCTATATAACAGATCTGTGCTGTTCTATATGCTTATGGAATTGTGTTCTTCAGAAGATTTTTTTTTTCACTTTTCTATCAAATAACTGTCTGGGAGTGTGGTGGGTAAAGTTCTCTGTATTGTTTCTTCACTTTCATTTATTCCAGACCTCATCTCTTTATTTATCCCATAGGGCAAAGTAAAACTTTAGCACTTTTAGTGCTTTGTATTCTGAGAGGTACATAAAAACTGCCACAGGTGTAAATATTTTAGTGCACGTGACTTAGGTGATTTTTATTTTAGATAAACAACTCAAGAGTATATTCACTAATGTTTGTTTCTTTGGTTGCTTTCTAATCTAGTTTTTGCTATGTATTCATTATTACTGCTCTTTCCTGAAAAGTGATGCTAGAACTGTATTAGGGTAAGTCTTTCAAGGATCATGTTGCAACTTGGTGTTATCTAGAAATATAACTCCGGCTTTATATTATCATGCGGAGGGCACTCAGTTTTTTATTACCTACCGCTACCCATTTATGCCAACTAGCAATTTCTGTCTTTAATCAGCTCTTAACACGTTTTCATGCAATTAATAACAAGCAAGTTGATAAAACATAAAACTGAAATTACTTTAGTTCCTTTTAAACTCTACTGAGTGATCCCATAGGACAAGAATCTAAGTGCCTCTTCAAGCACTAAAAATATGGGTTATTATACTATCATCAGAATGGACTATAGAGGTACATCTTGCACCATCTATTAAGAAAAATGTTGCCAGATGGAGCCCTTCCCAGGCTCCATCAGGTAAATACTTCATCTTTCCAAGGCTGACTCTTGAAGTGTTATGGCCCACATTAGACATAGCACTCAGGCCATGCCAATGTGACCCATGCAGGGTCACTKCAAGTACTTGGTAGAGGACATTCTTGTTTGTGGGCTCCAGCCTGGTACCTGACATTTTCACAGCACTGGCACATCACTAGCCTACCATAGTCTCCAGATTCATTTCTTCCAGTTAACTTCTTCCTGATCACTTATTCTCTGTCATCTACTCCGCTTGTTCTGAGCTGCTTCTTCCAGCCTCAGTGGAATATCTTGCCTTTGTCCTTATTTGTTTCTAAGTACTTTCTAAAAATCATTTGTGTCTAATTTATTTCTTAAATTTGCTGTGGCCATTTTTAACTCTAGTTCTGATCTCCCATTTGCTGTATTGCCTGAATTTTTTTTTAGTCTCATTCTAAGGATTCAGARTTATGGAGGAACATGGACAGCAGAACAACCCTGCTTCACATATTTTTCTATCCAAATTCCACTCTCTCCATACAATATGCAGCCTGTAGCACATCCCCATACCGAAGTTTCATCCAGACCACATTTCTGTAGCTGCTCACAAGGATCGCACGTGACACAGTTTTTAAGCCTTACTAAAGGCTTTATGGTATCAAGATTTACAGAATCAGCTGCTTCTCCTGTATCCACAAAGCCTGCAACCCTATTACAAATGGAAACCAGGCTGTTTGACATAATTTCTTCTCAGCAAATCCATGTAAGCTCATACTTATCACCCCGTTATCATTAAGGTGCCTTTTTTTTTTTTTTTTTTAAAAATTTGTTCCAGAAATGCTACAGCTGTTGACATTAAGCTGACTGGCCTGTAATTTCCTGGGTTCTCCTTTCCCTGCTTTTTAAAGACAAACTTTAGAATTCCTTTTGGCTTCGAGTACAAGACAGTTGTTTGTGATGCCTTTCTTGTTTCAGAGTAGAAAGTTTATCTACAATRATTAAAATAAAATAAGCATTTGTAAATGCTCATAGCACTATTAAAAATATTGTCTTCTACYCTCTCTTAACAGGGTAAAAAGCTCTTGTAAACAAATGTTTGTCATCAATAACACCAGCTTTCCAGTCTAACCTTGAGTCATGCGAATACAGCCTGTTGTCATTTCACTAGGCAGTTAATTTAAACTCAGTTTCTAACTGCTCAGTTTGGGGAGTGGTTTTTGGTTCTGGAAAAAGAAAAAAAATCTGTATCATTATTCTCCCGGTGCAGGTCTTTTTTATTGAGCCAAATTATAAAGCAGGATTTTGCTGCAAAGTACASTGAAATGCTACCTTTATCCTACCAGGAAAGTAACATGCCTCTGATAAATAAAAGTGCACATGGATGCTGCATGTGAAAGCAAAAGAAAGAGCATTAGCTATGAGCTTAATGYTGTTTTCTCTCTGGGTGCAGATAAATAATAACAGGAACCACTAAATTTAGGAAAGGTCACCTGGCCTTTTTTTCCCCAAACCCGCCTGTGACTAGTGAGGCCACAGTAGACAGATTTACARCACATATTTTACTTTCTACATGTCTTTATTTTTCTCTTTTCTCCCTGTCTCCCAACCTTGCTGAATGTAGAGGTCTACTGCAGCACCTAACCTCTTGTTTGCAAGAGGGCGAGSCCAATGGCAAAGCTGCTGTGAGAATAARTTCATAAACATTACTGCATCCAAGAGCAGCACACCATAATATTTTCTCCTTCTAATAACACTTTTTTCACCTATTTTTGCATTTATCTTCGCCTCTGCTAGACATGCCTTAAGGGATTAAAATTTGGTGATGAATTTACTCTGTTACAGTTAATGCTCTAAGATAGTTAAGGCAGTTAAGCATATTCCTTTTCACAGAATCTTTAGAAAGTATTTTCTTTAGAAGAAAATAATCTAGTTGTTTTATAGGATTTTTGCATACTGTGAATGACCATAAGTAAATCTAGCTTATTTAGTAAGTATTTTAATTTTCTGAAGTGAAAAATATCAGTGATAAAATTTAAGAARTGCATTTAGGCAAGCAGAGAACTTAGGTTGAAAGAGCATTACTATTGYCAGTAGTAACAATGAACAAGGGTAAGAAGAGCAGGTGATTCCCATAGACAAATGAATCCCTCCTAGAGTTTGGAGATTCCCAAAACTGGTTAGACTGGACATCTTTCTCCAAAAAACAAACAACTTTCTCATGAAGTTATAGAAAACAGTTATAGAAAAACACTGCAAACTCTCAGGAGCTGCTTAACTTTCATGTATCCTCATGCTTTCTTTCTTTCTTTCTTTTATATATTAATTCCCAGAGAGGACAAGAATGTATCTCCTGTGATTGTGCCCCTCTTTCTTTCCTCACTGTGCTAGCTACTGATCAGCACATCTCCGAAATTAAATGGGAATAGAACAGTAGTGGCAGTCTGGTAGTCTGYAGATGCAGAAAATACTCACAATGAAGCAAATTAAAGTACTTTGGGGGCAGGTTTTTTTACATGGTTCTAAGTAGACAACCACACACACAGAAAAAAAAAAAGGCAAAAAACATACAAACAAGCAATCAAACAAATAAAAAGATTCTCGAGACCAGCTTTGAGCTATATTCCTTTTTCTGTGGTTTAAATCTTCGAAATGAATAATGCGCCATGAAAATGAAGACTGAACAAAGTGAAGGCAGCAGATGATCTCAGGGCAGCATTCTGTGTAACTGAACCCAAGCAGCTACGGCCCCCTCAGCACACAAACCTCCTAGCTTCTTCATGAGCTTGGTCTTGTCTCTATGATGCTAAATCCAATTACTTCAGCCAAGAATGACCTGTTAGAATGTGCCAGGGAAAAAGCAGGTGAGCTTCAACTCTTTGCAGCTCCCCAAGTGTGCAAAGTATCTACTTAGAGAGAGGCTAATTGGGCGTATCAGGCTGAAAGGACTGACCTTGGGGCAAAGAACTTTTATACACTAACTATTGCAAACATTTGTCAGACAAGAGTGAGGGGAATGTTGCTGTGTCACAGCACAAAGCAACGGAGCAAAACTGAGGTTTAGCTGTGGGTTATATTACTCTATCCCTCTCTGACCTGCTGCACAACCTTGGTACAATGTGGCACTTTCCTTCAAACAAAAACTGGGAATACATTTAYGGCATATGTGAAGGTTTTCAGACCATCAAGCAGGAGGCTTTCAGTTTTGGGGTGGATGTTAACTGGGTTTCCTGCTTCTCTCAAATCTGCCTGTTTTGTCAGGTCTTCTGTGTATCAGTAAGCCTGAGCAAACATACCTGACTGCACACATCCATCTAGTACATCTTTCCGTCAATACAGACAGCGGCTCTGTCAGCCTTTACATATTTACTGTTTTCCTTGCATGCTTATGGAACAAGTGATTGCTAAGACCTGCATTACACAGGCAGTTAACTGAAATATAAAGACAGCTTGCCTTCTCACAGTCTGCATGTGAAGTTTGTAGGAGGACGGCAAATTTTACCTCTGTTCCCACACTAAGGTATTAAGGTATAAACCATTTTCTTTACTAGCATAGTATTTGTCTACCTGGCAGCTGCTCAAGTAATGCCAAAAGAAGAGCCTCCAGGTTCATGTATCTCATTTCTGATGAGGCGAACTATTTCACCAAAAACAACTGTATTTTGTAGGATGACTGACTCACAGAAATCAATCTTAGGTGTTTCACCTTATGGAAACAAAGTTTATAACTATATACATAGTTATATATATACATACAAGTTACATAGTTTATATATATAACTGCAAAAATAATGCAGGATTTCTAGGGAAATTTGGTGTCAAGTGTTTCTAGCAAACTGGGAAGTCTCATGGTGTGCAGTCTGCTGTCATTAATTAAGTTGATCTTACAAAATCAGTAAGATATCAGCTGATATATTTCCTTCATGAATATATATGAAGCAGCTTCATGTTGTTAATGCACACCCATTTCTTTACCTAAAGTTTGTACTTGGGGTAGGCAAGTATTTTCAGCGGCAGGGAAGACACTTGATCTAAGCTGAGTTTACTCTTTATTTCTTATAAGCTGTAGAAAGGAAGGCACTTGGACACAAAACTGAAATCAAAATAGAGTACTAAATAAGCGACAGCATAGATTTAAGGCACTGGAATGGGAATCAGGGGACCTGCTTTCATTTCTAGGTTCTGCTATGCACTGTGTGCACGACACTGTGCAGATCACTTAACAACTCAGTGCTTTATTTGCACATCTGTAAAGCCAGAACATAAAGAAGTCCATTAAAATTTAAGGTCTAGGGGACAACGGGACTTTTGTTTGGAGTTTATGATTCTTAGCAGAGTAGAGAAGGGTGTGAAAGCTAATGTCTCATCAATGTTGCRCAGAGGCCGATGGCAAAACGTCTTCAATGGGGATTCTTTCTTCTGTAAACCCCTCTCTTGGCCCATGAAAGAGTCTCTCTTTGAGGAGACATTGAACAACAGACCCCTTTTTGCCAGCTTTTGCAGCAGGGCAGGTCAGAKGGATGTTAATGTCTAGGYTGATGTTTGGAAGTTGGGGGAGCACTCTTCCTAGCAGTAAAAAYTGGGTATTTTCCACCCTGTTCTCTMTCTGTAAAAATACTCTGCACTGTAATGYAGTTATAGTTTTAAATAATAAGAGCGACAGCCTATCTTTTAAGCTCTCTCTGCTTYTTTGCATCYTCACAAAAGCTTTTAAAAGTGTAGATTTTTATCTGCAAGAAACAACTATTATTAATGAAGCAGGTTGATTTCTTTTTATATTGGAGGCTTTGAAGCCATTTGCTCTGCTAATTACTAACAGGAATGCTGATGATATATCTACACTGTCTTGGGATGCTAGATATTATCTAAAATTCTCACAAAAAATCTTTTAGATTTTAGAACAATAAACCACATCCGAAGTGTGAACTGACACTATAAAATAMTACACATGAAAACCAGCTACAAAAATTACTAGCTCACATTTCCCTCCAGYATTTTTGCCTGGAAATATATCTGATGCAATGTGAGAAGCATTGCTTCACAATAACATCATAATTTTGCTGATGTCAGTTTCTATTAAAGTACCCTATTAAGTAGTAATTATTGCAATAAATAAACACATATCAGGAGTAATTGCAATGTAGATATCATACCCAAGATACTCAGAGGAAGGTAATTCTCTTTCACTGATGATTTCAATACTTGGCTTTATTCTCTTTTGTAAAGTTCTGCATACACACACACACTCACACACTCAAGAACAGATTTCCAGGCCCGGGCAAGTGTTTCTTGGGCACTGCTGTAAAATTGCAGAGCACAGCAACACTAGGTCCTCTAATCAGCAACAGTCTGTCTCTTGAATGCAGGTAGACAGATGAGCCAGGAGGAGGCGGCAAGGGAGGTGACTTTTCCAAGCCAATTCAGTTCCTAAAATGAGTTGATGATAACAAACTCTGGAAAATAACCTAGCTTTTAGAGAGTAGCTAGTTCTCACCAGAAACTATGGTGTTGGTGTGTTTTCAAAAAGCTCTAGGAGGTTTCTATCATATCTTTGAACAAAGAAAAAATGAAAAATTATTTGGAAGAGTTGGTGAAGAGGAGAGCAAAAATTGATAGAGACAAAAAAAAAAAAAAAAGGAATGATCAAAAGCAAAATGAAGGGGGAAGTAATGCCTAAAAATATCTAAAGTTATGGCTCTGATGTCCTCTCATGGTAGTATCCGCTGTTCCAGATGTTCTTCTCCTCTGGTGATTCCCTCTTATCTCAACCCACTCTCAAACAGGTGCCTCTGTATTTTTTCCTCTCTTCCTCTCTTACTGATTCATACCAGACTGCTTTCTATAGTGCTGTGTAGTCTTTCCTTCCTGCTTATTCACTCTTCCTCTTAGCAGAGGCTGTGGAGTCTCCTTCTCTGGAGATCTTCCAAACCCACCTGGGTGCCACCCTGTGCCCCGTGCTCTGGGTGTCCCTGCTGGAGCAGGGGGGTTGGACTAGATGATCTCTAGAGGTCCCTTCCAACCTCAGCCATTTTGTGATTCTGTGTAATTTCCTTTCTCCTGTTACCACAGGAGCCTTCATCAACATCATCATTTATATTTGCCTGCAAACATTTTCACAATTCCATGTTGAACTCCTCTCTTTTCACTTGGGATACTCTTTCAAACAGGTCCACAAAACCACAGGTTTCACCTCTAGACCTTACAAACAGCCCCAACTTTACCATCATACAAGAGGGCAAGGGCAAGGCACAGGGATGGTAAAGACTGTTGGTATTTCCTTCTAAAGACAAATCAGAACAACTCAACAACTGAATTATTCACACAGGGTCTTAGGTCAGGAGGCCTCTAAACAGTTTCCTGTGGTTCTGTTAACAAAGATACTATTTAGAATATGGTTTGCTTTGGAGCCAGAGCCTTGTATTAAGGACTCTCCTTTCTTCCACTTTTCCACAAAAAAACTTAAATGTAATTGTGTCAACACTTTTTTCATGCCTTCTATATATTTTCTTTAGTGTTTACTGAGTGACCTCTTAGTTAGTACAGAACATTTCACCCATGAACTGTTTTCCAATTCAATTTATTAAACGCAAGTAACCATAAATAATTATAAATCAATTACTAAGTCTATTCTACACTTCACCAACCCAAAAAATCATAACAAAGTACTTTTGAAGGTGATTGAGCAAAATGAACAGTTTCCATAAGGCAAGGCATTTATGCTTCAATTTATCTTTTCCTTCATAATAACACTATTTGAAATACATTTTGCTAAATATGGGAACTACTCTTGTAGAAGAAATCAATTATATTCTTAAATTTAAATCTTTTTTTTTCCCCTTCCAGTTATGCTCTAATGTATCGCTGCACCTCAGAAATATACCCTGGGGAAAATGCTTCTATTCTTCACTAAAAATCCATGAATAACATTATGTAGAAATTAATTTATGATAAATGATTTAAAAATCTTAACCTAGAATGGCTTCTTATTCAAATGTCATCAGAAAATGGCACCTCACCCGCAGAAAGGAGTCAAGGGATCCATTCTCCATGTATTCAACTACAATCATTACTGGTCTGCCTGCAAAACAGCAAAGAAACACATTAGGATTATAGACATATTATGGGATTGTTATGTTTCCAACTGTTATGCACAGATTATTCACATTACTTAAACATTTTGCATATTTTCAAAATCCTCGTTTATATCACAAACATACTTTCCTTTGATATTCTCTAAGCAGTATTTTCTGTGTGTGTTTATATATATAAACATATATATTTGGTGTTACTGGATTACCTGAATGCATACAATTGATTCTCTCCTTTTTAAAAAAAGGATCAAAGAGGTTTTTTTACATCCAAATAGCTTCATTCACAGTACCTTCCATCAGGAACAGCTGTATCTAAATGAACACTGAATACATCTTACAATAAATTTTGGAATATATTTGAGGTAAGGTAACAAAAAACAATCCTGAGTTGTCTCTAATAAATTAAAAATTCATTGCTATAATTTTTTCTCCTAGAGGAAAAAAGTACAATGATTTAATGACAGACAGATATATATATAGATAAAAAGATATTCATAAAAAATTTAGATTGAGAGAGCTTCAATAAGAATATAGATTGCATTTATGTTTTTATTGGCATATATTGACTCAATCCAGCAAAATTTTGAATTCACATATGCATATTTAAAACACAAGAAGTCCCATGCAAACCAAATTCCAGCTTGGAATTAAATCCAAATTAAGATATTCTAGAAGCAGTAAAACAGACAATATTTATCACTGGAAAGACTGTCAAAATCAGAAGGTAATTAATAACATTTCACTTTTCATAACCAAGAATAAACTACCAGTCTAGAACTGCTTGACAGAAGAGGCCCCATTAGCATGTGAATCATGCTATGCAGCAAGAGATTGTTGTAGAATTTTTAATATTACTAGGGAGGTATAATGATATATGCAAAAATAATGTAATGAATAAGTATGTTAATAAGATTGGGAAGGTGGTGGAAAGTCTTAAAATGGCAAACCTTTCTTTCCCTGAGAATGTCTTTCTCTTAAGGGGATTGTTTGAACTAGGAACTGTGCTAACTGGCGAAACCACACAGCTGCCCATTTCATTTTCTTGAAACAACACTAACTGTTCCAATTTTATTCAAAAACCCAAAGAAGCTGATTTCATTACTTTTTTCCTCTGCCTCTCAGAATATTGTTGTGCTTCCTTCAGGGTGATGAGGAAAAAAAAAAGTAATATAAAAAGGTGAGAAAGTGCAGGAGAGCTTTGTGGTATTTCCAGTACAATTTTCTGCTCCATTTTTCTACATGCTCACATTCTGTTCTTTTTAAATAACAGTGGAAGTGTTTAGTAAACAGTCTACCCTATAAATTAAGCAATAGCCACACATTTCTCCTGAGCTGTTAAAGCCAACCTTGAATTTCAAAAAGTGAATGAGCGGTTTCACTGTTCCTTCCCAACATATCAGCATTCATTTCCATGTACCCCAGCTATACTCATTTGCATTGCTTATCCAAGTCTTTCTGAAGTTCCCCACAATATTCTCTCATTTCTTCTACCCAAACTTGGTACCATTTCTGTATTTGTCCTCATTTTTAGGTGCCCAATAAACACAATAGTGTTAACAGTGTTTGCACAATACTACTTTTTTTCAGAGTGAAACTTCTCAGTTGCATTCTTAAAAAAATTACTAGAAAGCCTTTCTGAAGTGTAAAGAATTATCTTCTTTTAACTGAAAGGTTGGTCTCATTTGCAAGTGTGTGTGTGTGTGTGTCTGCTGTCAAACCAACCTTTTCATATGCATGTACATCCATTGTTTATACTTAGGATTTGCACTATAAACTTAAGCGATACATGATTTCTAAGCTCTGTCTTAGAGATCAGACTGTTTTAAAAATAAATGTTATATATTTTGTTATAGTGTTAACGGTAGCCTAGTCTCTTTAGTGGCAGGCACATTCTATTTTCCCTTACCTTTATTGTTTGCTTTTTGTCAAGTGACTGCCATCTTCATGTGGAAGGAATATTCTAAAATCAAGATAAGTAAATTAACAGCATACTTGTGCTAGAGGATCTGATGATGTGAAGAACCTGTCTTGGGAGGTAGGCTCTCTTAAGCAAGTAATTTCCAAACTGATGCAGACAGTAGCATCTTGCAATAAATATCAATGTAAAGCTGGTGTTCGGCTGGTATGTTTGAGTAAGTCAGCCAGATATTTCTCTTTCTCTGGAAACAAATAAAAAGCCTGTGTGCAGTACCTGAAGGGAGTGACAAATGGAGCTATTGGGCTTTGAAACAATGCCCTTTGTTTCCAGTGAGTAATTCTTTGGCACATTATGCTTTCCAGAAGACATTTTGTAAGATTCTCTAGAGGTTCATAGGCTCTCCTTACATCTTTTATGCTCCTTAGATGCATATCCTCAAATACGTATTGTTTTCACACATAATTTGAAAAGTAAACTTTTAACTTGCATATGTTCTCTCACAGACTAGCCAAAAAAACCCCCACCAAACAAACCTGTATTCCGTTTTGCTCAGACCAACAGTCTGAATTTCCAGGCAAAATGAACTATGAAATATATCTATATGCATTTATATATAGATTTAAAAAAATAACATCAGTGTCTTCCACTAGCTAGTGTTTATTAGTTTTTAAATTGCTTGTTGTCTTCAATTATTTGGAATGACATGCCTTAACACTCTAAGCCATCCCCGATAAAAATACTACATCATACAGGTGAGTCTTTTCAAGAATAAACATGTGGCCCACTTCATATAAGCTACAGAAACAAAATTTGCTCTTCCATATGATAACACAGGAAGGGCATGATTTTGTAAATGCATCAAATATGTGGGTTTTTATCTTCATACAGGTAGCCATATGCTGGAAGGTCACCACATCATAAAGCATTCAGAAGTTTTGGTAAACAAGTATTTTAGTCACTGAGTTTGAAGTTAACTCCCCACAAACTCTCTGTTCTCCCTTCCATGCTACCTAAATCTCAAATGAACTTGACAAAAGACTGTATAAAGCTCATGAGATTGCTAAAATATGAAGTCACTAAAAGTTATGAAACCTTAACAGCCTTAAGCAAAAATCTTAAATCTGGATCCTAACACTAACTTCTCAAATAATTCATCTAGCATGCCAGCACTTGATAAAAACAGCATATTTTGGCAGCAAGATTAATATACTACTGAAGATATTTATGTATTCTACGCTGGACTGTGACGGGCAATGCAATAAGACTTCCAGTCAGCAGGATATTTGCCTTTGGAGTACATGGAGATCAAAATTGTCTCAACTATTGTTTCAGCTACTTGAAGATATCGGAATAAAAAACAGCAGATTCTAGTGGATATATTTATCACTGAAATGGAACTTACACAGGTTCCATTCTAAACAACTTCCCTCAATAATTTTATAGTTTTTCAACTTTCATACAAGTATCTTGAACTGTTTTATAAATATAAATGCATTATATATCAGGAAATATGAAGTAGGACATGCCTTGATTTCAAAGGTGTGAAAAAACAGGTCGACAGAATCAATCTCCATCTACACTGTATAAGGTAAAATAAAGCTATCCAATTAGATTTTGCTTGGTTACCAATACACAAGCTCTATTTTGTTCCCTAGTTCAGTGTCTTGTAGAGAAACTTGAGTGTGGATTCCACCATCATTTTGGAGCTCTGTGAACAGATTCCATTCATAAACACCCAAAGACCCGGGACTAGAAATTGGCCCTGGAGAAGCCAGCTGAGAGCCAGCGTATCTGGCACATGGGGGGCAGATATCCAAACATCAGACATCTCCATCACCAAGAGTCACCAGAGCACCAAGAGCAGGCGGTGGGACAGACATGACTGTTCCCTGTGGAAAAACACAGATCCTGATATGATTAGCCACTGCTCCAGACCTAGGAAGCAAACTCAGGGAAGCTCCATGAGTTCCAGATCTGGGAAGCAAACTCTGAAAACATAACTCTATTTTTGATACCTTAGAAGTAACAGAGCACAATCTGGGATGCCTAACCTCTGTGGGCTCACAGGATGGCAATCARCCCAGGCTTTGCACGGAACAAGGTTCCTGAGAAGACAAAAGGTTGCCATTAGTTTACATTATTTCTTTTTTAGGCACAATGAGAAGGTGTTATCATTTATACTGTGGTACAATCTGAGTCCTGGAAAGATCAAGGTCTGTGCCGAACACTGTAAAAACATGGAGGATACTGCTTCCGCTTCTGCTTTAATGACAGCTACAGAATTGAGCTTTAAAAATAATCCTGTGAGATTTCTAAAATAGTGTAACATTTGGCTATAAACCAAAAATGACAAGAAGGAAAAAAAGAGTATCAAATTACAAAAATCCATGTTGCCTCTCTGGCACTAAGAAAGGTACGTTCTTTATCTTCAAAACGAAGACAGGAGTGAATAAAGGTAGGAGGTGAAGCAGAGAAGTCTTTGAGAGGGAGAAGCTACTGTTGATTATTTTATCATGGAGCAGGCTAATGCTACTTTAAAGAGCACTAAATTATTTTCCTGCATTTATCATTACTTACACATATGAAACCTACAGACATCTGTATTTGAAGAAAGAGGTTTTCGGACAAACAGAAGTGGGAGACAGTGCAGGAGGAGGCAGGAGAAGCACTCAGGGCCCAGAAGGGTGACCCAGACTGCAGTGCCACCGTTATGCGAGTTTGCTGTGTCACTAGTGAATACCCACCAGTGACCACGGGGAGCTCTGCACGGGCAAGTCAGCATCTGCCAAGAGACACTCCTGGGATGGGTGCTGGGTGGAGACCACCAGATGAACGGATACTCAAACTCTATATTGAGACCTCAGCAGTTCAGGTGAGAGTATTCACACAAGTACAAGCTTGGGCTCTGAACAATGTCTGAGTAGGAAGCAGGTTAATTTTATAGTCACGATYGATAAAAGAGAAGACAGAGCAAAAGGACACCAAAAAAAGTTAACATTTTGAGATAAGAGGACTTGGAATAAAAGACAGAAGTCTTGAGCATCTAGGAGTTAAAAACTGCAGACACTGTCCAAAGACAGTGTGCAAGGTGGGGAGAATGAGCTATAAAGAGGTTTGAAGATAGATGCAATAAAAAAAAAATGCCAAAATCTTGTAACAGTTTTAGATGCACAGCAGGGCTGGAGTAGTGAGTGCTGTCAGAAAAAGAGCGTTTTGTTTTGTTTTTTTAAGTAGACAAAAACATCAAAATAGTAGGGTTTTGGTGTAATAGGTTTTAAACACAAGCATATATTTTACAAACTGTGTATATTACATTTAGCATTTACAACATCTCAGTGAACAAAGTCACCATTTTACTATGTCCTTAAGACAACAATAAAAAATTAGAATCCTATGACACATGTAGTGGTACCATAACCACAGTTCTTCTTTTTATAATTTCTGTGATACTGTAAACATTCCCAAGCCCTTTTTCAATGCCAGACACATATTTGGGATATTGGCTGAAATAGCTGCCCTTCCTTGCACACTGCACATGGTCTAGCATCTGGCTCAGGCTGATCTCCTGGGCTGGGAGCCTCTCAGAAACCCAGGCTGAACTTGCAAGAGTAGAATTAGTGCTATGCATGGTTGAAATAAAAAGAAAAAAGGACATGAATTTCATTATTCAGAACAGAGATGAATCTGTAGAAAGTGTAGGGAATATTCACTGTTTGCAAACACACCTTGTGAAAAAATGGTTGACTGCTTTTGACAAGGTCTTTCTTTTCCCCTTATAAAGTTTCTCATTGGAATTCTCTCACACAGCTGCACTGCCTTGCAATGCCTTTCAAATAAAAACAGCAGAAATGACAAACATCCTGTATTGATGTAATTCCATCTCAGGGTACATTACAATTATTTCGTATTTTTCATTGATCGATCTGCTTCTGTTTAAAAAAAAAAACAACTGAAGCAGAAATGGGAAAAAAAGGAAAGCCATACCTTGCAAGAATAATGCAAAACACTAACTATATTCGAAATGCACATCAYATGTTTAGTTCTCTTCCTGTTTTTTTTCCACAACACAAGCCTTCAATAGTGTGTAATTTAATTGAATGGTAGAGTGATGAATAAGGATGAGAATTTGAAGTGTCATATCAATGACAAAATATTCAGCTTGTTGTCTCCTGTTGTCATTTTAAATAACGCAGCAAAGCCCACTTTAATGAATTCTTTATGTAAGATTAATCCTCCAAAAAGAATACAGTTAGTACATGCTTATTGCTCCAGTCTTTACTTATAATGAAATCTTTAATACCCATTATGGGAATAGCTCTGTTAACACAAACACAGGATATTTATTTTTCCCACTTAAATAGCAAAGGCATTTTAAATCTGCTCTCTAGTTCATATAAGAAAATACGGTCCCATCAGTTTTGCAGGTCAGAATTCAGGTGCCCAGAAATATTCTCACAAGTGTGTTCAAGATATTTTTCATTCCACAGCCATATTCTGTTCTTAATTCCATACTACCTAATCTCTTGCTACAGYTGTAAGCCTACTGGAGTAAAATGCAGACACTCCTTTAATTAGCATTGGGCCTCTCCACAGAGTGCAAAGTAGCTATAGTAAAACTCTGTCTGCCACAGAAATAYACAGGACTTGAAATGCTTCCCTAGATTTCACACTAGCCCTGCTCATTAACTACTAATGCCAGTATGGTCTAGTAGCGCTGTGTCATTTCCAGCAGGAGAGCCATGGCTGCATCACTGGAATTTCCTGACTCCTGTTACTAACAATAGAATTTACAGCAGTTGCATGCATCAGTGGAGAACTGTCTTCAGGGAGTAAAGACATTTATTTTCCATGGCACTAAAGCAGTGGAGACAAAAGAGAAACAACCTAGTGATTATGTTAAAAAAAAAAAAAAAAACGGGAAAAAAAAATCTGCCAGTTTTGGGAGTATGAGATTAGCATGTTGCAAGCCCAAATCAATACATACAAATTACCATTCTCATACTTTTGTCTTCAAGTATCATTTTCATCATGAAAAAAAGTTCAAAGTCACAAGGAACTGGGTCAAGCAGCAAACTGTAGATGCAGAGATTGTTAAATAGGCATGTATATCTCAATGAAACAAGGAAAATGTGGAAATTTCTTGACAAGTGAAGAAGAAAAACAAAGGGTGGTGTTCATCTGCCACAACTTTAGACATCTTCACCGCTAGAGATGTCTAGATTCTTTCTATAGTCAATTGAAAAAGAAACAGGCATTTCAAGGCCAGGATTCAGGTCTCCCTAATCACCTCAAACAGGTCACATGAGTCAGTCCAGAACTGTCTAATCTTCATCAATTATCAGAAGGACCAAAACAGGTTTGAAAAGTACAAATGTATAAAATCCAGAGTCAGGTAGATTTCTTCCGCACACAATATTTACGCAGGCTTTGAATGGGAACTTTATCAGGTTCAATTTGGTAAAGGGAACTCTGGCCTCTTTTCTAGAAAAGAACACAAATAAACCAAACATTGTGGGATGGAGAGGCTAGTTAATTCAAATATTTCTTGGAACCTGTTTTCACATGCCCATTATATAGTTAGGCTCTAAAGGGAGTTCAGATCCCTTTTTTCAGGCTCATCACAAAACAAACAATAACTTTGTATAGATTATTTACAAATATGTTTCTCTGTGTGTGTATGTCCATTACATTCCTTCAGATCTCCTTCATCTTTCTTCTCCTTTAGTACTGAACAGGTATTTTCTTCAATTTATCTGCTTGTTACCATGATCTACCACATTATCGGTGGTAAATCTTAATATATAGTAGCAGTGCACATTATATAAAAATAAATGCATATCCAGGCAGTCTTTCCCAAACTTCTTTTAAGACCAATTAAAATTTTGGAATAGCTTATGATGGCTGAGCATGAATTTAGCCACTTAGCAAGAGTGGAGAACAAGGAATTCCTTATAAAATGTCCTACATTCAGCTTAATCCCAGTTCCACAGTTCAAGCTAAACCCTAATGGATGAGCACTAAAAGGYTCTTCTGTTGTTCATGTGACTTACTGCTCATCTATATTTTGGTTATGAAGTACTTCTTGCCTAGCTACTGGAAAAGTGGCATTATGTATCAGTTGTAAGGTTATGAGCKAGACATGCCAGGGAAATATCACTGAGGCTGGAAGGAGTAACTGGAAGAACCTGGAAGARTAACTGTCTCAGATAACTTAGAAAACATATATGAAGCAAAAGAATTTGTTAGCCATTGGGAAAGGTTTAGCAGTTTTCACATCACAAAAAGAAAAAAAATATCAGTTTAGGTAGCGTAATCCAAAGTAGGGAAAATGCATTAYCTGAAGAAAAAAAAAATGGTTACTTTTCTCATTATTGGAGTACCATAAAATTATAGTTGAGTTTCACTATGAATAATTGCTCCTTGATGGTTCTTGTTGAGTAATTTTGCTCAATAAGGGCCTGTCAATACAGTTTGCTCTCAACTGTCAGTTTATACAATATCAAGAATAATGGGCTTGCTCAGGTGCACTGGGAAATTGTAATAAGATATTAATTCCAGAGAAAACTGATAGCCACCTGATTCCATATTCTACAGCTATGCCTCAGATTTTTGAGAAGCTGCCTACAATATGTGAGCATATTACAATATGTGTTAAACAAACGGCCACACACTATCAGGCAGTAAAACACTGAGAAGGGGATACCTTCTGTAAAAAGTATTTAATATGGGACTACTGTCACTGCCTTTTCCAAGACAGCAGTGAGTAAACTGTCCTGTATCACTTTCTAGTTTCTGGAAAGAAAAGGCAACTCCATTTGTTTCTCGTGCATAAAATAATTTTTAAGGCTTCATGTTTAAACAAGCCTTAACTCTCCTGCTTCCATTTTCCTTATCTTTAAAACAGCCAGATAATTGATTCTCATAAAATAATGGTAGGAAACTAATTGATTGTCATAAATCATTTAAAGACAATCAAGGTAATTCCACAAAAGCTTCAGAGGGATGCTCTGTGGATGAAATGTGGGGCTTGGGAGGCCTTGATCTTTCCTCCACTCTGTGCTCCTAACATAATTTGGAAGCTAAATCCAAGCAGGCAGAGGTCTTTCAGAAAAAGGACCTTAAAAGGGAGCTTTCCATAGTATCTYATCCTCACTGTTTCTGTCATGAGGAAACCTCAGGAAAGCTTGTGGCAGATACCAGTAAAGCTATTTGCTTTCTCTCCTTCCCTCTCCAAGGCATGAGGTTTGACAATCTCTCTGACCCTTCARGTTTATCAGCATCTTCTGCTATACAGCAGGGCTATGCATCTACCCAACTAAGACCCTTTTCCCATGACTGAAATCAAGCGCTGCAAATTCACAGCAGGAACATTCCCCCAAATGGAAACRTTACAAACAATGCAAACAACATTACATATGGAAAAGTTAGAAGTTGAAGAAATACATGAATGATTGAAATACTTATATTTATAATGTGCATGTATATGTGCAACAAGAACGTGAGTAAGTTTCCACTACTCATGTCAGTGTAAGTTTGATGAGAAGTGTACCTTGGCAAGTGTTTTCAGAATTGTTTTTTAACTTTTGCATGGATGTCACTTGAGAGAAAGTATATTTTGCTTATGTGAACCCATCTGTCCGGAGGTATTAGGTTATAGGCCTATATCAAACAACTAAGTCCTAAGAATTTGCTCTGTTAATGGGTAGTCTAATGAGCAACTAAATAATTTGTGAAATATACGATAGCTAAATCAAAGGGGATKCTACTATCTGAAAAGGAGTTTGTTTCTACAGAAATCTACCTGTAGGCCCACTGAAAGCCTTGATTTTAGGGAAACTGTTATATAGCAGTGACAATTTTTGGAAACAACTTCAAATATAAGGAATAGTTTATTAGTATAGTCAAATTTAGGCTTAAAAAATATCTAGAATTGAGGAAATCTATTTATAAAGAAAAATGGTAAGCCCATGCCAGCAACAGCAACTCCCCTTTAGTTGGCCAAATGAGGCAACCATAAGTGAATCTCTTACATTAGTGAACTTCTGAGGTGTYAAACCAGACATCAAATTACATGAAAATGAACAAGAACTGTCAGTGCAAAATATATATATTGTCTTGAGTTCAACTGAGAGGAAAGTACAATTGGGAAAAACGAAACTTGCAACTGCCTTGCCCACCTAAAGAGGTTTTCTTGGTATTTCTCAAGACGRCTTCCAGGTCAGCTGTTGTTTCATGCTCTAAAATTCCTGTAGGGAAAATACCTTGTATTTTTTTAGAAAACAGAAATAAAAGCATTTTCTCTTTGAGTACAGAATAAATTTGCTGATTATTTTCAAGTAAATCTGCCACTTAGCTTGAGTTAAACGTTTCAGTAAATAAAAAACATCTCATTATCTTTGTTCACAATGACCCTAACTGCAGAATAATGCAGGCATTTTAAGCCATCGGCATAGTTAGATTCACGGAAAACTTACACACAAAYTATATGTGGAGAAATTATGTTATAATTCAGTAAAGTTATTAAATGTTGAGTGCTTCTGCTAGGCTTATTAAAGCCACTGTCAAATACATGTCCAACATCTCTGATAATTGAGGGAGAGCCCTGTGCTATCAGAGGCAGGAATCCAGCCGGCTTCCTCCACTGTAAACACGCAACCAGCGATTCTCCCACTTTTTCATGGCTCAGAGATAAGGGAAGCATCATGAATCCAAAGGGCAGATGATTTTGCCTACCCACTGCTGTCGTTCAAACAGGCAGAGATGGCTTAAGAAAAATCTTAAGAGTATTTTTGCCTTTTGATTCAGAAAAGTAGTTCAAGTGTTTAGGGTTTTTAGACAGGAAGGAACAAAGTGTACATTCCTTCCTGGTCTGTATTAACGACTAAGGATTCAAGGATGAACATATTTTTTCCACTGAATTACACAGAGTAAGCGATTCAAGTCTAATTCACACATATTGCAGATCAGTGTTTGCCTCAATTAAAAATAGACTGGTTTTCTGCAAAGAAATACAGTGAATATGTTGTGGTTTGTTCACATGCATAGCAAAGGTGGTTTTAGCAACTTATAAAGTTATCATGAAATAAAAATCACATCCCCTTGTCATCTCTGCAACAAAGATAAGCAGTTAAGATTTAAGATTTTGCTAATGTCAATTCAAGTATATTAAAGGAAAAACTCAACTTTTAAACAGCAGAACTACAGATAAGATTGTTAGAGCTTCCTGTTAAAAGCAAATTTTTACTCTAATTGTGGATTTTCATACTACTTTCCCATCAACATGCACCATTTTCCAAGAGATCACATCTCATTTGCTGAATTTATCGCAGTTATTCACTGCCTGACAATTTCAACTACCTGACAATCCTCATTTTCCAGAATATGGAAAACTTCTATGAGGTTGCTGCTGGGATGCATTTTCTTTAATGCTGTCACTATTAAACTTTAGCACTTACTTCCAGTATCTTGCTAGAACATACAGTCACATACTCTAGTAGCATTCTCATTTCCCCCCATTTTTCAAATTTTACCGGATTGAATCACCATTCCTAATAAGCAGCACACAATAAAATAGGAAGAAATTATGAGCCTGTTTTCTTAAAAAACAAAAACCACATTTCTAAAGAGTTATGATCTAAGCCTCCGAAACCATGATACAACCATGATACACTGAGAAAAGAAGTCCAGAGGACCTTTTAAACAAACTAAATAACTTATAGTTAGGTAGGTCGGATGACAGTTTGCAAGAGCAGTTAAGCCATTTCTAACCTAACCAAAGCAGTGGCTAGCACACATAGCGATGTGCTACGTGTAACACCACAGCCAAGATTTTATTGGCCCTGCAGCTTTGTTCTTCACAGAGCTTTTCTGGCAAGACATGCCAATCTCATGGTGATGCTGACTGCCAAAACAGCCTAGTGTTTAATTAAACACGCTGAGACACCTCAAGGAGAAAAAACATGGAAAGTGTTTTACAGACTATTGACAAAAGACATAGACTAAAACATCAAAAGCGCTTAGAAGCATCCAAAGTAGGAAAGTAAGGAGTAGTATTACTTCTCAAATAAATAGTAAGAGTCAATTAATGAAGCCCACAGTCGACACAATGGATAAAGTAAGGCATAGAGAAGCAAAGCAGGTTCTTTTTGGAGAATAAACCAATAACATGTACGTCATTTTTTTTCCCAGATCATTGTAAGAGAAATTTTCTTCTTTAAGAAAAACTGCAATTAACATTACAGGCAGGTTATCCTAAAAGGATACAAATATGTTATCAGTCTGTGTAGAAATTGATTCTACATAGAAATATGCAGTTGGGAAAAGAAAAGAATTGAATCCTAATTTTAATTTAATCTGAAATCAAGATGCCTTTATTCAATTTTACTAGCTTTGGTGCCAGATGATACTTAATGGCTACAGAAGAGAATGGATAGCATATATAGCCTTTATTAGGCTATCTCATTTTAGTCCAGTGTCTGACAACCACCTATTTACCTGGTTTGGTTTCTCTTTCTTAGCATATGACCAACTTTATGCCAGCCCTTCTGGGTCCTTCATGTCATCACTCAGCTATGCCTCTGCTGGGGATCTAGCTAGAGGCAGCACAGAATATCATGCTTACAAGACAAGCAACGAGATTTTCTCACTTACTTTCTGAGAGAATTAGATCACTTAAACTATGATAAAAATGTATTTAAGAAAAATAAGGTCACAAGAAAAATAAGGATACAAGTTGCAACTATGGAGCATACAGCATACAATCACTTCAATGATCTTTGTCTTTACAAATTTGTTTTGCTTCAATATTTTAATAAGAAAATGCACTTTCTTTAGAGAAAAATAATCAACATTCGGAGTCACAGAAAAACTGGGATTTCATAGAGGCCTTCCTGAAGCTAGTCTTCACTGGTGCATACAGGCACGGTCCACGAAGTGTTTGATTACGGGATACCATGCCTCATCTTTCAAAATTTTAGTTTATCACTTAACTATGGATTTCTTTCCCTCACTCCTTCTTCTATATATGAGTTCAGGGAAAAAAAAAAGATGGATATTAAAGAATAATTTCTGTTCTCTTTTCCGTTTCTCTCTCTCGTTTCAGTTTGACTTTTATATTGAAAGAGACATTTCATCCCTTTGTGTGTCCAATACCAGATTTTGTTCCTCAGACTGTGTGGAGAGATGGGGCAAATGATGAGAGGGAAAAATTGATGTGGGGGAATAGGCTTGAATACCTACCAGAGGAAATGCTGGGGGGTAAAGATCCACCCCCTGACACTGGATGTGAGGTCAGGATGCTATTTAAAAATCCCGCCCTCAGGAATCTGGAAAGAGACTTCACCCCAATGGTCGGAAAGGATCCTTTCAAAGAGATAAAAACGACTGTTAATCAAATGAATTGTTCTTTGGCTGAAAAAAAATTTGCCTGTATAAAGAAAGAATAACCATATCCGTGAGGTCAACAGTGGTTCCACTGAAACAAACCATACAAAAGCCTTTTTCTTTAACCAAGTCACACAACACATAGTTTTAACTAGAAAGAGTTTTTTTCTGTTCACTTTGTGAATGGAGAATTCCAGAACTTCTAGGAGAAATGGAAAAATATGCAGTTATAAATACAAAATCTAGCTCTTGGATATTCACAATATATTCGAAATGAGTCTGTCAACTATGAAGGCATTTTACAGTTTTGCATACAAATCAGAGAAAGACTATAGAAATTAAACTGTACTAGCAAAGTTGTATTCGTGTCTCAAAATCACCTGACAAACTGTCTGACAAGAGTTACGTTAGGCAAGAGCAAAAACGGAACCAGAATTTGCATTTGCATTGGTGCCTTTTGTGTCAGGACAGGGATGTCAGAGCTTCTATCACGTCTTCACACACCTGTCAATATACTGATGAAGGCAAAACCCAGGAGTGCAGACATGTCCTCTTTCTGCTTTGCTATCACCAGTGGCTTTGCATGTTTTACACTTTTAATAAATAAGTCAATGTTTGTGTCAGCCCCTAAATGGAAAGTTTTATTCCAGGAAACAAAGATTATCACATCTTTCCCTTTTAAAATGAAAACTTGTGATATATCTTTGATAGCAATGATAAATGAGGACTCTTTATCATTTGATTCACTGATTCAGCTTTCAGCATACGTACAGAGACCGCGACACATCATTACAGCTCATGCATAGCGAATGGCAGTATCAAAGCTGGATCTGGAATGAGAGCTTTACACATCCTGCTTAAAAATACAGAGTCAAGATTCTCCAACCTTGAAATAAATTTAAATTGACAATCAGAATAATTTGTTTATATTGCAAGTACATCAAGCACGCATTCATCCAATAATTTAGGCAATGGCAAGTTTGTTTTAATAATTTTAGAGGTACTTCACAGTTGCTCCTCCAAGAAACAAAAAGCATCTTAGTTATCTACATAAAATTAGAAAAAATAAACAGTCCTCTTGAAGTTTATGCAGCTGCAAATTTTGAAACTAACAGAAATCTAGTGAAGAAAATCTAGCATCAAAACACACATTTTCTTGAGATTAAACTAGTCTTAGAGAGATAGGTGGAATCTTATCTTTTATTTTTAAACAAGAGGACTATTTTTCCTCCATAGGTTCCTCATTCGTGCATATAAATAACACAATACCCCCCCAACTACTCTAGAAAGCCTAGCTTTGGCAGCCTTTTCAAGTGTTTCTAAACTCCATGGCCTTCATTTTGAAATATTTTTAGAGGTGATCATGCATAGAGAGTCCAGAATGCAATACACAGAAATTCAATTTTAAAATGGAAAGCTGTTCCATAAACTCCAAGATGTTTGGTACTAAACAGCATCTTAAAACAAGAAGGCTAAATAGTGAATATATGAAGACTTTCCAAACAGAAGTTTACCACTCTGTTTCAAAATATGAATTATTCCAACCATGAAATACACCCACTGTGAGTCACATACCATACGTACAGATCTTCTGAAAAGCCAAACAGCTTGAGCTTCACCATTGACATTTTCCTACAGTTAAAAGGAGTTAAATGGCAGTTAACTCAAGTTTCCTACTGCTGCTTCAATAAGTTACTTTGCTAAAGAAAGCAATATAGACAAAAACAAGTGGATGCCACTTACAGTACATATTTGAAAGTAAAAACAAGGAGCACAAATTTTGGAGCAATGGAATCTTCCTTTGGATTTTAAGAATGGAGCTGGAGATCTAAAATTATTCAGGCTTTCCAAGTGATAAATAACTAAAAGATTAGAAAGAAATACCTCTCAAGCACATATTAAATAAAGGGTTGGCCTCAATTGCTTCAGCACAAACGCACTGTGGCACTTGGGACACTACAGTAAATCTGAGACATTCACTTTTGACCGTCAGGCATGATAAGCTAAAGGAGACTCTTGTACTCCTCAAGAGTGACAGTAAGAGGCAAAAAGTTGGGCATCTAAGATTAGGCATCTTGTGTCATTTTAGGCACTGAAAGTCTACTCCTTTGTCAAATAATATCTCTGATTAGGCAGAAAACACAGTTACAAGAACAAGATCTTGTATAGTTTCTTGTAGAAGTTCAAAAATTAACTTCTGAAAAGAACAAGAAACACAGCATATGCCCCAGAATGAGTAAATGGCATGTATCCGGGGAGAAGTGTCCATACTTCTGCTAATATCTTTCACACTGTGTGGGTTGGGCTTGAGACTCCATTACATGAATATATATGTGGAGACCAACTATCACTGCACATAGTTGGGAAAGAAAGATAATTCCCCTAAAGCCCATCAATCATCACCAGAAAGACAGAGGTCTGATAAGATCTTTGTGTGTTTACCATTACAGAGAATCTTTATTCAGATTTTTACTTTTTTACATAAACTTTTGTGAAATATTTGCAGGAAAAACTGCAACAAAAATGTAGTCAAGACAGAATCAGAAAAAGTTATTCACTAATAAAAAAGAGGAACCAAAAGAGAGGTGATAGGATGATATTAAAAGAAAAATCACCAGCTTCTAAGAAAAAGTTGTACGTAGATATCAGTAAAAAGAATCACATTTCCCTCTATCTGAATGTATTAATTTGTAACAGACAATGAAAATGTAGCCTTTCCTCTTTTATCCAATTTCAAATTATCCTTAGCTAAAGATAAAAGTCCCTCAAAATTCTGTGTAGAACCATTCTACACCACACTCCAATCCAATCAGCAAGAGCAATATTTATTTCTTAGAGGTATATACACTAGAGATAGAAATCTGAATGATTAAACAAAATATTCTTCTAAAAGCAACCACAACGGACATTTCTTTTTCAAAACACTAGGACAGTATTTCTGTAGTTAACCAGCTTTCTTCTAAAATGCAATTCTGACAGCCCACATGAGAGAGATTTGTGCTTTATATTAGTTCTTCTGTTTTGCATAGAAGTTAACACTCGTTACTTTTGCAGTGGGTAGTTACATTAATGGAAACAGCTTTATAATAAGGTCTTACTGGTTCTAAACTGGGAGAAGGAGACATGGATAACAAGCCATGATCTCGGGGTGCATTGAATACAGCTGCTATTTATCACCAACAGGCAGGACTCCCACGCACACACATGCACATTTATACCCTCTCGTATTATGCTGCACTAACACAGGAAACTACAGATTTAGCTGGATATTAGTGCATTAAACTGTGCAAACATATTGCTGCTTTCTGAGTTGCTGGCAGTTCATGAAGGGTATATATCATGCCCTGAGCTCGGAGATAGTCAACAACTCGGGGTGCATTTGTCTCTTTCCCACTTATTACAGCTAAGTGCTGTACTCGAGGGCAGTGGGGGAGTGCTGAATCAATTAGCCTGCCTTGTGCCTCTCTCTCTTGTTCCAGAGGGAATATCATCCCTCAGATAATAGTTCTTGATAGTGAAATCAGAGGTATGCCATCCTAAACATGGAATGGTTTTAGTAGCATATTTTCCACACAGTGTAGAAAGGCAAGCGTAGATGGCTGGTTAAAGGAAATATGGAGCAGGAAAGCCTATGTGCTTTGTTCAGCTCCAGATCACACGYACAGCATTTATTAACAGCGGTATCACAACAGCCTGGCCAGGCCAAAGGAAGAGCCACCTCTCCTCACAGCAAAGGCACAGCCCACGGCTGAGGGCTGGCAACAAGATAACATGCTAAAGACCGTCTCAGATCTMCAAAGGAGAAAAAGTTTTGCCATGTGCCTCAAGAGATGACCTGAAGGGATGAACAGGGGAACAGAAGGACGCAAAACACATCCAGCRGAAATAGCAGGAGAACAAAACGGGCCAGTGTGAAACACGTACTTCTCGTTTGACAGGCAAGTTGGGAGAAAAAAATCTTAAAGAGCAATAGTAGAAGGAGTTTAAAAGGAACTAACCAACTTGCACTTCAAAACTCTCAGGGATTGAGCAAGATGATAAAAGTAAACGTGAGCTGTCGGTTTTCTGCTAACGCTACACAGAAACTTCAACCTAGAAAGCCCTCAGAAATTTTCACTGGAACTAACCCCAGTTTCAGTCTGTAAATAACGGTATGTATGCACTCACAGCTGTCGACACGAGTGCAAACATCTCCACTAGTCTCTGCCCCGGGCAGTAGAGCCAGAACAGCCCCAGCAGTCCTCATCATAGCCTGGCCTCTTCATCAGCCACCGGCCTCTTTGGCCCACTGACTGCCCCATGGCAGCGCTGTGCCAAGGCTGTGGAGGCCTCAGGGCTGCACAGGACCCACGGCAAAGGTGATGTGAAGCTGCTAACATGCACCGGCACGGGCAGGGCCACCAGCTTGCCCTGCTTGCACCAGGTACTACCTATCTCTCAAGGAGCAAGCTGAGCACATTTCACAGAACCACAGAATCACAGAATGGTTGAGGTTGGAAGGGACCTCTGGAGATCACCTAGTCCAGCCCCCCTGGCTCAAGCAGGGACACCTAGAGCACGGAACACAGGGTGGCATCCAGGTGAGTTTACTGCAGCAATGATACTTGTGTAACCCAGGTACAGCGTGTGGAGATTTAGTTTTTACAAATGAGAAACTTTCTCAGAGTGCTTGCATATTGCTAATGTCCTATCTGAAGCAGCTTACTAGAAAGCCTGCTGAATAAGTGGGAAATATGTTGCTTGCATCCTATGACACAATATACAAGAAAAGGCATTTGAATGCAGTAACATGGAGATTTAGGATAGATTGTAATTGTGTATTTTAGCATTAGCACACACACAGCAACAGTTAACAATTAAAAATTATTTGCATGTACATCTATTGAAATTGTAGAGAGAGATCAATTCCTTTGCAGAGGTACAAACAGCACAGTGAAAACTCTTCAAGGCCAAATTCTGCTCTTGGGTACCTATGCCAGTACCATCAAAAACTGTATGAAATGCATTTTGCTGTGCAGACCAGAATTTGCACTTTACTCTTGAGCAGAAAATTTTCAAAGGTGGTCTAATTTTGTTTCTCCAGACTCCAGTGGAGTAAATTAAATMATCTCAGAGCTTTCACAAACAATTCTGTTCTTCCTGAGTGCATTTTCAAAAACATATTGTGAATCTTTAACCACATTCGTCTGAGCAACTTTTAAGGCAGACGGGGTTTTTCATCACATTGTAGTAAACATAGAGCTAGGACTCTTAAATCAATGTTGAGAGTACTGTTAGAATACTTAAATCTTCAAATTGTACAGCCTAGGTAAAACAGAACGTTTTCTTCATTTACTGGGTCAACTCTGACAAATTAAATTAGAAATGGCCATTTCCTGAAGTATCTCCCAGGAAACAACTGCAATGGAAATTGTATCATTTATGTTAATAGATTTAGCAGGATGCCAAGGTATATGAATAGAAAACCTTTAAGTGCTCATTTACTTTTGATCTTATAAACTACTTAGCTGATTCTAAACCAGTGTGGATTTCTGCACCTGCTAGATTATACAGAAAAACAAATTAGACTCTGCTGCTGGAGGATGCAGCTGACAACTGCTTATTGAGGTGCTTTGTAACTGGTGAAACAAATTCCTTCTGAAGAAACTCATGTCAACATAGGAAGCAGCAGAAGACCTTCCCATCCCTGTTGCTACACCTAAGGTCTGCAACACAGGGATTTATTTGGCAGGACATCTCCAGATACTGAATGTTCACAATTTCAGCAGTGTCTAAGCACTGAATTTCTGAGGGGTCTGTGTTTGGGAACAGTACCCCAAGAACACCTCTATGACAAAACCTGGGAGCTCTTGCTTGTTCTTAGCATGAGAGATCRGTTCTAATCACATATGACTTTTACCAGGGGATGAGATAATGGTTTGTCTGGAAACATGAAGAAGAAAAAGGCTTGGTAGGATAAAGCTCTTATTCAGGTCACTATTCCAAACGAGTCTAACCTTGACATCCTCAGGAAAGGCATTGCTTTCCTAGGAACCTGAAATGCCAGAGTTCTCTTATTCCCTGATCAGCATTTGGGAATAAATCCAGACTTAGGAGCATTTGCAGAATCAAAATATTTTAGAAAAATCCCTTTCCAGTTTTAGCTTTACTTAGGATATCCCTGGAARAAATAACAAATGCAAAAAGAGGTTTACAATTCCTAAGGAAAAACTAATGGCAACTACAGAATATTTCAGTGGAATAATAACACCTACTTTAATTTCCATTGCTGCTACTAGGCAAACAAGCAATTTAGGTTTAAAAAAAAAMCAGAAAACAAAAATGAGAGACTCGCTTGAAAAGAGTTCTACAAACACGATAGCCATTTATTTTGCAATGTGTTAAATGTCAATGCACTGTGAAGTTCTGGTTGCTGAGAAGACTGGTGTGACAACATAAATATGATTAAGGCTTTTAACAGCAATAACAACTGTTCTGTTGAATCATCTTCATAGTCTTAATGGAACTGTAATTGAAAATATTGTGCTTCTGTTATGGGATAAAACAATCTGTGTATGTTTAAGTTGTCTATTAAGTAAGTATTTTTCAATCAGCACTTAAACTGTGAAAACAGCTTAGCACAGAGCTAAACAAGAACCTGGAAATGTTAATGGATTTCTGGTTATGCACGATACCCAGAGTGCTGTTCCAAGGACGGTATCCTTTATATCTGCATTTCATAGTCACACACGTATTACTGCTTTAGCTGTAAACAAAATATTTTAAACTTATAGTTTCAGTGATGGAAAATCATAGCCTAGGATATCAACCAAAAGCTTCAGGATTCACTTTGTACACACAATGACCTGGTGAATCCCTAGCCCTTTCATAGCTAGTACAACRAGTTTAATTTCTTACTTTGAACACTCAGTTTTCATGATTTTGGAATTAAAATTCCTGAGTAAAATCTGAGAGTTCCTAAAACATATGATTTTAATCCTTCAAGACAGGAATCTCACATGTGAAGTCTTGATAAAGTGGATGGTGAAGAAATTCCTAGGTCTTTTATATCTTCAGACTTTCTTTTTCTATAGTATTTCAATAAAAAGAGATAGTAGGATTTAATTTTGAACCTCTTGTTTAAAAATTGCAGTGGGTTTTAATTTAATGACTAGAATTGCCTTTCATGAGTGACATATGAGGTTGAATGTAATGATGTAGCCTGTTGTATATTCTGCAGTTCTGCAATTAAATCTCTGATTATCTGCTCTTTCAGCCTTGCCAGCCTCTAACAGTGTGAACAAGGAGTAGCAGATCACTTTCTGCTCCTAGGCAGCATGTTATACTACCAAAAAAGGCTCATAGTTTCACCTGAGCCTGAAGTTCCAGGGAGCYCATTTGACAAAAACTGATTTTTTTCTTTTTGTGTTAAATGAAGGTAGATTGCAAGTTGAGGCTGAGGGCTACGATGCCAYTGAACAATGATGTCACTAATACCTGAAAACACTACCTATTGGTACACTTCCRTGTGTTGTCTAGAACCAACTTAAGTGTAAAGGCATGAACAACTTCTCGGTTACAAACACTAAGTGATTCCTTGAAACAAGCGATGCCAATATTAGAAATAAGGTGATAGTTATTGTAATATGACCTTCAAATGAACTCCCTGATTAGCAATATATTATATTAATRTATTATATTGAATGTATTAAGGTCACAAATCTATATGCTAGATTAAAAAAAAACAAAACAAAACCTCAATTCCTATGGTCAAAGAAGTTCTTCCAAAAACACCTAATAAACCATACTAGAAGTCAGATAGGAGACAGCTCCTGTTGTTGGCAGGCTTTAGTGTACACACAGACTATTCACCTTCATTTTCTGGAAAAATTATAGATCAAAGATAATTAACTGYGCTTCATAATTATTTCTTTGTTGATAACAGTGTATTCAGAGAATCTTCTCCTAARTTTAAGGTCCATTTGGTCTTGAGGACGAATCCCATGAGGGAGAACCTCTGCCATCTGATCTGGTTTGGGCATCRCAAGATACTGGCAAGACAGATACTGGGCAGACATGGCTTAAGCAGGCCACAAGGTCACATTTTCCCATGCTTTTGAAGTCATTCAATGAAAATTGGAAGTAAATTGACAACTGTATCTAAGACAATGAAATAATGYTTGTATACTAAAGATCTGACTCACAGCTGAGGAGTAAAAAAGTAAAAAGTGGAGACACATTTTCAAAACGGGCAAATTATTACCATTATACTGAGAAATTTAAAAGTGTCTGTTGTTCCAGGAAAAAATCGAGTATGTGAATTCTAGCAAACAATATAGTATTTTRTTTCAGACTTTTATCATGAAAATTCAGCACTATGCTTCTAGATTAAATATTGAAATGAAKCCATTATCAGCTTAACTGATTTACTTTCAAATTTTATTCAGCAGAAATTATCTTGTTAAGATTTAGTAGAAAAATGACAATATTTKCCAATTAATGCAGTCACAAATCCATTCTAGAATGCCACACTGAATATATCTACCTCTTAAGATGTGTTTACAGAATTTCTGTCAGTGTTTTGTGCTTCTGTCAGGAAGCCAACAAACTTAAATTGAATACTCTGTAAATTCRTATTATCTATTTATGATATTTTAAAAATACATATCTTTTCCACATTACTTCTCTTTCAATTGTGTCTTTATCAGCTGATTTAGCACCTACTGCTCATTTTTAAGCATGGCCRAAGACATGTTTGGTTGTAAAGAATTCTAAATTTTTTGCAAACTATGCAAACCAAAACTTGAAGTGTCTGGAACGGATCCCAGACAGTTTGCTTCTGAATTATTTATTCTTCTGGAACTTGACCTCTGTATGTAAAAAGAATTAGAAAGAGAAGTATAAAGTGTGAAATGGATATAACAGGACTCCAAGAAGTGAGAATGTAAAGAAAGAAGTTTGGGAGTAAGATAGGATAAGAGTAAGATAATATAGGGGGAAAAATCATAGATCATAGAGCTAGAGAAGAAAACTAATTTACCTCCTTTGGYAGCAGTTGCAATGCTGAGTGACTTGAGGAAGTAAATGTGAGGGTGCAAGTTCAATGYAAGCCTCCAGCATTAAGGTTCTCCCCTGCTCTCCAGAGCAGAACAGACAGCACAGGGCACTTTTCAGCAGCCTGCAACTCAGACTGAAGAGATYTGWGCTGCATTATACGACTTCCAGATTTCAAAGATTTCTTGTTAATTGTAGAAGGGCTGAAAATTTACTTTCAGCTTCTATTTCTGTTCACTAGAAAATTAATCTGTAGTTGGGAAGCATGCCCCAGCTGGCCATACTCCACACAAGTGCTTATACTGCTCTATAAGGAAGATATTCCTGATTTGAGATATACTTCCTCACTTGCACAAACATATCTGCAGTTTGCTACATCAAACTGGTATGACCTTCCTCCAAAGAAGCTCTTCTTCCCATTTGCTCTACTTGTTTCTGTCCTATCTACAGTACTACAGCTACACACGTTCATATTGATCTTTGCCTTAGAAGATGATGCAGATAACCAAAGGTGTCTTTTTACACATTAAGCTCCCATGATTCCATGAAATCTAAAATCAGGTTGCTTACATGAGAAAATTCTCACTCCAAATTGTAATTTTCTCATGTTCTCTGCTGAATACGGTTATTAGCACACACAACGTTTGCCCTGTGTCATCCGAGTTTACCTCTTGATGCTTAATTATACATAATAAAGAGGTAATTCTAAAAGAATTTGTGAAGATATGTTCAGRAGATTAAGTTAGGTATTTACCTGACACACGATGAAGACCATGCTCTACTCTGCTTTTCAGAGGAAGTAATGTCAGAGATAGAGAATGTGGCCCTACCCAGCAGAAAACAGTGCATCAATTACTGCAATTTATGCAGGTGTAAAAGACTGAGTATCTCAAGTACCTGATCTCTGGGATTCAGCTGTTAAAATTACTTAATGTTTCATCTGAACAATGCACGAAGTCAAATGCTATCAGCAGATGTGTTGCAAAGCACTAAGCCTCTGGCAAGATATAAAATACTGCCACCAATATCATTGTAGGATATTACTCTCCCAGTGCATGCACAAGCAAATAAAATTGAAGTTTTGCATTCATTTCAAAAGTGAAATGAGCTAAACAGACAGATTTTCCAAAAATTCCTAATACTTCTCAAGATGCTGGACAGACAGACAGATGTTTCTTTTGAACACAGCTGAAAAAGATGAAGACATTACAGTCCTCCTTTGTCAGTACAGCTCCACAGCTCAGTTAARAGATTATATTACCTTTCCTCAATCACCTTAACCTACTGTTAAAGAGACCTTGAGGTTGCTGTCTTCCACTACAAATTTAGGTATAAGCCTTTAAGCTGTAGTAAAGATCATAATGCAGCCTGTTAATGCAGAAGTTTATATTATGTGAGATCTTGGCAACTATTATCTGATGAACCCACTGTTTTTTAAGTCCAATGGTGTCTCCGCTTTGGGGCAAGAGGGGACAGATTATTTGGCTCTTTCTTACTTTAGTTCAGACCCTAACTTTTCCTTCTGTRTTAATAAATTGTACTGCACTGCTGGTCACACATGGTGTTTCCCCCTTCACTTGATTACTGACCCTGTTGTTGTTACCTGTTTTCTCATCATAAATTTGGCAAAGTAAACCATTAGGATCAAAAAAACGCACAGCAAGAAAAAGATATCATTCTTTTCCTTATCCACATTCTGCCAAACAAACARAGTTTAGAGAGATGTGAACTGGAGAAGGAGTGTAACTACAAGCTTTTTGGCACCAGTTTTAATGGCTCAAACAAACATTCATCCATTCATTCAAAGTTCAAGCCTATGATCCAATATGTTTAACATTGCCTTTTTGTTGAATTAGGGATTATTTACATAATGTTCTTTCTGCTGTGAAAGCTCTAACTCACAGGGCTTTTAACAAGAATTTAGCAGCATAATGCGGTTGAAAGTGCCACGATCAAAGCTAGGGTATCCATAGATTGTCAATCTATCCCATTAAGTATGGGCAACTACACTCTACTTTGGAAAGACAGACATTTAAATAAGCAATAGTAAATTACTTAGTTGTAATGATTATGGCTTCAATAGCACTTTGTTTCTAAGCACTTTCATAAATAAACTAGTAAGTCCACAGAACACCCCCTTCATACATGCAAGGCAGCAAGCTTATCCAAGGAATCAGAGAAATGAGAACACTACTGTGATATCAAACAAAAATTCTTTAACCACTAGCAAACGTTGGACAACATTAACATATCAAGAATAACTATCATATTGAAAACAAGAGGCATGTATTATCAGTATAATAATATTCATATMAATTTGAATTTACTGAAGCCAGTGAGGTTGGCAGCTTTTTCCTCTACAGAAAGCAACACTTTACAGCMTGTGACTGTAAAGTCCATTTTACATCTTGCCATCTCAAGGAGAAACTGTATTCCTTGGCATCAGAAATGGATGTAGATTCAGTACCACTCACAGGAGAGAAACATCGAATTATCATTTTCACTGTGATACCTTGTGTAGATTTCACACTGAAAAGGTAACGCCTTAGCTTCAAAAGATCTTGGAACAACATGATGGTATAACAGGTATAACACTCCTGCTGCACACGACATATCTGAGAGCTTATTATCAAGAACCAACTGTAATCCACGAAAATAGAGAGATACATTCCTCAGACTGTGTCAATCTTCTTGGTACTAGATATTATCTTCTGTCCTCACAGCCTCCGTCAATCCTGACTATGTTAGATCCACACAAACTTGTATTCTAAATAAAACACCACAAAAAAAAAAAGGATGGCTTGCACATTTATATAAGATGGTAAAAGGATAGAAAGAGTAAAAATGACCTTTATGCTTTAACTAATACAGATAGAGAAGCCTTTTTCTTTCTTTCTTTTTTTTTTTTTTCCTTTTCTCTGGCAGATATTGCACAAGAATATATGAATTTAGGTTTCTATTAGCTGCAAGTCAAGCTCTTTAATCACAAATGCTGTCATAGTCGACATGCTAGAATCATGTGAAAAACCTTGGTTTGGTATAAAAGAACCTTGTTTGGGAGCCATGCCTAAGTGTATGAGCAGAGGAAACTGAAAATTGAAACAGTTAAAAAAAATAGCTACAATGAGCATCTAATTTCTGGAGCTGAAGTCTTCACACTGCATTGAATGCTAGATTACGTCTAAAGGTCAACAGCACCTCTCTCTCCTTAAAATACTTACAGTGAGACAGAGACTCATCTTCCTTATTTGATGTAATTTCAACTATTCTGGTAGTATCATATCTGATAAGAAGGCTCCTAACTATGGCATGGGACAGCAACAGTGCTGTCTGCTCCCCTTTTCTGACTGAGCAGAGCAGCAGCAATTCCTCTCTGTCCTTGGTTGGCAGTTTCAAGGAAGCTTTGAGGGAAAGGTCTTGGCTGAATTTGAAAAAGTGGAAGTTTTTTCCAGGTTAATTTTAATAAATTACTGCCATGAATATAGCTGGATGATTCTTTGAAGTATTCAGGCTTTTCTGCTTTTCTGTTCCCTGAGATATGTCAAAAGCTAAATTAAGTAATATGCACTGGCATATAACTGAGCTGCATCTCCCCAGAACAGTGATGTGCTGCTCCTGTGCCATGGGGGCACTCCTCAAGCAATGTACTGAGCAGCACCGTGACGTGGATCTCCCTGCATATGACAAACTCTTAGATATACAACAAAGTCCTGTCTAACTTCTGTCAATGGAACAAACTGAAAAGATGAAACAGCTTACACCAACAACATATGCAAATGAATTGATTTTTAGTTCATTCCTTTAATATTGATCTACGCGTGTTCCCATAATAACAAAAAGCCAATTACAAGAGTTGTGAGTTTCAAGATTTACATCAGTCTCAATTTTACTCGAGCAAGTTATGCCTCATCAAGTTCACCACAGTGCAGTGCTTTAGAAAGGAGAGAAAGAAGACTCAATCAGCCTAACTTCAATCCTTAGATCTGGAAAAAAAAATATCAAAGCATTTCCAAATACTAAGATAATAACATGCTAAGTAACAAACTGTATGAATTTTTCAAGAGCAAATGATATCACACCAATGTAATTTCTCTCTGAGACAAACAGTTCTCACAGAGAAAAGGAATGCAGTAATGTCATACATGCATACTCTAGATCAGTCTCCGTCAAGAAAGGGCATTATAAATGCCTTTTCTGGAGAAACTGCTAGACACTGGGGGGCAATATCTGCTAGAAGCTGTTCTCTGTGGTTCACTGTCAACCCGAAAAGAGACAGGTAATGTGGTCCAGGGGATTTGCAACTATTGTAATTTTGTTTTATTATCMTTTCTTAGTGACTGGGATGCTGGAACTAAGAATGTGCTTTAAATCTGAGAAAAAAAAAAAAACAATCTGGAAGGAGCTCTTGCAGATTACATTCAGAATGCAAAATGAATTTGGCATATTAGAGAAAAAGCCTGAGAAAATATACAATGAAATTGTACAAAAACAAAGCAGTTCAGTGTAGAYGGCAATATACAGCCACCTAAATGCATCCTGTAGAAAAGATTAGACAGGCAACTGTGTCGAAGAGAAGGACCTTATTATGGGTTATAATATATCAAAATCACTCCCAGTAATGTTTGCTCTTGCAAACRGCACACATTGCAAGAATAGCAGAGCTTACATTCAAACTAATTCTTTTCTTCTTTTTAGTGGAATGAAAGGTTCAGCTCAGCAATCTTGTATCCACTTTTGAAAGCCATACTTTACAAAGCCATACTTTACAAATGATATGAATTGACTGGAAAGAGTCCAAAGGAATGCAGCAAGAAGGACCAAACATCCAGCAAATACATTTCATGAAGAAAGATCTGATAGAACTTGGGCAATTTACTAAAGCCACTAAAGACGTTACAATGGTTTGCAAATGTAAAATCATAGAATCATAGAATCATAGAATGGCTAGGGTTGGAAGGGACCTGTAGAGGTCATCTAGTCCTGCACACGCAGGGTCCCCTACAGCACGTGGCACAGGGTGATGTCCAGGCGGGTTTTGAAGATCTCCAGAGAAGGAGACTCCACCACCTCTCTGGGCAGCCTGTTCCAGTGCTCTGTCACTCTCACTGTTAAGAAATTCTTCCTCAAGTTCCTGTGGAACTTTTGGTGCCTCAATTTGTGGCCGTTTCCTCAAGTTCTATCACTGGCCACCACTGAGAAGAGGCCAGCCCCCTCCTCCTCACTCCCTTTCTTGAGATATTTATATACATTAATCAGGTCCCCTCTGAGTCTTCTCCAGGCTGAAGAGGCCCAGCTCTCTCAGCCTTTGCTCATAGGGCAGATGGTCCAGACCCCTAATCATCTTTGTGGCCCTGCGCTGGACTCTCTCTAGCAGCTCCACGTCCCTCTTGCACTGGGGAGCCCAGAACTGCACGCAGTACTCGAGGTGCGGCCTCACCAGAAATGCAAAAACTGTTCCACCACATAGGAAAACAGTTAATGGGCWTGCAGTGCAGTAACAAAATTTTTAATTTAACACTTGGAAAGTTAAGTKTGAGGATAGTTAAACACTCAACAGATTGGCAAGTGGAGCTGTTGAATCTTCATCAGAAGAGGCTTTTTCAACAGGACAGACAACCATYGATCAAGAATATTTTAAGGATCTGCTTTAGGTCCTGCTTTAGGACAGGAAGATGGACAAGATGACCTCTGTGTCCTTCACAGCCCTGTACTCTATATTCTGAGAATGATGACAGAATGATTTATTATTGATGAATTGAAGAAAGTTAAGCATTTATTTAATTTGCATTTTGAAAGGACACAACCCTCACTGAATTTAGAGAGGTGATTACTGTCATATTTAGCAATTGCACTTAAAGTTTAACAAAAATGCTTCTGATCTAATCTGACACTTCTCCTAGCTATCCTTATCAATTATTAGTCTTAAATCCAATGAGTCTTGATATTCATTACAGTGATATCATCTTACTTCTCAGCAAAGATTTAGCAGCAATAAGGTTGGAACAGGACTTGAGACTAATACTTTATCACATGTATTTATTTACATATTTACGTACGTGCTCACTATAAGGAATAAGAAGTACATATATAACTATCAAAATAAATCAACAAAATATAACTTATGAATCAGTATTATTGATTTCTTCACACACATTTTTTTCATCTCTTTCATTGCGTTATCTGTCAATTGCAAAAACACACTCCTTTGTAATTGTTCCCATCATTGCCGGTATGACTTTACTATGCATATATTACCTACACATTATAGCTAACTTGCCCTTTAACTTACTGCACTATATTCCTCCCTGTCTTCATAGCAGATGAAGAAATTGCATATTTTATTCCAAAGAATGATAACAATATGGAAATGCAATCACTCACAGCTAACAATGAAGGTATTTATGCAAATTGTTGATCACATTTTTCCTTAAAAAGAAAAAAAAAGGCCTTTTCATGTACAAGTCTCTTTATTTTTTTTTAAAGACTATTAGTAGGCATGATTTGTTTCACATATTTTTCTACTAGAGGCACCATTTCACATCAAAACATCTACATATCTTTGAAAGACACTTCCTATATGTCTGCACATAACCATCTAAAAGCAAAAGGATCCTGCCAAAAGTGAAAATCCAGTTCTTAGACATATTCTACAAAGTTTAGTTATGTTTAGTTATGTTAGATATTTAAGTTATGTTTATATTTTATAATTTAGTTTATTTATGTTAGACCTTGTATCAAGTCCAGATTAGGTTGCTGCTAACAAGATGCTAGCTGCGTGACTGCTTGGTAATATGCTTTTTCTTCACAGCTTATCAGCCTGTGAAAGATACAGCAAAGTTGACAATTATAATGCATCACTCACCAGCTGCAAAACAGACAAGCAGAGCACAAGAACATGGCTGAYTCCRWCTGCAGGATCTCAAAATGGCCCTTYGATTCTTGTCCAGAASCTCTCACATTGTAATGAGTGAAGAGGAAATTAATTTTACAGAGGTTTAAAAACTAGCCTCTTTTAAGTATGTGCAAGTAGAAACTATTTTGCAAGAAGGCTATGGATACTTGATTTTGCTTATTTTACAGCAGTCATGTCCACAACTCTATCTTTCAACTCTTTATTTTGATTTATTTGTTAAAAAATGAGTCTAGTAAATTTGGTCCACACTGGTGGTTGTGGTGGTTGCTTTTTCTGTGTTAATTTGGCTGTGGCAACAACTGAACTCAGTACTGCATTGTGACATTTACCTATAGAATCATAGAAACACAGAATCATTATGGTTGGAAAAGACGTTCAAGACCACTGAATCCAACCGCAAACCCTTCAACATCGYGCCTGCTAAACCYCATCTACATGTTTCTTGATCAAACAGGGCACACAAAAATACAGACAGTGAGCCAGACAAATTCAGCATTGCATCTAATGCCATTAAAATAAATCCCCTGGTTAATACAGGGAATTGTTACTCTCATGAATTTCTCTGACACAGTGTACTGTCAATGTGCAAAATGGAAGATATTCAGGGGTGATGGATGCCTTGATGCTCTGCGGTGTCACCTAAAGCAGGTGTAAGGGTCTGCCAGTGAAAAAGGCAGGATCATGGCCAGCATCTGAAGCTACTTTAGCCTCCAATAAGTAAATCCATGCCTAGAGATGCTGATGATGTTTCAGAGATGCACTAACAAACATTACTGAGAGAAGTAAATGTCAAGATGCTAAACTGGTTATGTAGTTAGTTATAATCAATACTACAGTGCTAACATGGGATGATYACGGTTGTGCCTAAAGGTTCTACTTTTCTGAAACCACCAATAAATTCTGTAATGTAAGGCATATTTTTTCATATACAATCCTAATGATATTTTATAAGCTAACATGGTGTGGTCAAGTGCARAGTCACAGCTTAACTCTCAAATTTCAACCTTTTGACTTTGCGCAAGTTATACATAATAATTTAAAACGTAGTTCTGTGGCTAAAGCTTTGAATTTCATCTGACAAATGATTGACTACAGATGTCAGAGCTGCAACAGCCACCACATTTTGAACGTTGCTAAAGCAAAACAGTTAGGAGACAATGAAATAGTGAAGATGTCACTCCAAACCCAGCTCTATGCTACAGGCATGCAGGCTGACACCAAACTGAAAATCTAGCAATTGTTTTCCTTTATCCTCTATTTGTAGATGAATAATTTTGTAACATATTCAGGACAATAATGATATATAGAGAGCTGTAAAAGAAAAATAATGCCTGAAAAAGATTCCACTTGTCAAAGTGAAAAGCTTGAATCTTCCCATATTCAAAGCTCCTCAGTGGAAGCAACTCATTAGTATTTTTTGTTTTGCTTTTTCAGACAGCTTAGGTTTAGCAAGTAACAGTTTTTTAGGGAAACCTCGGGGCTGGAGCAGGGGATAGAATTACGATGATAATCACGACAAAGCACTTACATGCCGTTATATTTTATACCGATACACTAGTAGGCTGTGTTGATAAGGCTATGCTTTAAACCACTGAAAAAGRTATCATCAAACTAAACTTATTCTAGATTCCAGTTTGCCTACTGTAACTGTATCCATACCAATGTATACAAAACAATACAATTTCATAGAGTTGCATTAGTCAGAAATCAGATTTTTTTTTCCTATCTCCTCTTGACTAATTATGTTGGTAGAAGTATATGTAAGCACAGCTTTTATTTCCTTTACAGACTTTGCTTAGAAGGTCTGTGATACAGACACATGACACAGAGGTGGAAGACATGTCTTATGTYTATATCGCTCAGATCTTGGCATTGGTTACATATGTTTGTGGTAGAGAAAGAAATTTTACTTCTCTTAAGCCATTTATGAAATAGTAGCACTTTGACTAATGACACACTACTCAACCGAGACACCCAAGAAAAGTTCCCAAAACTATCACTATAGTAGTATGATTTGAGAGACATGTTTGGGGTTTTTTAATATATTGTACATAAGCATACCTCATTCATGACCTTGTGAGGCAATAAGCAGCTTTTTATGGTAAACCACATAAGGAATCGTGTTGCTAAAACAAAACATGCTAGAATAAAGTTTCCTTTGTGACTTCTGATTAGCAATAAACATGAACTATTGGATCTGGATCCTGTGCTACGGTGTGTTTGTCTAAGCCTGGCAAATTGCCCTTGAAATGAGCTCTCTGGTAACAGAAAGCTTGTGCTGCTGCAACTGTTCTGCCCAGCCGCTCTGTGACKAGTGGCTGCAGTTAGGACAAATGAGAAAGGAAGCAATCAGAAAAGAGAATCAAAACTCCATTGAAGACCTGCTTTAGAGTAGTTTTACTCTAGCATTTTTCACCCCGTACAGTACATGTTCCACAGCAATTTTGGAAAGAGTATCACATAAATGTTAACATCTGTTTGGCTGGTAGTACCAGATAAAAGCTCTCATTTTTAATGTACATGGGAATTTGTTATTGCCCCAGTCAATAGCTRTTGACTTGGTAGAGCTCTTCTGCTTATTACCATCAAATCCCTTCTCTTTTTCTGTTCAATAGCCAATAACATTGTAATGGAGGGTACTACTTACAAAGYGCAATATGTGTTATCACCTGCTAGAACTTCATGACTAATGATTATATATAGGAAAGAATGTGCTAGAAACATCATTACTCTTCTATTAATCAAGCTTACTGCATCTGATGTGCCTTTATAGGTTCCTGGAACTGTAATGCACAGCAGATAAATAGTTYCTGCCCATTGTTAATCTTTTAATAGAAAACACCTCTTAATCATTCTATCATTACATAAATAAGTTGGTTAGGAGAAGGTTCTGTCTGACTTTATAGAACACCTTTTATTCAWAGGAAATTTCTATCTCTATTTGGCCTGTGCCTGTGCAAATCAAGGTTCTGCATTTTGGAAAACTGCAAGGTAGCTCTTCTGCCCCCAGCTGAAGCCATGAAAATGAAAAACATGGAGGGAGCAGTAGAGAGGTAAAGCAGTATTGTAAGACAGAAGTGGTAAAAGAGGAGTGCATAGCAGAGCACGTGTACCACATGTTTAGCCTGCCTTCTAGCATTTTCTCTGCTCTATACTGCCCAACGTCGTAGTTCACATTTTATAAAATGTGCACTTGACAGGTCTTGGGGCAAAATTTGTGGCTAATTCATGTATCCTTTTCATTTTATAACTATCACTGTGCAATTTAAATTACCTCCTTGCCCCAAGCCATACTGTTCAACTTTTTCTATTCATCTTACAATTGATATGATACATATWTTTATAGGATTGTGTAACCACCACAGTAACATTTGCTATTCTTAYATTACCTCTCTACAAAAATTCCAAAAACAATACTAAAGTGTGTCGACTTCTTAGAGAAAGACACAACAGTTAATGATGACTCCTTGACTTAAGGTTGTCTATAACCACTTTCCTGTAGAACAAAAACAAACAATCTAATGTTAGGGCATTGATTTATCTGTTTGTTTCTGTTTTCTTAATGCATACTTTGTTTCTCTCTAGACTGATGATGAGATGTTATAGAAAGAAAATTTATAAATGTGGCAAAGATTAAACAATCATGCCATTGCCAAGTGCATTATACTGTACTCTATGCACCATCTAATTGGATTTAAACAATGTTCGTAAATCACAGCCTCTAACCATTTCCAGAAATGAGACACTCTACTAGATCAAGTAGCAAAACATGACACGGATTCTCATTTTACTTGTGATACTGGTACATAAACCGCTCAGACTGCTGGAAGTTACTTGTTGTTAGACTGCTCATTATGAAGCAAGAGCTGATTTAAATTAAGTTCCTACGTGTTTACATCTCCAAGAAAGATACCCAGTGCTGCTCAGCCAGTGATAACTTGTGTTGTTGTTCATGGTCTGCAGAGCAGTCACTGACTGGAAGCCAATGCAGACTAAACTACATCTTTCCAGAAGATTCTAATGTAACAGATTTCTAATAATCAAACATTCCTAAATATTAAGGAATTTRTCCTTGCAATACTGTATGAAGTAAAAAAGATTTTTTGATCTTCTTTATCTCAATTTAGAATAATAGATAAATTGATTTGCACAAGGTCATCCTGTATCTATTGAAATTCTGTTCCAATGATATGRGTTCAGGAACTATAATTTCCTCTTTGTTCTAGCAGGCTGTGTTTTCTAAACATAGCTCTGAGCAYTGTAACAAGGTGAASAGAGAAAACATTCAAAGCACATTTMTTGTATCTTTTGTGAAGGTAAGAGGATRTTATTGTCCTCCACAGGCAACACAGTATCTTGCCACAAGCTCTAAATCCACTTTAAAGGAGAAACATAAAGAAAGCACTGCAAATTGGCAAACAACATGGCTGGGTGCAGGTAAGCACTAATTATGAGAAGAGTACGCCTTGGGAGTTTTGTAACTCAATACTGCAAAAAGCCGCCAATAAAGAAATTCCATGCATCTTAATAAAACTTTTACCTAACACTTAAATGATCACTACGTATTTCATCAGTTCAATAAAATTCATCAAAACTCATCTAAAAATAATAGACTTCAGAGACAAGGGACCAGCAAAACAGAAMAAATACAGAGAGYAAGATATTTCATATTCTGGAATTTCAGTGAATCATTTGCAAGTGTACAAGAAAAAAATAAAAGAGATAACTTTTTATTTTTTCTGYAAAATGAGAAATTAATCCCTTCTGGTACCAGAACTTGTAAAACACAACAGAAGTAGAAATGAGTTCTTGTGGGAAAAGAATAATGCAGTTATTGCCTTTCTAACTCTACAAGGCGATTTGACTTCATTGTCGGCTCAGCTACATTTATGCTTCTCTACTGTATTCTATCTACCCATAAACAAATTCTGCAATTTTACAAGAACTTGCATAGTTGTGGGTATTTTCTGAATGTTTAGGATTTTTATTTATAAAAAAAATAAGGCTACATTGTTCATAAAACAGTTCCATACTTTGCAGTTTCTGCTATCACTTTATGATTTGGTTCATTTCTGAATGTTACTATCCACACTTGAATATGGAAGTAATTCTTAATTATGACTCTAAATACTATGGAGAAACAAACAAACAAAAATAAAAAAAAATCTATAAATGGTAACTTACTTTTTGTAACTACTCCTTCAAGGCGGATTATRTTTGGGTGATCAAATTGTCCCATGATACTAGCTTCTCTCAAGAAATCTCTTCTCTGTCTGTCCACATAACCACCTTTTAGAGTTTTAATTGCAACAGGTATTTCTCTCTTTCCTGGTGTCTTCAGACGTCCACTGCACACTTCGCCAAATTCACCTTAAATATAKAAAAACATGTGTTAGATAATTCAAAACACTTTGTACTGAACTTGAACTGAAATTGAGCTACTGAGTATTTGAACCGAAAAAAATGCTGTCTTTTTCTAGTAGTTCAGAGTAGTTCAGTAGCTTATAGTGATCAGTGAAAAAAGAACACAAAATATTAAAGAAACTCAAGTTTCATAGGGCAGAATGGCATTCACAGAATTACAGAATAGTTAAGGTTGGAAGGGACCTCTAGAGATCATCTAGTCCAACGCATCTAGTCTGCTCCAGCAGGGATACCTAGAGCATGTGGCACAGGTAGCATCCAGGTAGGTTTTGAAGATCTYCAAAAATCAGATTCCACARCCTCTCTGGGGAGTCTATTTCAGGGCTCTGTCATCCTAACAGTAAAGAAGTTCTTGCTTACATGGAGATGGAACTTCCTGTGTTTCCATTTGTAYCCACTACCTCTTACCCTGTCACTAGCCACCACGGAGAAGAGTTTGGCCACATCCTCYCTACATTTTCCCCTCAGGTATTTGTACTTGTTGTTAAGATTCCCCCTCAATCTTCTGTTCTCAAGGCTAAATAGGCCCAGCTTGCTTACATATTTCCTTGTAAGATAGATGTTCGAGTCCCTTAATCATCTCTGTCACTCTACACTGGACCCTCTCTAGAAGTTGCATGTCCTTCCTGTACTGGGGAGCCCAGAACTGCACCCAGTACTCAGGTGTGGCCTCACCAAAGCTGAGTAAAAGGGCAGGATCTCTTTCTTAGCCCTGCAGGCAACACTCCTCCTGATGCACACCAAGAGACCACCGGCTTTCTTGGTCACAAAGGCACACTGCATACTCACGGTTAACTTGTTGTAAGCCAGAACTCCCAAATCCCTCTCAATAGAGCTGCTTTCAAGCAGGTCAACCCCTAACCTATACTGGTGTCTGGAGTTATTCCTTGGGCTTATCGTCCATGTTGAATCTCACAAGGTTCCTCTCTGTCCAGCTCTCCAACCTGTCCAGGTCCCTCTGAATGGCAGTAAGCCCTCTACCCAGTTTCGTATCATCTGCAGACTTGCTCGGGGTGCMCTCTGTCCCCTCATCCAAGTCACAGATGAACAAGTTGAACAGTACTAGGCCCAGTACTGACCCTCTGGAGGACAACATTGGTCACAGGCCTCCAACTAGACTTGRCCCCCCAACATCAGAGGGTTGAGATCAACCCTCTGAGCTCTGCCATCCAGACAGTTCTCAACTCACCTCACTGTCCACTYWTCTAGCCCACACYTCCTGWGCTTGCCCATGAGGATATTATGGGAGACAGTGTCAAAAGCCTTGCTGAAGTCAAAGTAGACAATTTCCACTGCTCTCCCCTCATCCTTCTAGCCTATCATCCYATCATAGAAGGCTATCTCTGTTGGTAAGTATCAGGACTAGCAGCACCCCTCCCCTTGTCGGCTCTTCAAACACCTGCATCAAGAAGTTATCACCTGCAACAYTCTGCAGGAACCTCCCGGACTGYCTGTTCCTAGCTGCAGAGTCACCCCAGTGGACATCAGCRTGGCTGAACTCCCCCGTAAGAACCAGGGCCTGCGCTCACAGGGCTACTTGAARYTGCCTGTAGAAGGCCTCATCTACTCTCTCTTCCTGGTCTGGKGGCCTCTAGTAAACACCCATCAGAGCATTGCCCCTGTCGGCCTGAYAGTGAAAAATAAAGGAAGGATTCCCAAGTTCCCTCACAGACCAGTAGGCAAAACATTCATCACTACTTCACAGGAAACAGTCACCTTTCATTTGTATCATTATCACAGATCAAGGAGACTTGGACTTTCACTGTTAYAGCAAAGTCACCTAACCTCTACCATGTGGTTCATCTTTACTTTACTCACACTTTGAAACTGAACTTTGACATCAATATGCTTGCAATATAACTGAGCAATGCTATGAGGAAGTAATGTAACAAAGCTTTSATTTTAGCTATAATAATGACAGAATTTGTATCTATAGATATTTCTAAGGGATGTCATGCACAAAGATCTTTATTAAAAAAAATGCTGTGAGAATGTCAGAATACTTGACTTTCCTCTAAATGTAGAAAGTAACTTAAAAATGTACTTAATACTATTATGCTCTAGAAAAGCACTTGAACATGATTTATTTAAATGGAACTTACATGCCTGCTTGAAATTAATGACATATTTCAGTGTTCTGACACCCAAAGGCCAATAGTTTCAGCAAATCAGGATTGAGCTGCATAACAAGAGGAATTCCAAAGCTTGCTTGCCTGTGTAAGTAAGGGCCTTTGAAGAATGCACGTCTCCTCACATTCCTTTTGGGCATTTACTAGTTAAGTCTATATGTAAATCACAACTTTCCTTTGATCYTGAAGCCACTCAAAAATTATTTAAAACCCATACCAAATATACTCTGGATGCCTGCAGGTCAGTTTTCAATAGGTCATAATTCAGCAAATCAAAATCAATGTTCATAAAATATTTCAAAGCACTTCTCAGTGAGGGGTACTTCCATACCAAAATTAAATTCTCTATCCCAGCCATTTTGGGATGAGAACTGCTGAAAAACAAAAATAGTCATAAACACAATTTCTTTCCCTGTCTGCAGAGTGCTCTCYRAACAAAGCAAAACAAAAAAAACCCCAAAAAATCAAGAGAGCTCTGTCACATAAAAGTATCTTTAAATATAAACTTAATGTGGAAAACATAGGTGTGAGATGCRTAAGTTTCACTTCAGTTAACTGTCTGATATTGTAGGATCAGAATGGGCATCATCATACAATCTTTCTTTTACCAGGCTCTGTCTCTTTCACTATAAAACAAAACAAGGTTTTATTACACAATATGATCCAGAAGGAATGCAGGAATTAGAAAACCAATTTTGTCACTTGTCTTCTGTTTCAACACAGAGACGGCAATAAGCACAAGAGTACAATTAACAGATGTTGAATATAACCTCTGAACACGTTAGTAGCTCGCAAAGGTAAACTATTAACTTTGACAGACCTCTTATCTATCAAAAAGACCCTATTTGTTTTTACTTTTAACATAATCTTTGCAAGTAAAATAAAGTTATGTTTCTCTGAAAATTTGTCTGTATGTGTGAAATACATGTCATCAGACTGAAAATCTGGTAATCTTAGGACAAATGGAATAGTTGACCAGCAATTTTCCTATACGATCCCTTTTACCTTTTAGAAGGCTCTGCCTAAAAGTTTATTTGACTGATTGTTGCCATAGAAGTAGTAGTAGATGGTTTCTAAAATTACACCATAAAACAAAGTCATGAAACCTGAATGTTTTGAAGGAGAGGTCATATATCAATCTTCTACTTTTGTGATATATACAGCAGTGTTCAAACTTATCTTAAAAATAAGTGTCTTACATTTTAGAGGCTCTTCAAGCTCAAATGCCAAAAATTAGAAAGTCCTCCATTTTTTAACTCTGATGAAACAACTAATGTCAAGGAAAAATAACAGAACCTTAGTATCAGTTTTCTTAAGGTATTTCATGACTGGAAACCTTTAGAATTGCAAAGTCTCATATGGAGCAAAATTTTGACTGCTCAGGTTATGTTGTGCTATTATATGATTATACAGGGCAATACTGCAATTTCAGAATTTCAGAAATAATAACATTCATGCCTCAGGGACTGGGAAGATCTGTTCACCAACTGTTCTAAAGTGAATTAGGCTGCTATGGAAGGAGGCAAGTAAATGACTTACAGTCCCAAGATTTATTATCTGTACAACATTCAAAGCCCAGGAAAGAACATTGTGTCATCTCTCCAACCTGTGACTTTCCTTTTTTATTTGTATGTACCATTTGTACGAGTAGATAGCGTTTCACTCCCTGCAGATACTGAGATTGACAAGTTGGCAAACATAAAAATCCTAATTGCAATTTTTGGGGATGTAGAAACTTTTCATCGTTTTCAATAAATGATCATCATCTCACGGAACATACAGTCACTATGCTCAGAAACTTTTGGAAAATGTAATAATTTCTAGTCATGTTTTAAACATCAAAGCATTGAGATACTTAAAAAAGATTTGGACAAGGTGCAATTCTCAAGTATTTTTGCTAGTCTCCTGTTAAAGAAAGATTTTTGAATGTTTTTTGAAACAAAGGAAAATATATCCTGCAACAGGGACACTTTTTTCCCCTTGTMTCCAAATCTGATTGCTCAAGTTTGAAGATAAACAAGACAAATGTTGACCCCGCAGCAGTAAAGTTCATGACTGCATGTGTAATAAGTACAAGCTAAGAGCCATATGTCACTGAAGTCAGCGTCTTTCCTCGCTCCAGGGAGAAAGCTGGTGATAACTAGAGAAAACGACAGAGTTCATTGTCTGTTCAGTTTTAATAATGTGTAAATAATCCCTGTTTTAATGAAATAAAACTGGCATGTCTTTTTGTATATTACGCAAAAATAAGATAACTAAGAAATCTAGAAAACTTGCCCTGTGCACACCATGCATATCTTTTCTCCATCTAGTCATAAAACTGATGTCACTTAAAATGAAACAAGAATAGACAGTTGAATCTTACATGCAGACTCACATCTGTATGTGATACTTCCACAYAGGGTCAAACCAAACATTTTTCAACAATTATCTCAAAACAAATACAGCATCTGTTGATTGAACTTAATGATGGCAGCAACAATTACTGTTCAAGTCATTTTCCCCAGTTTTAACAGTAAGGCCTTGGAGTCATAAGACTTTGGAGTGGGAGAAATGGCATAAGATTTAGCTTATAAATAGTCTGCTGTCCATGAAAAATCAAAGACTTGGCCTCTTCCTTAAGATTCTAATTCTTAAGAAAGCAAACAAAAGGACAAAGAGAGGCTGGAAGAGATATGCAGTAAAGTATGTTCTACAAATCCTTGTATAAGCCTTAAACAAAAGAATTAAAAAAATGATGGTGTTGCAAAAAGTGTAATGTGCAGGAAAAAAACAGGCTATTACAACATGTTGTTATGTGAAGGAGGTTTAGTAGGAAAGGGATGCCCTGAAGAATATCTATAGCAATAGGCTGAGGGGCAAGTTTTGGGAACTGGCAAAAAGGTGCTCAGAGATCTTTGTGATGTTTGACCAGCTGAACCCATGACATGTCATGAAATACTTAACACTAATGATAATAAAACTCTACCTAGAGTTCTGAAGCCAAGACTACATACGATTAAGTTAATACTTGGTTATAAGCAATGGCTGCAATGTAAGGGACTGTAGTACTCAATTTCACCATTTAAACTACAATTGTTGCTAGAATGTGAAAACTTTACTTGTTGATGCTCTCATGAGAAACGTAAGAGAAGAATAAAAACAAGTTAGCTCTGTTTTGTCTTTGCTATTATAATATAATTGCTATTATAAATGCATATTCAATCAAACTATAAACTCCATATAGGCACTAAACCATTGGAGGGTCTTTACCCTCCAGTACGAACTAAAGTATCAGCATAAAATATTCAAGAACTAACAGTAGAAGATATTAACAGGTATTAACCTGGAYGATCTTTCATTCAAACAAAATCTCCATATAATTTTTTTTTTTTTTYCACAGGAAATAGATGTAAGGTATTGATGAACGTGATGGGGGATTTTAAGCCACTCAGGGGAAGTAACCTGACTAGAGATCCTTCTTGAATCTGGATTTATCAGGAGATTTTACAATTTTAGTTCACATATGCATGTATGGTGGAGTATGTCTAACAGCAGAGTTTGAAAAGTTTGGAAGATCTGTATTTTATATGCTTTAATCGCACTAAAGCACCAGAAAGGGCAGTAATTCAGAGAGTTTGCAGATGTACTGGGAAACTAAAAGCATTCCACAGGAGAAAAAAGGGAGAGCTCAGATTAAAGGTCAAATTAACCATCTCCATACAAGATAGTGTCTGTTTTCAAAAATATCAGCATAGTAAATGTCCATTAAGAAGATTTTAAAAAAGGATTTTAACAAGACATTGCCCTAAAATGTTTTTTTTTCTTAAAGTAAAGAAAACCCTTAAGTTCAGCATCCTTTCTTGACTAGTTGCTGTTTGTCATTGGTTATTAAGGCCTTCCTAATAATATGAACTGACAATAGGTATGTTTCTTATATCTATGACTGAATGTATACAGAAGAAAATATTTATTTTGGCCATCATGTTTTTGACTCTTGAAGACAAAGTGTCATTTTCACTACTACTAAATGCTCATTTTCTAGTCTGTCACCACTGCTTGAACATCTTGCTACTTTTTCTATTTGAAAAGTGGTTGCTGCCTTCTCTGAATCTCTTTTGGAATTTGATGGAAAAATCTCATTGACCTCAAAACCTATTAATGCACTAATGCACTTTATAAAGTGTTTTAATGCATCATTGTTAAAAGATTTGAATTCTTGTCACTTAGATGAAAATTGTAAACATCTTTTAAAAGCAATTTTCCTACAATGAGGAATCTATTTTACACCCAGATGCAATATTTAGCAGAGAATCAGAGAGATGGCATAAAGGATACTTCAGGACTGCTGTAAATTATCATGATGTAAGTGCCCTAGCAGCTATCCAAGAACTGGATGAGAATTTGTACTTTCCTGCCTCAGACACAGTATTTAGCCTATACATTGCTGGCATGGAAGTAGGTTAAAACTTCATTGCAAACAGCTTCCCCCAAGCAATTTTACAAGATTAAGATGTGTCAGAGCAAGCAAAAAATTCACTGTCATACATAGAACAAAAATGATAGTGCAGCTGAGTAAGTGATGTTTGTAATGGAGTAAGTTGAGAATAAGGACACAATTTTTATTCGAACAAAAATCAATAAGCTTAATCTTTCTCTGCTATATTCAACTTCCTAAAAATCAGCCATCATACCAATGCTGAACCTAGTTCAATATGCTTATTATCTACATATTATATACCTATAGGATATATGAAAAAAAGGAAAAAATAAAAGAAATCAAATAGCATGTTTTCTGCAGAAATCAGCCCTCTAAAGGCTCTCTCAAACTAGTAATTCCAATGGTGCACAGTGACAACTACACACTACTTAGTTTAAGCAATCTATCTATACAGACTACAGAGTGAAACACATTTCTTTTTTAACTTTCAGATCAGTGTTTTGTCCTCTATGCTTGTTAACCGACTAGRTTTTTTTTTTGTATTTTTGTTTGCATTCTAGTATAGAAAACACTTCTGAGCAACACTGCAGCGGTTTCCACTAATACCCAGTAATGCACTAAGTTCATGTAATGAGCAAGAACTCACCTGACTTCTCTCAAACGATTAAGATACATTAAACAAAGCTATAAAGAGGATCACAGGGCACTATAACTACTGAAAGTAATTCTCAAAAAACCAAAATTGCTAACATGAGATCTGTGGTGGGCTCACCAAGAACAAATTAGACCAATTCATTTTTTCCATTGAACCCTCTGTATGAGAAATAATCACATGGTTTTTGTCTGTTGCAGTATGAAATATCTTTTTACTTTCTCTTCTACTTTATACCATCAAGGCAAAAAAAAAATGTATAAAATTACTTATTATGAAATAAAATATTATTATAAATGAATGCCAGAATGGACAGATCAGAGATGGTTGGTGATATATGGAACAAGCTAATTATAGCTACTCGAATAAAGCTGCACTCCGGTGACGTCAAAACACCTTACCAGCTGGTATGAGTCTTGCAGTCAGTATTACAAGCATCTTAAAGACATTGACAAAACTCAAGTCATTCTTAAAAATATCTTACCGATAAAGAGAAATATTATTACATATACTGTGCAAACTGAAGACGGGCAGAGTATGAATGTCTTTCTCAATGACAAATTAAACTTCAGAGAAGGAATTAAAGGCTCAGGACAACAAAAGTTGCCATATTTATCAAAATTACTGACACTGACACTTAATTCTCTGATTTTCCCTTTCTCTTGGGACTCAGAAACTCCCCAGCCACTGCCACTGTATGGATAACAACACAAAGGATWTAATGACTCAAAGGAATTGCAGCCTATACTCTCCCTGTCAGCTTATTTTTTGTTTTAACTTGCTAAAGATGTGAGAAAAGCTAGTGAACTTTCTGAATGAGACACTGGTTACAAGCCATGGCTTCAGATACAACAGATTAGGTTACCTCCCCAGGTCCTCTCTAGCCTCATCTTTCTCTAACTAATTCCTCAATAAACAAGACTCAGGTAAAACAGATAGCAAACAACCTCAGTACTTGGTAAATAATGAATTGCCATCTGTCCCAGAATTAAAACACTAAACACAAAAGAAATGGTTTTGCAAGACTCTGATCTTTACAGGTATTTGTGTTGTGCAGTAGTCACAAAGATGTTGCTTCCGTCATTAGGAGCTCTAGGGAACTCCACCATCAGCCTGTTTCAATGAGATCATCCCTACCACAGCTTTCCGTAAGTGAATGTGTGGCAGCAACACTTCTGGGACTAGCAAAACCTGACAATTACAGGACAATTTGCTTTAACATTAGCAAAGGATAAGATCCCTGAAAATAAAAGGGACATGCTACCTTCCATGAAAAGAAAAGTCAGTATTTATATACACATAAGCCTCAAACTTACTTTTGAAGAGCTGYGAAATGGCCTATCCATCAACAGTCTGTAACCAAAGGTAGGCATCCCTTATAAGTAAAGACGGCCTAAGCCAGTTCTTCAGACAAAATTCCCCTCTGACCCCACCATATATGGGAAAATAAGAAAGAGGGATATTAGAAGAGATCCTGCAACAAATTTGCCCATTCCTCCTGCTCAGCTCCACACCATTCTCATGGTCCTTGATGCACACCTTGTCCTCAACAGAGCATCCTGGCCCTCTTTCCCCTCACTGCTAGTGATCACGTGCCTCTCAGTTCTCTKCTTTCTTGCTGCAGGCAAACCTGTCCACAACAGTCTCTCCTTTTCCCCCTTGCATTCCTTTTATTCCTTGCATTTTCTATTTCAGAACAGTTTTGGCTCAGTCTTCCGTATTCTGACCTCATCTCCCCCTAAGATATTAATCCACACTTTGAAAGACTTATAGTGAAATTTCTTCCTGTTCTCCTGCCACATTCCAAAACTGTGAAGGCTGGATTTGAACTGACTATGGCTGTGTTGAAGTCTGAGTCAACAGCTCTTGCAACCCCAAAAAATGTTCTCAGTTGATGGGTAAATAAGCAAGTCACCATATTTTTCAACTATTTTCTAAACAGTGCAAGATACAAAATCATCTTTTTTTAAAAAAAAAGTTAAAATTTTCTTTCCCTCAGTGACACAGAATATGTGATATTAACTACAGTAAACACCAAATAACACAGTCTTTTGAGTATATCTGAAACATATCAAAACAATTGATAAAGACTTAAAAACAGAGGATCTGTATTTTAAGAACTCCTCATTTAAGTATAGACACTTTGGAACACAATACAATACAAATATATGCCCAATGCAATACCTCTTGAACACCACAAAATACTAGGCAATCCCAGGGTAAACACAGATTTGTATACACTTAGAAGAGACACACTGTAAATAAAATCTATACATGGAAGGCTCCTGTTCCCTTATGACAGAGAAAAATATCAAACCAGTTTTCAAATAATACTTGCTTTTCCTTTGACCTGCCAATCATGCTGCTCACTTGGTCTAAAGCTATTTGTTCTCCACAATACCTTTTAATTGAATTATGTTATCTCCAACTTATCCTTGCTTTCCTTATATAGTTTTTGAATGTCTTGATTGGGAAAGGCAGACTTGTACCAACAGATTTTTCTGACAATCATTTCAACAGACCAAAAGAATTCTCACTCTTTTGTTGTTCTGCAATTAAAGCTGGAACTCAGAAGTTTTGTAGAAGCTATAAACCTCATAAACCCCTCTTTTATGAATACTCTTCATTCCCAGAATTTGTGTCTCTCTTTTTTCCTAGTGTATGTATATTGTCAGTTATTAATCTTTTGAGGGCAGGAGGAGTGAAGATCCACTTACAGTAGTTGCTGTCTTACCTCCACTGTAGACAAAAGAGGACACATAGCACYTGCCTCTTCTAACTAGAAGTTAGAACTAAAAGCTAGCTCTAACTAAAAGGTTAACCTATTAACCCATGACTCACTATAATGTATTACAGTTTATTACTGGGACTCACGAGTACTTCTCTGTGAGACAATCCAGTGGCTTTATCAAACAAATCTTTATTGAAAAGGTTCACCCAGTGAACTCACCAGACAGTAAATTCAAATCAAATAGAAATCACTATGTTTTCGCATTGTGCATAAACATGGTCCTCATCACTCATGACCACATGATTCTCTGGAGGGCAGAACTACAGACAGTTTCATGAAGAGGATTAGAAAAATTCTTGGAGTGTTCCATTACAGACTTTCAGGAAGCTACAAACCACTGACTACTAAACTCCAAGAACATATATGAATAAACCTACATCACACATGCCTATTTTCTTATTTTTTTCTATGCATCCTACTGAGTTAGAAAAGTCCAATATGGCAGTCAGACCATACTAGCATGTAAATCTGGTCACAAGTTTCTCGTTTCTTTAGGAGTCCTGTCTGTACCAAGTCTTACTGAAACAACTGAGATGTATGGAAGAGTGGGCACCTGGGGATATTTTGGTAGCAGCAGGACAGGGAAATTGGCTGCTGTTGTCATTTTAGTTTAGAAACTGAGAGACACTTCAGAGTGAACCGGTCTATCAAAGAAATATGCCCATATTTTGTACTACACTTGACCACTTCCAGCATGACAGTGACTTGAGAAAAACAGTGCTATCATGCCTATACAGTTCAACACAATTATGGTTTTTGAGTGTGCTTTTACCTGCCCCAATAACTCTCTCAATCCGAATCCTTGAAGGATCTATCTCCTTTGCGAATTCATGGACAGCAAGAGATGGGTCTTCATACGTGTCCGGATCAATATACGTTTTGATTCCTGGAAAGCGTACTGAAAAAAAGAGAGAATTAGGAACTCTTTTACATTCAATGCTATAATAGTATTTTTTTCTCTTGTTGTTTATCTAGACAATTAGGAAGATTGGTAATAATATACTTTTTGCATTTGAAGTGGAAGAACCCCCCCAAAAAAATCATAATTTCTAATATTACTAGTTTGAAAGAAACCAATTCTAGAGGCCACATGAGTCAGCTCATTTTGCTAGTAGCATCAGTACCTTTAAGGTTTGACTAAGTAAGCCACCCTTCAAGTGGCTTTTATTTAGGAGAGGTTTGTGGGACATTAAGGAGCTTGGTCTTACACCTGTGTAGGCAGAGGGTAGTCTCACACAACTTACCCACATAAAGGCATCAAGTCATTAATTGATTCAAAATTGAAGGTGCTTTTTAGTCCTCCTTTTAATTCTCAATGTCACATTTATAAATCAAGATCTCATTATGCCAACCTTGCTTTGTCAAACAAGCATCAGAGTAATAATCAATGAGATTTATAAGGACTTGGTGGATAAGGGTTCTACTCAATATGTAAAAAGGTGAAAGAAGAGAACTCTATTGTGTATTTCTGACTGACACACATACAAATACTGAATCCTTTAACATTAATTAAAGTTCTGTCAAAACATAAGATCTCTGAATGCACTGCTATTAAGGAAACCATGATAATGCCAAATAAACCAGTTTATTTATTCATGCTTATTTTGGAGAAATCCAATCTATTTTATTCCTCAGAAATAGCTGTGAAATGAATGACCTACACTAATTATCTTTGCTCAGACCTTGCTTCCTCTCTTGCTATATACATGACATGTCTATAAGATCGACATTCAAAAGTGTGGCCTGAAATTGAGAGAAATGTCCTACTGGATCCTGCTCAAATCTCCTGAGATGTTTTATATGACAGAAAGCATGGATACTTTTTCAGAGTTGGAGCGATAGCTACTGTATGCAATTTCACATCAAAAATCCTTTCAGTTTGCAATGATAACACTATCGATTTTAGTGTAAAAAATGGGGAAAATACGGGTATTGGKTTCTCTGAATGTTATTTATACCTCTGTTCGCTAACTCGTTTTTGCTGGATACACAGTTCAAGAGTTGATCCTAGGAACACAAAGGAGCTTCAGACAGCTTTAATATTCAGGTATTAATATAGTATTAAGCTCTGTCTCTATTTTGTCCCTATCCCAGATAGACAGAAGCATCTCTGGAGGTTCAGTACTTCAGACAGGACAATAAAGAGGACAGCAAAGTCCTTGGGAACTCCRCCTTAGAAAAGAGAGAATTATAATAACATGCCTACCTTAGTTTTGAGGGAAATGCTACTTTTAGGTAAGACACAGTACATTGATGGTTTTGATACTGTAAACCTTTCCTTTTCAACTACTATTTAGTATTTTATTCTGAATAGGTTGGCTGGTGTCTCTATGCTTTGCACAGGTCCTAAAGGAATGCATCAAGCACACCTGGTAAACAGGAAGACTGGAAAGTGCAGCAAGTCACAAGGTAAAAGATGAGTTCTGAAATGCTACTTCAAAAGGTACCCATAGAGACACTGAATGAGGGCTCAGAGATACACAGAAAGACAGGTCCTAAACAGGAACAGTGACAACTGCCAAACAGTTTATGTGGCCTTTATTATACCTTGGACAATTTAGACAATCTGTCCTTTACTTTGGAAACAGTGCTTGCTAATTTACTCCCTCCACTTACAGGCCAATGACTGAATATTCTTCTAGACTAATAGGTCCAATTTTTGAGAGCCTTTTCCCTGAAGATAGGTCCTGAAGAACTGTGCTGCTTTGTTCTCTCCTGATCAGCTTGCACAACCAGAGGGCCAGGTGCAAGACAAGAACAAAAATATCCAAATCCRTTTACAAGGCTCCAATAACTTCTGTCTGCCTCTTTGGAGATGGCTGCAGCAGTAGTGGGCTGGTGCCAGGTTGCTTTGGCAGGATTTAACAAACCATAATTTTCTGGCATGGTTAACATCCCTCATGGTCTTGAGTGCAGCATGTCCAAGAACTTACGCTGTTTCTCTTGGACTATTAGGATGGGAAAATTAAAGGCTACTGCCATGTGGTAATTACATTCTGGCAAACTTTCAATACATCAACAGAGGTAGATATAGATAATGCATTGACTTATCAGGAAAGGAGGAGAGTGTTACAGATGCGTACAGAAGTACAGATGAGTACAGAAAACCTCTTTTTAGAGAATTTAGTACCTTTCAACCTTCTTCCTCTTATCACTTAGCAGCTGAGTCTGAAGTAACTTGTTTGATAACAAGCCTAAATACACTTTTTAGGTGAAGAAGACCTAGTTCAGAATACATGAAAGTGTTTTGACTTATTTCATCAAGCAGTGTGCCRTATCTCTTTAGACTAATGCCTGACTGAGTACACATAACTTACAGAAACGGGAAGCACAGCAGAGAACATGAGATGTCATATTATCAATAAGGTCACTGAGTCCTTTCTCACTACCGTCCACAGTTTATTTCCTGAAATTTGTCTCTGATTCCCACTGAGTTCTCAAGGGAGAAAGGGTGGAAGAACAGGAGATGGTTCTTTTCTGCACACATCAGGAGAAAAAGCACCAACAGGATTGGGCTGGAGGTAGGCACAAGCATTGGTAACCAGTGTGGGGTTTGCAGCTGAGTTTTTTGGAAACAGGGCGATGTCACCATTATAGAGGTCCCAGCAGTGAGTGCCCAGACCGAAGCATCGTTACAGGCTGAGAGGCGAGTATCAACTCTACAGGCTTGGTAGCAGCAGTCATCAGGTAGATAAACACTCCTACTAGCACGGAACAGGGATTGTGTGCTCAGGGTCAAGGAGGAAGTATCACTGGCAATACAGTCTCGGTGGTATGGAGTAAGCCATGGTGTTGCCTCTTTAACCCTGCGTGGAACCCATGCATGTCAGTTGTGCCCCCTCAGATCTGATGCTAAGATAACTGCCTGTGAACAAGACGCCTCTGAGAAGAAGCAGTGTGTCAGCACGCCATCGGGTCAGCATTTACCCTAGACTGAAAGAGACTGAAACTTTTCTCAAATTCAGTCATGGTCTCAGAAACACGCATTAAACTCACCAGCAGAAAGGGTTTTGTCTTCTTGCCTTTCTTACTGTGTTTGGAATCAAGTGACTGTCAAAGTGACTGTCATCTCTTCCATCTCTTCCTATCCTTTCTAGAGAAGTGTGCTCTTTTCTGTGGCTAGAGAGACAGCCACTTGGCTAGAYACACTGGTGCCATGTGAAACAAAAAACGATTTACTAACAACTTAGCCTCTGTCTTGATCATAATATTTTCATATCAGTGTACAGTATAATTATCAATATGGACTAAAAAATCAATCAAGTGTAATATCCTTTGTATAAGTCAAGAGTAAGCAAAGTTAGCCACCCACACATAAAGCTGATATAATTGAAGCAAACTAAAAAAACTAATCTAAAAAACTAATATACTGCACAGGAGAGGTTGTCAGGGTTTTTTCTCACACTACTACTCAGCCAGAAGGAACGTGAGGGAAGGCAGCCCACTGTACTTTTCAAGTCTTTCCTGGCTGCAAAGCTAGGTCCCAAAAGGCACTGATAGCCACCAAGAACCAAATACAAACAAGGCATGTTTGTATCAAGGACAGATTTTTGCGGTAAATCATTTAGCAGAGTCCAAAGTAGTTGTGAATTCACAGAAATATACCTCAGAAATGATGGATAATATGAACACTGTAACATTATGAATGAATACCACAGAAAGTTATTCACTAGAGTGAATTMTGTGAAATTGTTCAAGAGGGTATATGAATAAAAATAAACAGTCTCGATGATATAGACAATGGGGATATATTCAGATGGCCAGATTACAGAATCAGGGTAAAGAAGGTATAGAAAACAATGAATATTCTCCATTTAAAATGTTGTATAAATTTTATACTAAGTTTTWTGCTAAGAACTAGGTTTTAAGCTACTTACAGTGTCCATTTTGCAGATGAGCCCTTCTTTTCTCTTCAGACTTCATTTTGGCTTTTATGTACCATTGACATCTTTTAAGAAAAAACATATGAAGTTTTAATTAATATGATTGTAATTCATAAATCAAGTACATATGAAAACCAAAATCTGTATATTCTCAGTCTAAACAGATTTAGTAATGAAACTCTGAGGGAAATATGCACCACAAAMAATGACAAAAATATCATATGCAAATAAAAATAAATCAAGGTTGGATGACTAGTAGCAAAATTAATTAGTATTACTTATTAGTAATAAGTTTGTAGTTTAAGCAGTGAAGATGCTTCATTTCCAAGTCTGAATCTGCTAAAGAATTCTCCTACTTTAATAATACACTATTATTTCCTGTCTTTGTGCTTGCACATGCTGGTTTATGCCAATGAAATTTTACTACATTATATGTCCAATGGAGCAAAAGTCTCACATTTTCACCATTGCTTTTATGACTTTGCATGTTTTATAAAGAAAATATTTTATCATATCAGAACCAATTATTTCTTTTCTAAGTATCTCTCTTTAGTTTGTGCCTTCATTAACTTATTATTTCTCTTAGGATAGTAACATACAGAATAAAAAATACGCATCTGCTACGTAAATGTGGTGATTTAGAAAATACTAGCATGATTACTGTCAAATTGCAAATCCTTTGAAAACTGTACATGACTCTGCCATTGATACTTAGTGACCCTACCTGGCAATGCAAAGGGTATGTTGCAGAAAACTGACATGACATGCAAGATTTGAGGCTCCTTGTAATGAAATATCCCCTAACCTGAACACTGCCTGGTTGCTTGTCTTTAATCTGACTCTTAAGAAAATCTGAGCACTGCATAATAGAGACTCAGCTCAAGAAAAACAGAAAACTTTGCTCTTGGTCTTAAAGCTCGTTCTCACCCATGGAGCAGCCTAAGAAGGAAGATTTCCAGTGACATGTTTTGGGAATCTGACAAGACTGAAACAAGGCTAAGGACTCTCATAGTAGGTACAGGCCACTGGAAAATAGGAGTGTGCATAGGACATATGCKTTTGTGTGTAGATAACTCGGTTCCAGGACTAGCTGGAAAAAGTGACCAGGTTGTGTGTTCATTATCAGTCTTATAAAATGAAAAAAAAAATCTATAGTTAAAGATCTTACATCACTTAAAATGACAATAATGGAGATAAGACAAATACATGAATACATCCACCTCAATCCGATGGGTCATTTAAATTACTGAAAYGAACTAGGATCACTCGGAAATTCACTCATTGCTGTAGAGCAGATGATGAACACCTAAAGGGCGGTAAYGTTGTAAACTATCACAGTTGCTGTTTACAGAGCACTTGTTTTCACAGTTAAGCACTGTCAAGAATGGAAACAGTTAAACCCTGGATTCTCAGCTTCTCTGGTTAATTTGAGAGTCTACAACTATTGCTGGGATAAGACAAAGTGTGTCAGGGCTACTCTTAGGAGCTAGACAACTTGTCTGCAGGGTCCTAGCTACCATGAAAAACACTGAACACAAGCTTTTCCACTTAAGGAGCTTCTCCAGAGGAACACAGTCAAAGAAACCAGGCCTCATCCCTGCAGAGTTCTCTCAAGAACATATGTAGCCCCAAAGCTTGACTACAGAAGCAGAAGCTCAGTGCATAACCCATAGCAGTGGATTCTTTCACTTCCAGTTCCCAATTTCCTATTATTATTATTAGCCACTGAATATTCAGACAGGAATAATTTCTCCAATGACAAAGATGAATCACACTRAGCCTTAATACCGCATTTCCTGAAATTCAGCCAAGACCGCCATCTCCCTGCAGGCTCCGTGCCTCAAAGCCAGTGTTGTTTTCATATTTTTTTCTATCTGCAATTGACAGCCATGTTTCCTGCTTGCTCATGGTGGATAATCATGCAGGGAAATACAGAGGCAGGTGCTCATTTCACCCAGCCTCTCCAATGTGAATAGACTCATCAGCAGGCTTGTGACTCAACAGCTCATCAAACTGCTAATTCTAAACAGTGAAGCAGAGCACATCTGTAGGGTACCAATTCCATCTTCGTGCCAAAATCTGTCTCCAATCCCTCAGTATTTATTCAAATTTTCTTGCTCTGTCTTCTGCAGAATGCACTCCTCACTGCATTTAAGCAACACTTTAGAATGAGTTCATACCTTACATAATTGCAATAGTCTCACTCACTATGATGTAAGAAAGTCAAGCTAAAAGAACTTTGGGTATCYTTACCATTAGCAAACAGGAAAAATAAAATTAGAAGGAACTTAGGAATGTTTATGTCTATATGCTTTTCCATTGTTGAGTTTATTGAGTACTTTCCAAGGGAAGAATTCCCATGATGTTTAAGGAATTCCACTTGAGGATATTACACAAATGTTTCTCAAAGAGTTTATCTTTGTCTCCTCCTTACCCTGGCGTAAGGGTAAGGAGTAGCTCCTCAAAGTCCGAATTACCCTGAAAAAGGTAGTATATAGGTAGTCCAAGGAATATTTCCTTACATTCTAGAATTATTTTAGGTCACAATATATTYCACTGTTAACAACTCCCATTAAATTTAGTGGATTGCCAGAGCAACAGGTTCTGTTATTTAGCAGAGACCCCCATTAAATCACATAATGGCAGCTACTGTAGTGCTGGGGTACTGCAAATAAAACCTCTAACCTACACAGGTAGGACTTTTTTTTATTTTCCCAATTATAGGTAATGCTGTGACAACAAATCAGCAATTTAAAACAAATCTGAGAGTATGGCTTTGCCTATTGCTATCGCCTACTGCTAACGTAACCATCACTATACCATCCAGTGGAGTTCACAGAACCACAGAATGGCTGAGGTTGGAAGGGACCTCTAGAGATATCCAGTCCAAACCCCCTGTTCAAGCAGGGTCGCATCCAGGTGGGTTTTGAAGATCTCCAACGAAGGAGACTCCATCCACAACCTCCCTGGTTCCTTCTTTGAAAGTAAATACAGATTCTAACCAAGATGAGAAATAGTGTAGAATTCCATCCAAACTATGGATCTTTTCCATCCCAAAGCCAGGTAAKAAGGAAACTCCATGGAGAATTCTCCTTACACAGAGGCTCTTCCTTCCGTGTTTCTTTCTTTTTGTGTCTGAAGGATGGAGAATGGAGATGTGAAAAGTAGCAAAAGCGTAGACAGGCTCACAAACCTGCCTATAGAGCTCACTGCAGGAGCTGGTAATCCAACTGTTCCTGYGTGGAGGCCCCACATCTCTACAAAATACTGTTTTTATTTTTTGTTTGTTTGGTTGTAGGCCTTCTTGACCCATGGCAGCAGTGTAGTGCCATTAATGTTTCCACAGAAAATATAAGGAACATATTGCCTTTGTCCTTGTAAATTCTGCTTTGTTTTCTGGGGGAAGGACAACTCTTGGGGTCACATGGAAAATACCCTGAAGCTCAGTGAAAAAGAAAACAAAGTACCATGCAAGTGGTTATGTATGTGAGAATCTGAGGTCTGCAAGGACTGATACTCTGATCTCTCTCTTTTTTTTCCCAAGTCCATTAAGAATTGGTGAGTTCCTTCAAATACTCAGTGTGTAATTGAGCATGGCATCTGGCCCCTCAAATCAAAATACTTTCTCATCCAATTAACATAATGTCATGATTTGATCATGATCCACATATCAAACGAAGGCAGGTAGACAGCTAGTACTGTACAAAAAGGAGAGAAAAAAGAATTACAGGTATAAGAATAAGGGAAGTTATAAAAAACAATCCTTTTCCAGACCAGTGAATTCCCCTACCAGTGCAACACTACTGCTCTAATGTAGATATAATTGGGATATGTTCAAGGCAATTTTAACTCCCCCAATCAAACAGAAGTTTCAGGAGGCTACTTTGAAGTCTCATGTGATATCACTGGCAGTAGAATCATCGTAGTATTTCTACATTTCCTCATAACAAGCGCAGAGCTCTGTATAAAAATATATAGACATCGTTGTGTATTATTTTCCCCTACAAATCTAATGTAGCAAAATAATTAAAAACTGGCCACTCAGCTGGCCTTTATCAAGCTATATTGCAAACTTCAAGCTATTACAAGCCATTAAAAATCCTAAGGTTAAGCTCTCTAAAGCGTGGAACTGGCAGACAGTTATGAGATTTTAATGCCAGAGCCTTGAGGGTGGAGATGAATTTTATTTTTAARTTGTTGTTCCACAGAAAAGAAAGCAATAAAGTTATATCAAAAACAGTGAAGTTATTTCAAAAACAGCAAAGTTATCCTCTGATTTCACACAGTCATGTATCTCTGAAAACTTGGCTTCAAGAAAAACAACATGTCACAAGACTTAAAACAGACCCCTGAATCTAATCCCRAGTAAAAGAGAATGATGCAGCATTAATTACCTCCCGGTGATTAGGAAGAACAAAGTGAGGATGACCAGGAGAGTGAATCCACCAACAGCAGCAGTGGCAATTACAAGAATCTGCCCCTGCTCTGCAGCCATGTCAGAAGCTGAAACAGAAGCACAAAGAAAAGAGGTTGACACTCCAGCACCCAGGATTCATACAGAACGGATGATAATGTCTCAGTGGTCAAATGTCAGAGTTAGCCCCAAACCTACACTGGTTTCTTTGATGCTTAGCAAGAKTATGGGATGGAATCTGTCTGTGAAGTGAACAGTCTTAATCCATGTCCACTTACAAAGAAGAGAAGCATTTTTGCCAGTAAAGAATTMCACAGCATGTGGAATATAGCAAAGAAGTTTTTTTCACAAATAAGGAATATAACACTGCTTGTTTTTATCTAAGACAGTCTGCAGGTTCTCAGTTCATAAAAGTAAATAAAAACTATAGAACTAATACTTTCAGCGTAATATCMTACATGTTTAGGACATGCAATTCTTGATGGAGTCCACAGGCCTCCACTTTGAGGCATTCATTTCCAGAAAGCTTCTCCTTCTCTCAGTCAGTACATGCCGCGAACTGAGCATTCAGATGCACCTATTCTTAGAGAGTGAAAAACTCAGTCCTTCATTTGAAAGATCCCATACTATCTTATGATAACAGGTAGCAGCAGAAACAAAAGATTTTATCATCCTTTTAATAATAACAGTATCATAACTTAATTTCAGTTTGGAAGTAAAATTCAAACTACATAGTAAATATTTTGGTAGGCCAATTACTTTTTTAAACTTTTAAAAAATAGATAAATCAAAGGTGAAAGCAAAGGTCTGTGGGATCTTGGTACATAAACTCTGCTGCATCAGAGTCCTTTTCTAGTTACAGGSAGTTCTGTGATTTCCTGGATTTCAGCATTTTAGAATGAGGAGCTGGCATTATCAGTCACTTGCAATTTATCCAAGTTTAAGTATGACAGGATTTTGGACACAGAACTACAGTATATTTGTTTGTTTATCTAATCTCTGCATCATATTCAGAGATTCTCTTCATCCACCTGTTGCAGTGAAGTCAGTAGCAGTGCTAGGCATACAGGTAATACTAAATTGGGTTCTGTAGAAAGCAGCACAGAAAAAATACACTTAACACACGGTACTGCTATACGCATGCGGGAATTTATATAGCTTTACCTATAACATACTCTTGGCATCACTATATTCRAAAAACATAATCTATTTTCTTAGGCCTCCTGTTCTCCTCATTACTTTTTGAGGGACATTTAGGAATCAAAAAAGACCACAAGGATTTATCTTGTCCCTAAGGATTTTATTCTTTATAACATTGAATATTACTACTGAAAAAGTATCTACTTACAACCAAGCTGGTCTTGACTGTACTACATGAAAGGAAAAAGAATTAGGCTCCACTTTATCCCCTGCTTTTTGACTTCAAAGTTTTTATTTCTTAAACTCAGTTATGTTTGGACATTTTCACCAAATGACATGTYTTTCTAAGCCAAACTTTCAGTTTCTACACAAAAACGCAACAGTGCTCTGAAAGACTGTTCTGTGACCTCCTGCAATGGTAATAAATTCAGAACAGAAAAAAGTCTTTGGATTCATCAAGACAGCAAACTTGATCTTGTAAATTTGTGAACTGTCCAATAAGCTAAGCCTTCAGCTCTCCTTGGGCACCAGAYGATTAAAGTTTAGGGAAATTGCCTACATTTCTGCAAAGAGAAAGTTCATTAAGCTTTTCATTCTTTCACTTTACAATTGCTAAAACCCAGTAYAATACACAAACAACTGCCCAAAGACTCATAAAAAGCTGTTTCTAGGAAAAACATTTGACTTCTATATAATATTTGTGAACGGTTTAGAAATTAGCATTAACTGGCTTTGTATGGGTAGTAAAGCAAATAAAAACAATAGTAATTTATGTAATTTATGTCCAATTTTCAGTAAAACCAAATTGTTAGATAWCTACCATTAAGTTCCTGCCTACATAATTTAATGGATTTACACAGGCAGTAAATTACAATGCATTCAGTATCTGCGGTCATAAACTCTGCAGAGACAAGTTAAATACATAAATCTTCCAATAAATGATGTAGCAAACCCCATTATCAAATACTCACTGAATAGCTAATCTCCAAAAGGGTAGCTAGCAATATTGGAATGGATTCTAGACTCCTCATCATATTATATTTCATTGAGTCAGATCCACTTGAGAAAATATAACTTAACAAAATACAATGCCACACAAGTAGTAACATAAATAATAACATTAATTCCATATTCTCTGTTCAAACTTTCAATACTATTTTCAAAYTGCCTAAGGTATTAATGTTACATAGATTTTTAAAGCCAGGAACAGTGTTAAGTTGTAAAATGAGGAAGGGATTTTGAACGAGTACATTTTGCTGCTGTTTGCAAAGTGCGGGCTGGGACAGAATAGGACACACAATTTTTCTTTCTTTCTTTCTTTCTTTCTTTTTTTTTTTCCTCTGGAAGAAGAGTTGTGCAAAAATAATTAATTCATCAGAAGAAAAGTTAACCAGGGGCTCAGATAAATTAGCTGTGATTCTGCTCAACAGACATTCATTATCAAGGAGACAACCTAGGGCTTTTCTTCRTGAGAATTAAAGTTGGGGCACACACAAATAAAGGAACTGATTCCACAATCTGAAGAAATATTCTGCTAGCTACCGAGATGAAAAAGATCAGGTTTCCTGCACCACTTCTGCTGGATAGAGCTGCTATTTCTGGCCTTMCAGCTAAAACAGAATGCAATCTATCAGTTTAGTAACAGCTTTTTTCTATCAGGAACTACAGGCAAGTTCATGAAGGGGGACAAATTTCATATTAACTTACTCCTTTCYACCTCTAACCAATACAATTTTTAGCTGAAACTGTGCATTCCTAAACAGCGATCATTCTCTCTCTCTTGTTTCAATTCCACTGTTTTGGCAGAGATACCATAGTCCAATATACTACAAAAACATATATATTTTTTTCAAGTAGCCAAACCACTACAAAGCAGGTTTCAAACCTGAAACTTCCCAATGACCCTAATTTACTTGGCAGATWAAAATGTCAAATGACAGACAAGAATAATTGGAAAATGTGGATTTGTTAAAAMCTGACAGCAGGTAAGGGAAAATGAYGGAAACACTCATTTTTTCTTGAAGTGATCCCTTTATAAATCAGTAAAGGCACAGTGCAATGAACAACACACATTTAAACAAGAGGACACGCACACATGCATTCAGACTCCTCCTTACACACACCTGAAATGCTCCCGGAAACACTATCTAAGCAGTGAGATGGTGTAATAAAGCAAACACAATAGATAATATCTTACAAAACTCTTGAAAAYAGAAATATACCTAGGTATTTTGCCACTATGACTGAAATTCAGCTCACTTTCCTCAATCGCTCTTCTATTTCTTTTTTTTATTTCCCCCTTTTTCTCTTAATCAAGGCTACGTTTAAATTGTAAATTGCAAAAGCTTCAAGATGCATAATGTTTGCCATGCAAGTTCTCCATTCTTTTTTTATTTGCCACTTTCCTTTATTTTACTCTTCATCAGCCGAGCACTTGGTATATGTCCCTCTGTTTCTCCTCAGTATTCTCAATCATGCCGGACAGAAAAACAATTATTATTGGTTGCAAACCAAACAAGTTTCTGCAGCCTTATTTCATCCCTCTCTGTTTAATCATGGGATCTATARCACCACAAAAACCCAGGCGCCAGGGTACAACTACCTGCCGGTCATTGACCTTAGGGACAAATGCAGCTGTTAGGAGTGTGGGGCCATCCCCTATTTGAAAAGTTAGGAGGGGAGGTGGTGGGGAAGGACTGGTGGAACAGGACTATTATATTGCTAGCAGCGCCAATGGGAAGACTACTGCCAACTTAGCTTCACTTGCTATTCCCTTGATCCTATTCCTTTCTGGGATATTCAGTCTACCCCTGTTCTTTCCGACAGGATGACCAGTAGCACTCTCTTTCCTCATCAGCCTTCCTACAGACATGTAAGCAGGAGGGAGGTGATCTCCCAGTGCTTGATACAGGCATCAGCACCAATCCAAAAAGGATTAGGATTTGCTCTGATTGCCTTGCTGGTGCTTGGACACACACGGGGAACTTCATGTTGACAAAAATATGCTTAAAACATGAACAGCACAAGACTAAGGGAGGATTTATTGCTTATGTCAGAAGATTAACAGATAGTATGCTACAATGTTTCAGCATCATAACCCTTCRAACACAGCATAGCTGCAACTAATACGATTAGTCCAAGTGGTGAATTGATTCTAAAGGTCCATCATGTATCATACGTACATCCAGAAGCATATTGTCAGGATAAACTGTTCATTCACATATACTTAATACACACTTTAGCTTTATTCCTTTCTTAGGTAACATCATGCCCAGAAATTCATTTCGTATCTATTTCTGCTTCCTGGTTTGCATCTAGCCTGGGATATGTTCTGTCCTCACCATCTGTTCTTCACTTTCAAGCTCTGTCTCAGCTCCTCTCTGGGTTTTTCCCCCAAATCTGTGGAGGAGGAGCAGCAGCAATTTCTGTCCTCTCCTGGCTGGAGGCATCCCAAAGAGAAATATCCTAACGCTTCCTCACTTCTTCACTGGACAGACCGGAAGGATAAGGGCAAAAGTTTTAAACACAGGGAAGGAAGATAAAAGAAGCAGCGAATCTTCCAGCTCCTTATTTTTACTTTCATTTATTTGGGCAAATTTCTCCAAAAATTCATAAAAATATATCTTTTTTTTTGCGTAAAAGGGCTAGAAACTCTCACACCATCTCAGTTCTATCTCTTAGCTACATGCTATAATTATTTTAGTTTGACATCTATCAAATAGTGGACCTTCCAGCAGAGTGAAAGACAGAAAAGTGATGGAAAGACAGCTAGACAGATAATAGTGAGTAGCTGTAAGACAGATAAGTGCGGATGGTGAGAACTGGAGCTCTAATAGACAGCAGCTGTCTGTCAGATGGATTTACAAGGCACCATAAACAACTGTGCTTAAGAACAATAGGAAAGAAAAGTATGAAGGATAATTAGGTAACCTTTAAATCTTCGGAAGTGCCGCAATTCCTGTGATCCTGTGAGCGGATGGGCTCCGAAATAAGGCGGGGGTGTGGGAAAGGGAGGAGGCAACGGGAAGGCAATCTTGAAAAAGACTTTTGAAAGAGAAAACTAATGCTAACACTAGCATAAGAGTATAAAGCTTTTTGGTATATAATGTCTTGAAAAGACTTTCTCCTCCAAGAGCGGATGAATGGAAAGCCAGTGCAGGAAGCCTGAGATCTGAGCAAGGATGTTGCTTTTGTCTAGGAAATTCAAAGCAAAAGTAAAGTCTCTGAGGCTTCTTGGCACACAGAGAAGGAAAATCACATGGATCAAATTCAAATCTGAAGTGAAAATGGATGAAAATACAAAACATAATAAAGAAATACTTCAAGATAGACATAGGGATAGATCCAGCAAGACAGTCTCCAAATAAGAGCTATGTGAAGTCTCATCCATTTGTTTGTTTCCACCCAGAAAGTTCATTTAACATTGTCAAAACATCACACACACACTAACAAACAAACAAACAAACAAACAAATCTCTATTTTGCACTATCAATCCAAAGTATTTTTAAAATTTTGTAGGAATATCCTTGCGGTATGAATCAGAACACTTACTTGAAACAATAATAGACATCTGTCAGAATCAGTGATTCAAGATCCATCCCTTGAGCTTTGGAGCTCTGGAATGAAGAGAACTCAGGCTCTAACTCAATTTTTGGTTGCATATCCAGGGTACCATTATTTGAAGATGAAAAGTTAAAAGATAAATGTAGATATGRGAAGCGGAGGAAGCATATGAAAACTCATCAGATCTGGCAGCCAGGAAATGCCCGTCCTACTCCGCTGTTAATTTGAAGCCATTGCTTATCAATACCAACTCTGAACAATTTTGCTGTTACTTTAACACTATTTATTCAAAGCATTTGCCTCTCCTCATTGCTTTTGGGGAGGGGAAAAAAAAAAAAAAGCAAGTGTGTTTCCTGGGAAGCAACTCAGTATTGCATGATTAATTAACTTTCTTTTTTATTACTCCTACAAAGCTGATCTTGTTGCTGCGGCTTCATGCACCAGCACTAATAACCATTGCTAAATTTTGTGTTCCTACTATTGATGTATCTATTTTTATCCCATATGACTGCAGAGATTGCATTTTAGTCAGTGTACTGCAGCAAGCATGACTGTACTCCACTATCAAAAACAATTTTAAGTTTTAAGACTCAGTTATACGTGCCTTACAGATTAAGAATCAACATTTGTACCATCACACTTCTGAGACCCTTTCTATGTTCTTTAGAACATTTTAAAGACAATCCCTAATTACGGATTGTTCATTGTAGCACTACCTGTCAAAAAACTGTGTCAGTATTTAAGTCGGTAAATTGGAGTGACCTTGGTTATTCACTGGTCTCAAAATTCTTTTCTAGGTGCTAAAATATAATATGGGTGTTTTTATATATATATACTTAAATACATAATAATAATGCAAATTGAGAATAATATTTATCYAATGTTATTTTTAAAACATTTTTTGTTATTTTTATGAGATTATTAGTTGATAAAGTTGCTGTTAACAACATAGACTTTATGACTCTGTTCTTCCCAGCATTCTGATATAAACATTACATAAAGTCAGGATAGCTCGTATTGAATTGATTAAAATCTGACCACAAGAAGACAATAAAAAAAACAATTGTAAATGTATAATTTTCATCAAGTAAATCTGGGCCTAACATTATTTAGTTTCTTTTCAGAATAATGGACAAGAATGTATAGTTAAAAAAAAAATGCATAACAGCAAGGCAAACATATCGTTTACATGCTAGTATGTGTATGCTATATAAGTAGGCAGTCCAACAGAACTGTCTCCAAGACCATCCTCTAAATGTAGGTCAGCTTCTTGAAATACAATTTTAATGACAAAAATGTTGCTATGTGATAGTTATTCAGCTGCAAAAGACAATGCTCCAATTGAGACAGCAAGCGCTAAACTTAGACCTCTAAGAAAATTAACTTTGGCAGAAAAATGGTACAAAATACAATATGAAAAATAAATTCAAGCAAGGGAGAAGGTGGAGACTTTTAGGAACAAGCACTGGAAGGATATATCTATAAATATTGTGAGCTCCCTATCACTGGAAGACTCTAAATCAAAGAGCATGTGTGTATGAGAGATGTTACATTTCAATCACTGCTGTAAACTGTCTGGAAAAGTTACAGGACTACTGTATTATGAATGGGGTTCAAGTGAATGATCGTGATCATCTGATATGGCTTTAAAGTTCAGAACAAGCTTACTTTAAAAATACTGCCTTGAGGAAGTAAGATATTTGGATAGGAACGGTACCACCATTTAATGGTCACTAAGGGCTGCCATTATTTGAGGGGAAAGAAAAAAAAAAGCTAGTATTTACCACAGGTACTCACTTTGCCTTCTTTTCCCTTTGAAACTTAAAGCAGCACTTAGCAACATTTTAATCAGACCACAGCTGTAACATTTTTCGAACTGCTGTTTTAATTAAACTGAAGACTTTATCTAGTTCCAGGCACCTTTTTAAACTCAAATGCAAAAAATCTCTCTGCCTCCACCTCACTTAACCATAAAAAAGTACTCCTCTGCCTGCACTTCCTTTCAATCACACACCGATTTACTTCTATAGTAAATTAAATACTTTTAGTCAGGTACAAGCCTAAGCAATAAAAGTTAGTAAATAACAACTATATAATGTGTATTCATATTTCATCACCAAGATTCACTCTAAGTGTACTTGAGAGTCAATAAATGTTCAAGATTGTTGAGATTTGAAATATATTCTCTTCAATAGAGCTCTGTTCCTGTAGGAACCTAGTGTTTCCATGCAGTGAGCAGAGAACTAGTTAGAAAGCCACAGGCTACAAATTATTATTATCTAGTGATTTTCAGACAACATATCACTGAATGTGATACTTTACATCATAAAATTCTGTGCTATACTGAAATGGGCTACAAATTTGAATGAATAAGCTACATATGAAATAATTTATCATTTCCTTTTCAGCAATAATAACAGCTCATATTAATTTTGCTGTTTCAGAGAGATGTTCACAGCATCATCATAAAAAACACATTAATTTATCACCTGTTTTTTCATCTTMTAATGGAAGGCTAAACCTTGTATCACTGCTAGTGATGTCCAGTGAATTTGGAGAACAACTCAGGCTTCTAAACTACTTCTCATATGTTTCACAGCACTATCCTCTCTTCTTTTTGCCTTTTGCCTGACAGCTGTAGAGAACCTAGTCCAACACACACAGTTAGTGTTGTAAYAGTGGTGTTTCCTGGCGCCGTGATGCTCTTCAAGCGTGCAGGAGTTTGAACTGGTTCAGACCTCAGGAAGATCTTAGGGAAGGCTGAATTAAGAGCACACAAGGGTTTACAATGATAAGCCTCAGTCATCTGGATCCAGGCCTAAACTGCTTAACTTAAAGGACTGCAAATGCTTTTCAAAAGTGTTTAAGGCTCCAGAATCATTGGTCAGCTTAAAAGAAATCTTAATCTCTTTCATTTCCAGCGCCCTCAATTACTTGTTCTTATCCATAGAAAAGGCTATTTTAAAATTAGATTAATGTCCTGCTCTAGCTCACCATACAGCCCAAATAAGCCCATTGTAAATAAGAAGAAGATGCTAGCGGCGGGGGGAAAGAAGTGGATAGGACCTTACTTCCAAGAAATGTTAAGTTAGAAACAAAAGAAATGTCACAGGAACAATAATCTTCATGATTTAGACGGGCAAGTCACATTTTCACATATCTGACTGAGATTCATGGAGGTTTCAATTCCATTTATATTTGATACAAGTTAGGCCTCTGTGTTACTAAAAGCCAGATGCCATACGGCATCACAGCAGAAGATGTGGACAGGAGTCCACATCTTGAAAGGAGCCGGGTGCTTAGGTTCTATTCAAAACAACTGGCTTAAGGGCCCAGAAAATGCTAAAAATCTCATTAGGTATTAAATACTTGGGAATCTCTCCCTAAAATATTTTTGACATAGAAGTTAAGAAGAAATGAAAATGGAACACAGACCCACGGGTGCTCTTGAGAACACTTACAGAGAGTTTTTAGATTAAGCAACTTAAATTCTAAAACACTAATGAAAAACATGATATATGTAACTAGTTAATTAAAGTAATTTCATTAATGAGTGTTTTAGTGTTGCATCTGCTCCTCTAATTCCATCTGAAATGCTTGCAAATACTTGGCTTGCAGTTTCTCTGATTTCATTACGAAGTTGTTCAGAGAAGGCGCCAAGCCTTTTGATACGGTCCTTAGGAATATTTAGGTTTTCCTTCTCCTTATTGGCATGTTTACTATGCTTATTGGTTGAGTGGAAATACATATAAATGTTTACCTCAACTTTTTTTGTAGATTCTGGGGGCACTACAAACGATAGAGAAAAGACTCTGCCACAGTGTTCTAGGAGCTTGCAGGAGGTTGCTGGGCTTCTGAAACATTCAAATCTTACTCACATTATTTCCAGATATTTAAAAGGTTGGTTTTTGAGTGAAGAAATGATACAGAGGAAGACTTGCAGCAGAAAAAAAAATCCTTCACCTGCAACCTTCAGCTAAGATTTCTATTTGTAAATGAAAAAGAAAAAGGAAAGACAAACCAGAAGTGCAAAGATGAGTCGTATACAGCACTGGTCACTCTGTGATAAGCTTATGGTATGGATTCGGCCATTCAAAGTCACAATGCCTGCCTGTTTTAGAATGGAAAGCTACTTTTATTGTACTTGAGTTTCCCCTCAGTAAAACTTACTTTCATCTCCAGTTTCAAATTCAAACTTCTGGCTATAGCCGCTGTATCCTGCTGCCGTCCTGACTCTGATATGAAATATATACTTGGTGGCTGGCTTGAGACCTGTGACGATAACACTTGGAGCCTTGGACCTTGTGGAAGAATAGCTGAGCTGCTCATGCTCCTGAGGGACAAAAGAGGGGAGAAAGGGTATCAAGTTGAGTTGCACAAACTTTGCAAAAGTGACACAGCAGAACTAAAGCTCCACGTTCTTCTCATGAATGTAAAATGTGCCTATAAAAGGAGGTGCAAATATGGATTTCAGTACTTTATTGTGCTATAATCACAATGTATGATATGGCCTTGAGTTAGATTCCCATTTTTTGTCCTTAATCCTGCTTATAAATACGTCACATCTTTGTTACTTGAGTTAGTAATTACATTGCAGTTAAAACAATGTGGATTAGTAGAAGACTACATTCATAGTAATGGCAACTACAATGGGAGCTAATTATTTTTTCACAATGGACAAATTAGGAGCTCAGTAATTACTAGAAAACTGTAAAGTAAAGATGTGGGAGTATTCAAATACCCGCTACTCACTTCTACCCGCAGGTAGTGCCAAAATGCCGGCGCTATCCGGGGGTAGACCTGTGGGTAAAAGAAAATAAAAATTAACTTTTTCTCTAAAGTTTGTAAACTTCCAGCATGGTTCAACTACTTTACTGCTCTTGAATTTGATTTCCCTTTCCAGCTGGTTGTAATGTGATTGTACATGAAATTCGCTTACATGCACTAAAAGTAGAAATAGCCTGAACATTCTCCTGTTGATCTCCCAGCACTTGACCTCTGCTGGGAACTCCCTACTCCCGCAGAAGTCACCGGGAATCGGGGTGTGCAGAGCCATTGAAGAGCAGCTGCTACAGGCCAGAGCTCAGCCCCAACACTTGCTGCTCAAACACAGCTCACAGCCTTGCTAAACACATCGTTGCTGACACTTACACGTGAGGGGGTGAATTAACGGAGCAGGAAGTTAATTACCTTTCACTAGTTACTATCACTTGATAAATCACTAGTCTGCAATATTTCATATGGTGCCTTAAGGTTACATGTACTGTATTATAAGAGGCTTTGTCCCCAAATGAACAGAGCTGTCCTTGGCATATGTTCAATAATCCAATTGTGGGGTTATTACGCCACTGTGTGCCATAGGGCACCATATACATTTATTATATAGCAATATTACAGTGAGGGGAAGCTATTTAAATGATGCTTCCAACCTGTTAATAAGGAAACATTCTACTTCATATAGGAAATATAGCCAAGGGAGGAATAGGTCTCCGTTAGATTTTGCTAAAGTCTTCTGAAAACACACATGTATTTTTTAYATAAAACACAGTCAAATTCACTTATGGTATAACAGTCACACTAGTATATGGCAGAAAGTACATCAGGAATTATATATTCCTCTCATAGGTGTACAAGGAAATGGCCAAGAAAATCAAATTGTATAAAAAAAAAAACACAAAAAAAGGACCTAAAAATTCTGTTAACTGATGAAAGAGTAGGAAGGTAGGGAACAAYGACCAATATTCAAATTTATTGTTTTTAATGATCAATTCAAATAATTAAAATAATGTGAGAATCTGTAATAAGTTGAAGTTCTAATATTCGGTCTATAAACAAATTTTGAAATAACAAAGAATATACTCTAATATTTAATCGAATATTTAAATTGAAATATTAAGACACAGTGTGTGTGTGTAGTCTTATGGATGGGGAGTGCAATCAAAATATATGATCTAACAACTTTTATAAATATCAGAAAAACCTCTCTCAACCAACTGATATATTGTAATTTTGCTTTGAATAGTTTGGTGGACTTCCAACTTTATTTTTCTGAGAAATCTAAAAAAAAAATGTTTTCTTCTGACATAAGACCAAGTTAAGACATAAGATCTATTATATCTTTTTCCTTTTTTTTCTTTTCTCAAATATGTGCTATTTTTCAAGCTGAAGCAAGTGTAATCTGAAACAAAAAAAACCCTATCATCTTAGTAACAAAAAACCCCTATCATCTTAGTAATAGATATTAAAAATAATAGTTTTCTGGTTTGTTAGGAGAACWCAAGAAGAACTCAAGAGAAATCAAGCAGAATGCTTGAGGTTGGAAAAGACCTTTTAAGGATCATCTAGCTCAACTCCAAAACACAGAGAGTATTTTCAGTATGTCTTTTAAAAATTTCTCATGAACTTTACAGGCTGCTGAGCCTAAATAAAAATTTCCAGGGTACTAGTAAAGCCTCTATGTACTGGCACGTGTTCCATGAAGGAAGGAATTTCACTGCAGGGTGTAAGTTTCACCAAACTACTTTGCAGCTTGAGGTCAAATACTTCTCATAATTTACTGGCTTATTCTGAGATGCTGGAAAGATTGTAGAAATAAGGTTTCATAGAAAATTGAAGAAGTTGGAAGAAGAAAAGGGGTTGCTTCAGAAGTGGCTGGARATGGCAATTTTGTCGCAAGTCGTGGAGACTCCTTAGGATCTAATGCTAAGATTTACTGCAGAAAACTGCAGAACAAGGCCGGTGTCAGGCAAGAACTCAGAATGATTTCTGACTAACTGAATCAGAGCTGTATTTGCTGAACTGTAATGTAGTTTTGGTAATGTAATAGTGGTACCAGTGACATAACTGATAAATATTWATATCAACTATTTACAAAAGCTATTATTATATCCAGAGCTATATTTATTTATAGATATACATGCAGATCTAATCATTTGTTACTTTTATAGTGTGACATAATGCAATGACCCTAGAGAAAGGATCTAGGCATATCCAGACTGTGCTAATAAAACATTACTTATGTTGCCAGACATCCCAGTTTGAAGGCTGTTAAAAATATATGTGAAATTGTAATAAGGGGCTCCTAAATATAACAGATGCATGGAAAATGCATGTACAAAAAGGTAGCAAAGTCCCCAGGGATATAAACAGTTTACACACAGCCTATTACTGGTCACTAARGACACATCACTAGGAGTTAGACAAAACTAAAACAAAATTTAGGTATAACAGAGGGCAAAGAACAATATSTGACATACAGAAAATAACATGGATATAAAATGAAATTTTGAASAAAGAGGAAAAAAATAATGGGTTGTTTTTGTCAACATATAAAAATAAACCTAAGAGTGAGAAGGAAGAAACCCMACCATTATCATCCTCCCCTTGAAGAACCAAGAGAGGCAGTAACTCACTCTCGCCCTTTCTCTGCAGGAAGGCTAGAACCATCAGTGCCAGGAGGTGGCGGGTGCTGGGAGGGCGAGATGCTACACAGTTTGTAGATATCGGTTTCGGCGTTATTGGGAATGAGTTGAGTATTTTGAATAGCTGACTATTTGAGGTAAGTGTTAATATTATTGTAACTGGACTGATAACCARTCTTTGACTGTGCTGCTCTGAGTCAGGCATTCAGTAGATGTTCAGCTTAGCATACAGGCTGTACTTCTTTAGCCCACATAAATGGCATGAGGTGTTTGGTCTGGTACTTTGCTCTTGAGACCTGGCTATCATTTGGATGTAACAGCTGAAGGCCATTACCTTTCCTCAGACTACCTTCCTACTTGAGATCAAGTACTGCGGGTTTTACACTGAACAATATATTTATATAGCACCACTGAAGCTAACAGACCTCACAAACTTTTACAAAAATTGCTTTGGCTGCCACTGAAAAATATYTGAAATACATTCCCAGAGCAGCTCTCATCTACCTTGAAGAATTTGTTAGGGATTATCACACTTATTCAGTCTTTTAATTTCTAAGTATCATTTTTATGCAATATATTATTTCTCACAAGCCAGAAGTTACTTGTATAGAACACGGCACTTGGGATCTAGGGGGACCCTGGACAGATGCTGAGCAGGCAATGACAAAATACATATATACTTTTTTTTAGTCCGTCAAATATAATGAGTATAACAAGAACTGTGATGGTAACATTTAATCAACAAGTTCATTTGCATCCCCAAGAAACAAAAGTCTTTTTTCATTCTAGGATGACTGGAAAAATGGCTTCCCATGGATCAATAAAGACAGCAACAAACGTCAGAAGGCTTACACCTTTTCCTCAGTGGTTTGTGGCAGACTATCAGATAAAGAACTCTGACTGAAAGAAGAATTCTACCGCAGTTTTACATAAGAAAACCCAGAACTTTCTCTCTAGCTAAGAGGTATAAGGTCAGAGATGTGCCAGAGATTTAAACAGCATTATTTTCCAAAACTTAGCTACACTTATGGTGATATATTTACTAGCAAGTATTGCCAACAATGTATTTGCTCCTTCAACAGGTGAAGGAACGATTTTTAATTTTCTTTCTTGCTAATGACAGCTCAAATCAAATAAAAAATATATTTCTGATAACAATTTGAAATAATCCATTGAATATTTGATAATTTTCAGATCATCGGTTAAACTATATGAGAAATATTTGAAAATGTGAAAGAATTATTGAAATAAAATATTTTCACTGTTTTCAGTGAATCATTAATCGTAACTGGTAAGGGTAAAATTAATTTTGGGAAACATTACTTGGCAAATTCACAAAAAATAATATTGGCTTCTGGCTTGCTGCACAGTATTACAAATCTGTTGAATCTTGTAAACAGTTAATTAAAAAGTGAGTTTACTTTCTTTACAATCTAGAAAAAATTCTGCATTACCAAAACCTTTTTCAACCCTTAATACACCCTTAATGCCAAATAAGTACTAGCATACAGCTCTTTTCAGACTCTGCAGATTAAAATAATCTGTTTCTGAGATATTTAAACCTAACTAAGTCTGGATTGCCCAGTTACAATTTTTAGTAGGATGATAATGAAAAATCTTAGTAACTGATCAGCTGTTTTATTTTTTTCAACATGAAACTACGATGTTTTTAGACAATCACAATATGGTTTTGTAGAAGCCCATGTTTGTAGCTTATATTTTATTGTGCTCCATCATTCAATACATTGTGTTATAAGAAAAACAGTTCATAAATTATTTGCCTAGAAATACAACTTTTATCAAAAAAATACAGTATCAAAGAAGAAGAAACTGGAAGGATTTCAGCCAGTATGTCTTGCAGTTAAAATACTTTTTTTCACACAGTGATTTTGGCAAACAATTTTCTTCATCTGAGCCAACCCTTTTCTTTGGAACCCTTGCTAACTTTACAGGAACCTTTAAACATTCCTGAAAGTTGAAACATGACTCTATCTAGATTACTTTTATCACAATATTCAGTAGAGAGACAAGTTTAGGTAGATGTTTCAGAAGAGTAGTGACCTAACATCTACCATCACATCCTAGTCCTCTTTTTTCTTTTTTTCTCCTTCCAGTTTGATGAATTTATTCCTCCCCTAGCAAGAGAGGAAAAATTAAACACATTTCCCTTGAATAAAGCTAAGTGGTGGGTATCAAAGCTAAGCTGTGCATTTAAAAGGCTTTAGAAACTCTTTTTAGGAGGCACTGAAATGTATTAAAGCTGCTGATCAGCATTTTAAAGCACATGGTGATGCTTGTGATGCTTTAGCACAACACCAAGATGAGGACTCCAGAAGCACTCACTTTGGCAAGGTTTTCTAGGGATCTTTGGTGTTCAGCCAGGACCCCACATCACACAATGACAGGAGAAAACCCAAAACACAGGTATGTTGGGGCACACACGAGGAYGAGTCCTGCCCAGGGCCAGCCCAGACCACCATTGAGGGGACAGCCCAAAGGAAACAGAGAGGCCTTTTAACCCCAAAGGCCATGTTCGATTTTAGTTTGGACCACCTGGCTGTTTATGAGGGCTAGGAGGGCCCTTCCTCTATCCCTCTTCCCCGTAACCCTGCTTCTTTCTCTGCCCCTCATCGTAGAGGGGTGTCTCTCCTCCTTTTCTCCTCGCGGGGACCAGGAGGGCAATACTCCTCCTTTCTTACAGGCCTCCATCTGTCACAAGGTCTGCAAGAGCCTATTCTGAAGCATGCATGATCATAAATAATATGGCTTGCCTCTTGCACTTTTATTTATTATTATAAAGAAGAGAGGACGTTTCTGTCACTTTGGCACACCTGGGAAACAAGCTCCAGCATCTGATGTTGGAGGAGAGCAATGCTTACACACTGTTTGGGACTTAGCAATGTTTTGTTTGAAGATTTAATAGAAAGAAATGATCTATTTCTGAGTAGATTCATATAGAAGACAGATGTCCAAAGAATAAACAGGTATTTGGCARCTGATTCTCCACTGTGGGTAGTTAGGGTCTGGCGACCGGAAGATACCGCGCTGTACGGRAAGATAGAGCCCCTAGAGCYCYCWCCCTAGCCTYCCYGATAGCCAGTGGTGTCTGATTACTGATGTAAGCAGACGGAAGTGACCTTGCATACCTAGGCTATAAAACGAGGTGTTACAAAGCAATAAACGCCATTTGCCGTCCACCACATTGGTGTCAGCGTGCTGATGGACCRGACRA
>PTEX01000388.1:268118-368929 GCA_003342815.1 Eudromia elegans
CGGAGACACAATTATCTGTAAGAAATAACAGGTAATCTTTTCCTACAGTTTGTGACAGACCTAGAGCAGGACACACAGACAGAGAAGTTCTAAAGGATCAGAGATGATTTTGCGAAGACTTCCTCATCTCAGTCACAAGCTGTACATGGAAAGCTAGAGTCAGCTTGATGTCCATGCTGGTAGCCTGGAAGCTTTGGCTTTTGAGGATGGCTACTCATTCTGATGCGATTGCTCCCAAAGGGGCTAAAGAGCCTCAGGAAAAAACAACTCAGTTCCAGCAGGCAGAGAAGTATGAGATGATTTGTTTCATTCTTTACACTACTGAATCTTGTATGGATTCTGGCTTCGTAAACTAACCTAAACTCCAGGACTGAGATGTGCTTCTCAGATGTTTCCATGATCCAAGCAGCATGCTTTGACCTCACCCTCATCATTTCACATGGGGGCAAGACTGAGTCATAGATCCTGCACTCAGTTTTCCATGATTTTGTGGGCTGAAAAGTATCTTCCATGATAGGTCATGGGAAATGTCAAGGGCTACATTTTTTTCCTGAATTTATTGAAAACTACAGCAGACTTCCAAATAATATGTGAAATAAATGTAAGCAGTAAGCAAATTGCTAACCATTATATAGAACTCTGGGTTGGTATAAAAGAAGTACAGAAAATGTTCTGACCCTTCATATTAGCTTTATAGCAGCATTGTAATGTCTATACAGTACAGAACACATAAGTATTTCTGAGAAAGCATAATCCGAAGCTTTAAAGAAGTAAATCTAGTATAGTATACTCAAATAACAAGGACTCATCCTATAAGCAAATAAGACCTCTTCCATATTCTACTGCAAATTTACCTTGGTGAAAATCTATAATTGAATCGTAAACATAATGCAAATGACAAGCAATGTGAATATTACTATATAATGAGACACAGAACCTGAGACTTTCTGACTGATTTAAACACAGAACTATATTATAAGCTTTGAAAATAGTTACTATTTCTAAGGAAATTATAGTTTTCTTACTGTTTATGCTATTCTGTCTGTTGATTCAATTATAATTCTGAATGACAGAGGGTCTGAATGACAGAGGCTTGCATAAAGACAGCTTCAGACCCTTTCTAATAACCATAACTGCATGACTATCTGCATATCCTAAATCTGTAATTAGTTTTATGATCAATATAACCTCTCATATGTAAAGAAATATTAGGCTTCATGGCAGCTTTTCTGCATGTCTCTTCCTGTAGTCTCTCTGTTTGAAAGACAGTGGTCTGACTGAACAAAAATTAGAGTGTTCCTGAGTGTCTGAGACTAGACAAACTAGAGTGGCAGGATCAGAGTACAAAAAGTAACGAAGAACTTTCTGCTTTTATAGTACATCAGAAGAGCTGCAATTGTCCCATCAACACACGTTACAATGAAAATTTTCTGTTGCATGACATCATCAGATTAACCAGCATTTCTTCATCATACTATTCTATTAATGAACGTTATATACAATCAACATCCAGAGGTTATATTAACATGTGTTATCATTATCATCATTATTTCTCATCGGTTCAAAACCAGAAGGATTCCCTCCCTTTTAGATGATGACATTTAAAGTCTGCAAACAAATGGTTAACCTCCACATAGGAACACGCTGCTCTCTAACTTACTCTTCAACCTTATTTCAGAGAAAAACATGGAAATGAAGATTTTGTGCCCTATATGAGGTAAAGTCTTGAGAAAGACTAACTAAAAGGTGATAACGTTTTATCATTTTAGATTCATACTGTGATCAAAGAGTTCAAATCCTGAATTTATAGGTGAGAAAAAGTACAAAGAACTAACAATGTTTAGTGAAAACGCAGATTAACAGAAATTCAAGCTGAAATGGTGATTTTTGATTTTAATAGTCGCGTGAGCTTTAGATTAACTTTACCAGTAAAGTGCTGATAAGGATTCAGCCACTTTCAGTCATACAAAATTTGTCACCGTTAATACTTGATTGGAAAAGAGAAATATGGCTCTAATCAAAATACTATCAGCCCTTATTTCAGCAATGGAAAAAGATAACCGAATATCACTTTCCATCATTTCAAATATATAATGGGAACTCAAATAATTACCACTCTCCTGCTGTACAGTCTGTGTCTGTGAATGACAACCAAGGAATACAATTCATCAAGTTCTCTGAGTAACTGAAAAGCCTTAAATTGGCRCTGGTGAAAGTTTTCAAAGGCTTCTGCCAGCTTAAGACCTACCTCTGTACTTAAAACTACCAAATGTATGTGTGCAGGAAGAATTCATGGAGACAATAATTGAATTTGCTATTAGGCATTTGCACACAGGCTTTATAGTTTATATCCACTGTGCCACAAAAAAGATTCTGTGCTTAAACCATATAATGATGCTTGGAATTTTGAGAGAACTATACACTAACAAGAGGAAATACTACTAGAGATGCACTCGATATACCACAAGGACCATATCTCTTATGCACCAAAGCACGTGTATTGTAGCATATGTATTAAAATAAATGTCAACAATAAAATTTGGAAGGTACTAGAGAAGAGATGCACTGATCCTAATTGTGCTCTTAATACTAACTGCTACCTCATCACAGAATGAGTAGAGGTGAGGTAAATTCTCATTGTAATACAGAGTAATATGAAAAAACACAATAATTAGAAATAAACATTCATTTTCCTGAAGGGAAAAAAAAAGAAAAAAAAAGACACATCCTAAAAAGTGCTGCTTGCACTTCTTGGTTCCAGCTGAATGACAAACTTAAGGTAAAACTAAAAGTGCAATTATAAGGAACTTTTTAGAAGACAAATCTATTGCAAGGATCTTTTTAGAAGACAAATGTGAACCAAGATGAAAACACTGAAAGGAAAAGGCAGGACTAGAGGGAAAAATGCAGATGACTCTAGTATTTCCATGTCACTTCAGAAAAGAGACCTGCAGAATTTTAAGGCATCCACCACTCCAGACTGCAATATTCTCCCTTCTCAACCTCCCTTGTCATTAATCTGAGATGTAACAGTTTAGAGACCTGAAATATCAAAGTGTGCTTTATCTGTTTGGCTTTTCAATATTTTATATTTTGATTGCCTGTCAGTCAGCTCATTGCTTTCTCCACACGGAAAGTGAAGCTGTCAACAAGAAAAGGGGAAGAATGGATAACTAATCATAAAGAATATAAGGAAAGGTCAAAATCCAGCCAAACCTCATTTTAATTGGATTATATACCTGGAAAGGCAGAAATGAGTTGATATGAGGTGAACCATGAAAAAGAGAAAAATAAATGAGGACAGGATGACTCTTAGTGTTAATATTCTTCCCAGTACAATGAGGTGGGCAAGAGGCGGGCAAAGCAAAAGTTCTGTGGTTATCATCGAGGGGCAAGTAGGAAAAGGTGTGAAGGCTGCAGACAGGACACTGTGCTAGTACTGACAAGGAGATTAAACATACAACAAACTACAAAAACTGGTTTGTACCTCCATTTAGTGATGGAAYAGAGTGCAGCCAGAATATACCAAAGGGAGTTGGGAAACATGAATTGTCAGAAAAGCCCCAAAACTAAATTTCAGCTTTCCAGCAGTTATGCACAACTCTAATAACATTTGTTTTCYAATTAAGAATATTTGACAGTGAAAACCTCTGCACCAATATCACCAGCGGTTTTACCAATTTTAGCACATGAAAATGTCAGCCCCTTAGGCTCTCCCTGTAGATGTTTTCTTATTTTTTCTCTACTATTTTTCCTCTGCATTGCCTTTTGCATAGAAGAAGCAAGGAGCTACTGTAAGCATGAGCTAGCTTAGTAACATGACAGTAATCAGACAAAACAGTATTCAAAAAAGCTGCTCTCATCTATGAACAGTAATGCATTTTCCGAGATGCCTAACCAAGATGTACCTCACAGGGAGACCATAAAAGAGCTGGCAAACAGAACTCAGTAGGGAACAGCTCTAACTCAAAAGAATTTTATGATTCRAAGTCTTTTGTGAATTTTTGGATGTGAAACATACCCAGAGCACATACAGTCAAYAGGCTGTCAGGCTGCTCATTTGGTGTGTGAGATGTGCAGTTCAAAATTCAGAATCAGGTCCTAAATATGCCATTCTACACCTGCAATACAGCATAAGAAGTACCTGTTTCTCTGCTCAGACTTAACATCCTCCCCGACCTCAGCAATCTGCAGCTTAGTGACCTCCTGCATCAGCTAAACTTTATTATATTGTACAGCTCAAGAAAGACTTCCACAAATYTATGAACACACTTAGGCTTGTGGCTTCCAAAACATCCTTTGGCAACAATTAATTACAAACTGTTTAAAAACACACTGTCTTTGTTTTGAATCTACTTCACAATGATTTCATTGGATATACTCCAGATCCTTGGCTATGAGTAATAGTGAATAATTAGTGAATAACAGTGACCTGTTCAGTCTAAGGCAACGTATCTCTGTATAAGACAGAGTACTTTTAGTTAAAATTAGAGAGTAAGACAGTGGATAATGGAATTTTTAGAGGGAAAAATGTAAGACCTCAAAGGAAGGAGAGCAAAAAGGAGCATCTCATGCAACACACGCACACAAAAAAACCCCTATAATGTAAAAAAAAGTCCCATTCAAATACCTGAAGTTCTCTAAGTTGCTGAGTCATACCCAAGGGAATCTTCTTACTTCCAGCATTATCAGCATTGGAACAATCACAATAGTGCTGTACACACAAAACTGCTGCATTCCCACACTGAACCAAGGAAGTGCAGTTCCTTTATTTCACACTAAAGCATGGAGGTATTTTTAAAGTAAGGAAGCAGCTTACAACTGAAGTGGAATGCCAATATAACAACAATACTGGAAATAAATTCCAAAGTAATGGTGACTTGCTACAATATGATGTAGTTAATACTCAAGACAAAAGCACAACGTATTTTCAAGGCTGTGCTGTAATTCCATGACTATTATTCATATTCAAGCRAATCTAGCAATCCAATGTACTTCCCTGGAGTTATTAGAGCTACCATTTTCATTTAAGTAAACATAATACCTATTATATTTATAGAATTGACTCAGATTGCTATTGTGAAACTGTCAGTAATGAGGTAAATCAGTAAGATTAATCTAAATATTCATGAATGTATGACGATAATACCTGAATTCATTARTATTTAAAGTTTGCATGTATATATAAAGTTGCATGTATATTTCTTTTGGACTATTGTTTTCTTTCCAGGGAAAAATCAGGATTTACAAATATAAAATGATGTTGGCAATATTAACAGGGATTTCAACACCATTCTGCCAAATTCTTGGTGTGGAATTTTCCTCTAAAAAATTGAAATTACCAGAGTTTCAACTTAATCACTTCAGTGGTCCCACCATGAGGCAGGATGGTACCTTTTAATCAAGGCTGATACACTGAGATTCCGTGCAGCATACTTCATTAAGCAGATCTCTTCAGATACGTAAAATGATCATTGAAAAGTCGCTGAAACATCACATGCTTTGTGTATTTGTGTACACATGTTTTTTTGTGCCTCAGTGCATGTAGCCAGCAAACTTCTATCTTGTAACGTTAACTTAACAGGGCTGAATTCATCTCTGGCATCGTGACTACACTGCTGGTGCTATTTCAGCATTAAATATGGCATACTGTTTGAATTCACATTCCTAGAACATTGAAGTGAGATCTTGGAGGAATATAAAGCAAAATAACAGAAGTCTTTTTGCAATTAGCTTAGCATAAATCTAGCAGAATAAAACATAATCTAAACAGTAAAYTAAAATGCTGATAAAAAGACCTTTTTATAAAGGAAGTGCTTTCTCAATCACTAAAATCACTMTTGTGATAATATAATGCGCTAATACTTGTGACAGTATATACAAGAAAAACARATAGTCTGTACAAGGTCATTCCAAATAGCGGATGCATCAACCCAGTGAAGTTCCTACAGCAACAGGTTTTTATGTTTTTATGAGCAGCAGGTGAATTCCAGCAGAAGCTATTAACAGCTCGGTAAGGAGTACATAATAACAGGTTGTTAACTCAGCCTCCCTGACAAGAGCATTAGGAAAGGGCACTTTGAAACTATTAATACTAATGCATAAAAAGAAAAGAAAAAAAAAAGAAAAAAGAGGTTTTTTTACTTTAACTTTCTTCAACAAAATAAACATTTAAAATTTTTAAAGGTGGAAAAACAACAAAACTATATGGGAGTTACTTAATAACATATCCTTTGAAATATTTGACTTGTGTAGTCAAATTGTGTATTTAAAGTAAAGSCTGATCTACTGTATATTTCGCATTCTAACAAAAATAATTTAACACATATTTTACTTTAATACATCTGCAAAATGTTCATCCATGTTCATCCATTTGGAAAACAAGTAATCAATATGGAAAGCAGTTATCCTTYTTTATATCAAAGTAGAAAAGCTCTTCTTAGGCCCTTCCGCTTACTTCCCTTCTTCCAGCATGACGGCTTGGTGGACACCAATATATAACACAAAAGAGGTCTCAATATGACGCAGTGAGTGGTTTTGTCTCCATTTTGGCATAAAAAAAAAATATTAGAAGTATTTGAGAAATATTAACAATCTGTCCTTCTGCAGGGTTAGYGTGCAGTTACAGTGCAGTAGCCATATAATAAATAAATAAATGAATAAATGAATGAATAAATAAATAAATAAATATATTAATAAATAATTTCATTAATAAATAAATAAGAAAAGGGTATGGGGGGACACACCTTACTATTCTCTTATTATTCTCTAGCCAAAAGCAATGAATACATGTCTTTTGACCTGCATTTGATCAAATATCTGCTGAATGCATGAGGGACTGAAGGAAAAAAACTGCATAACGAAAAGATATCGGAACCGATACTGGAACATTCCTTCACTTAGACAAAGATACAACTTAACTCATGTCTTCWTGGTTTAATCTGTGAATCTGTATTAAAGGCTGGGAGAAAAAAACTGTTTATGAACAATAATTTGTGTATGTTATGAAAACAAGGACTGCTCAGGCTGCAGATTTTAAAATAGCTTAGGCTTGTGGATTAAGACTTCCTGATTTTCATGGACAGTTCTTGAAAGTCTAAAGGAAATATCCATTAGAGTAATGGATGTTTGGACAGTGTTTTTAACTCATAAATAAGAAAATTATTCYTGTTTAGATGGCCATYTTTTGTCAACTACACTGATTATATTCAGATAGCAGCTCATGAAACTCATGTCATTCTTTYGGAAAATGTCTGTCAAAATTTCAGCCCCAAAATTTGACTTTTGAATGTTCATTTAAGTACCTAAGGAAAATATAACTCACCTTAACCTCAAATACTATTAAAAACACTCCAGTCTTCAAAAAGCACAAGAGAGAGCAGTCAGGAAACTACAGGCCCGTCAGCCTCACCTCCATCYCTGGCAAGGYGATGGAGCAGCTCATTCTAGAGACCCTCTCTAGGCATATCAAGRAGGAGAAGGYGATCAGGACTAGTGAGCATGGATTCACTAAGRGGAAGCYGTGTTTGACAAACCTGATAGCCTTCTACAATGGAGTGACTGGATGRATGGACGAGGKGGGAGTCGTTGATATTGTCTACCTTGACTTTAGCAAGGCTTTTGACACRGTCTCCCATAACATCCTTATAGGAAAGCTCCAGAAGTGTGGATTGGACATGAGAACAGYGAGGTGGATCAAGGACTGGCTGGATGGCAGAGCTTAGGCAGTAGGAATAAATGGGGCTGTGTCTAGTTGGAGGCCTGTGGCCAGCGGTGTCCCTCGGGTCAGTGATGGGCCCAGTGCTGTTCAACTTGTTCATYAGCGACTTGGACGAGGGCACAGAGTGCACCCTGAGCAAGTTCGCTGATGACACCAAACTGGGTGGAGTTGACAACATCCCAGAGGGCTGTACTGCCATCCAGAGGGACTTGGACAGGTTGGAGAGTTGGGCGGAGAGGAAYCTCATGAGGTTCAACAAGGAYAAGGGCAGAGTCCTGCACYTGGGCAGGAATAACTCCAGGCACCAGGACAGATTAGGGGCTGATCTGCTGGAAAGCAGCTCCATGGACAGGGATTTGGGAGTCCTGGYTGACAASAAGTTAACCATGAAGCAGCACTGTGCCCTCGTGGSCAAGGYRGCAAAAGGGATCCTGGCTGCATCAGGMGGAGCRTTGCCAGCAGGTCAAAGGAGYGGATCCTGCCCCTCTACTCAGCCCTGCTGAGGCCGCACCTGGAGTATTGGGTGCAGTTCTGGGAGCCCCAGTACAGGAGGGACGTGGAGCATCTTCAAAGGGTTCAGCAATGAGTGCCCAAGATGATCAAGGGACTGGAGCACCTACCATATGAGGAGAGGTTAAACAAGTTSGGTCTGTCTAGCMTGGAGAAGAGAAGGATGAGAGAGTATGTACAAATGTACATGTACAAATTCCTGAGGTATGACTGTAGGGARGAGRRGGTTAAACTGTTTTCYGTAGTGGCTGGTGATAGCACAAGGGGCAATGGTTTTAAGCTGAGGCATAGGRGGTTTCATCTCCGGGTGAGGAGGAACTTCTTTCCTGKGAGGGTGACKGAGCCCTGGAACAGGCTGCCCAGAGAGGYKGTGGAGTCTCCYTCYCTGGAGATCTTCCAGATCCACCTGGATGCCACCCTGTGCCACAYGCTCTGGGAGAYCCTGGAGCAAGGGGCTTGGACTAGATGATCTCTAGAGGTCCCTTCCAGCCCTAAAGATTCTGTGATTCTGTGAAAAATCTACTGCACCTACACTTAAAGATGAACACAATGAAACTAATTAATAAGAATAATAATTATGTCTTAAAATGAAATCACATTCTCAACCTTACTAGTTTAAGATTAAACACGTAAAAACTGCTACCACTCCCTCCTGCGCACTTGATGCATCAAACCTAAAGAGACAAGATCTCTTTTACCATAAGTTCATCAAAAATCAAATTAAGTTTGTCCTGAGGAGTGAGCTGAATGCTACTTTGCTATAAGACATGAGGTTCTTCTGATTTTTGAGCCCACCTAACCACACTCTGAAGATTAACAGATGATTCCTGTGGTTAACTTTATTAATCTTGCTGTGTTAGTAAATTATTTTTAAAACTAATTTTTTTTTCTGAATTGTGACTGCTGTATGATTAGAAGAAAGCTTAATAATTTATTCTCTTTGACATCACTCTCTACTATGACTGGACTTAGCTTTCTTTGAGGCATTGAACTAAATGTGTGGTGCTACATATGTTGACTTGTAAGCAGTTTTCATAGCTTCTTTGGCTACGTCTTTGAAAAAGTCGGAAAATCATTTATTAAAAAGTATGAATGTACTTTTTCTACCTTTGTGAACCTCTTATAGCACTTACTGGAATAAGCGTGGAGCACAGAATTATCTTTGGGGAAAATGGTATCCACGTCTGACAAGAACACAAGATCAGCAGAGAGTCAACTATGTGGTTTTTTTTTTTTTTTTAATCAAATCCACTAAAGTTGCTTAAACAGCATTATATTTCTCTGTGAGATCTTTTGGTTCAGCAGGAACGACAATAGTAATAGCTCTGTAGACTACTTTATTATTAAATACGAAGGTTTAGAAGCTACCTCTAAATAATTGAAGACAACTATTAGGGAAGTAGCCAAACCAGGCACCTAATGGAGAAGGTCTAGCTCAGAACCTCTTTGATAAACCCTCTGCTGTATGTAATTGATATTTAGAGGCTAGATTTCTTTTTCTCCTAATAGTAATTATATCAGTGCCATTAATAATGGCTACTGCAAGGTTCTTAAGTTCTTTCCCGCAGGCAAAAAATATATCTGGTTAGAGAGCCTCATAATTATTCACTCTCATTTTCAACATGTTCTGAGACCTATTTTTTTCTCTTTTTAGAGACTAAGGCATTTACAGTCCTCCCCTTGGGGAAATGAGGTTAATAACAGTAGAATAGGAAAACCAAGGAGCATGTTTAACATCACTTACTATGCTAAAATAAACTAGATTCTGTTTTAATGATTATTTCCCAAAGCCCATTTGTATTGATTATTTTTTAAAAACATGCACCAGACACGGTTCATTTCCCAGGAGATCCGAAAGGCCACAAAAGCCACAAGAACTCCACGGAGCACTGCGGGCTTACAACAACATGTTGATCTGCACCTGCAGCTACAGGCAAATTCTAAGGTTTGTTTAACACTATTATCCAAAAGCTCTTATACACCCAAATTACTCAACAGCCATGTCTCCACAAGAATGTGCTGCAGATTTAATGAAAATGTAGTATTTCACAAGCCCTACATTTTTTGCTTCTAGTCACATCAAAAACATTTTACTTCTAGGCAACAGATTGTTACTTATGCCTCAAATAATTCAAGTAATTGAAAAATATGACAGGATCTAACCATTCATTTTAAAAAAAAAAGAATAGCAGAGGCCAAAATTGGTCATTCAACACTAACAKTACAGTGTTCACTATTTCATACTGAGTATACACTTAAAATACCTACTGACTGGCCAGGTACTTGAAGGGATCATAAATACATTCATATTGTTAGTAACCTTTTCCTGTTCCACAGCCTTTCTCTGACGTTGACTTTACAATTCAGTCCTGAAGCTTGCAAGGGAATGAAGCATACTGTGGTATGTATGGCAACAGTAAAACAGTAAGCCTTGAAATAAAGCATACTGCAGTATGTATGACAACAATAAAACAGTATGCCTTGAAGAAGAGGTAATACATACTAACAATCCAGCCACAACACTGCAAAGTGAAATATGCCTGCTCTGGAATAATGGGACTCAGTCTGCAGGTTCCCTTCAGCCTCATGCAGTTCAGAGATGGTGCATATACTGTTCCTCATGATTTAAAGATCTAAAATAAAACCAAAATCTGAACCAAGAAAGTAATAGCTAGTACTTAAGGGAAATGGGAAAGTTGCCTCTGAATAAATGTGATCCTTCTGACTTAGCTGAACAATACACAAAATTATAATTAGAGAAGTGCAAGTATAAATAAAGAACAGCCACAGTGGCCGTTTAATTACTAAAATAATATAAAGGACAAGGGCCATTGAACCCCACACGAATCACAGAGACCACAYGGAAAGGCAGTGGGTGATAAAGCATTCAACTTCGTCTATCTAGGGTACATAAGGCTAGGGCCCATTCAAGTTAGACCTCAGTTAAGGCTCAGGTAGGGTCAGGTTTTATGGTAGAGAGAAAAAAGCAGGGAAAAGAGGCATTATATATGTAATGTCTGAATGGGACAGGATTAACCTCAAGAGAGAATATTGGAACATCTCCTTAGCTGAATCCACTGAGAAACATCTGTTGCCCTAAACAGGGATCAGCTGCACACCCTAAACTGCCCACTCACACCACGAAATAAAGCTGGTAAGGAAACACTTGGTCACTTGGGCAAAGCAAGCATGGCCAGGTCCTAGGAGAACAGTAGTGCTAGTCTTCCATGCAGCACTGACCAAAACGTGAGACAAACTGTTCCTCAAAGAGTATGGAAAAAATAGCAAGGATAACAACCCCCACATCTATATATGCACAATATATATCATACCTCTTTGCAGTGGAAGTGCAGAATATGTAATCTATTGGACATATCTACTCTTATGACTTTGAAATAACATGGTACACACATTTATTGGCAGATAAATATACTTCAAACTATTATTTAGGACACCACTGTAAGTAAACAATTCTGCAGGACAAAATTATCTTCTGGTTTATAACGTTCTCCATTACTTCTGTAGTAATAATTCTGTTGTTCCATATTTACTACCTATTGATATTCTTAAAACTTCATATTTTTCCTACCAAGTCATTTACCTCAAGCTCTCTTACCAGTTTTACTATTCACATTCTAGAAGGTTCATTTTAAATCTTACTTTATAAATATTCAAAAAATAGAAGTGTTTGTTTTAATATTAAAGTTTAAGAAACTGCATCATTTCTGGTATTATTTAAGTAAATAGAGCTGGAGACTGACTGCAAAATTAACAAGGTCATCTTGCTTTCTATTTCTTTAAATCTGGAACTTTCCTGTATCTCTCTGCTTCATCACCTCTTCATCTCTTTTTAAAATCTTATTGGGAAACCAATTTCCCCCCTTGCTTCTACTGCTCAGCTTTCTCTCTCTTTTATTTATTAAATTGTGTAACTACACTATTCAGTTCTAAATAATACAGGAGTGACATTCACAGAGGAAAAATCATATCTGACATTCTGTCTTTCCTGTCCATTCACTATAATGTAGAGGCGGGTTACATTTTTTTCTATGAGAACTGCCTATGAATTGCAAATTGAGTCTGTCAACAAAATGAAATATTTTGTGAAAGAGATTTGGCTTTAATGTAAAATGCACCAAAAGACCAAGGAGAAAGGAAAGAGCCAGCCACTCCACCCTACATCCTTCTCCGAAGGATATTCTTTATTTGGAGATGCTACTGCGGTGTCTCAGGAGATTGCCTCCTACAAAATCTCTTCCCTGCACTTCAGTTTCCTCTGCTAGTTACATATTATTTTGTGCACTACATAAGATATAATCCAGACAGAGCATTTGAGCCCCATGGGAAAATTTAATACAGTCTATGGTAAATATACAGCTTGGTATGGTTAATACCGCTATCAGGGAACAAGATGCCTTTAATTTTTTTACATTTAATTTTGAGGGTCTGGAGGGAAAAGGGRAAGGAGAGGAATGAGCTTTTYCCAGTTCATCCACACAGCTTAAAGTGTAGCTTGTATGGTTTATATCCTATGTGTTCTGTGATTCCTTTCTCATAAGGGRATTCTTATAGAAGGACTCAGCTCCACTGCAAAGTGGTGACAAGGCCGGGTCTTCTTATCCAACTYGTCCCTCCCACAAGGCATGAGACCTCTTGGTGTAGGGTACTTGGATTATGGTTCCCTGAATTCTTTCAACAAGTAAAAGCTTTAGTCAGTGTCCAAGTAAGACATACAAGACATAAATACATGAAATAAATCTAATAGTGTTACAGAGGAAACATCTCTAAGTCTGAAGTCTGATTTTGGAAGGAAAAGACAATAGTGCCAATAAAAGACTTTTTTTTTTTTTTCTTTTGAAAGTGCAGCATGGCTTGTGGAAGATATTAAAAAAGGACTGCAGAACAAGGCAGACAAACTGCATCAGCAAATCTAATTTGCAAATATTTAGTATCTACAAAGACTGCAAAGACAGTCTATCTAGAAATTCTTTTCAGAGCAGATTTTGATCTCTAGGGTCAAACATTTAACGGATTCTTTGTAAGTCCCTGTAGAGACTCACTTTCATCTAAGGTGACAAATGCTGCCAACRGTACAGCTTTCAGAATGACTCATAATCTACTCTAAAGGAGATATGTCAATTTACCAGGCCTGAACATACAATATTCATTCACGATCATGCTAATCTATCTCCAATTACATCACTTAACTATTCAAACTACAAAAAAACCTATATATCTTTATTGCAATAGAAACTAATAGCATCTTAGACTAAATATTCAGTATTTTTTTCTCCCATCACAGGCCAAATAAAGTTCCCTAGTTATGTCTTAGGTCAGTTTATACTGCATAGTTGGCTAGAAAGCTGAAGAATAGAGTGACCACCTGCCTTTCAAAAAAGGATTCATATTTTCTCAGGATTTCTGCTTTTAGGGACTGCTAAAAATGTAAATAATATTTTGGGGTTTATTTTGAAGCTATGATTCTGAATATTTTTGTAACAATACAATAGAGGAGCAAAAATAAAAAAAAAGGGTGCTTTAAAGCACAGTTAAATTAGTGATCTGTTTAAATACATTTTTTACATTAATGTATTTGTTTTTGATGTTTGCTCTTACTGATAACTTTCTAGCAAACTACTTCTCTACTTTATTCTCTATTATTTAGCAGAGTCTTTCTTAGCAGAAGGGTAAATCTGCTTTTTACACTGAGATCATGGATCTGATCCCTCAGTGCCTTTCTGTGGACAGCTCCTACTGCACAAGAGTAAAAAAAAAAAAAGAAAGTTTCATATGTATCCACAGCAGTCTTTCTTGTTCCTCTTGGCTGCTTGTTATGGATATGCACTGAAGTCCATATGATCTGTGTTCACCGTCACTATTTTTTCCCACACTAACAAAATTGTTAGAAGCAGTCCCACTTGTTGGAGTATTCACAGCATTTTATTATATGGCTACTTGATTTTTGTAAGCTTGCCTATCTTTCAGGAAGTCTCGGGGGTACATGACAAGCAATGCCTTCTATTTAGGAGCCTCAGAATTCCTGACGGTTACAAACAAAGGAAAGCAGTGCTCCCCTGTAGTCCCAAGTGCCTTCCTGATAATTTCGTATATGTCACCAAGAAAACTTACAGGAAATAGAAGTTCATATTTATAAAATTTTACAATCCTGCAGAGTTCTTCAGGGCTTCACAGAGATACAAAAATGATGCAACCTCTTGAAACTTGAGTGATTGTATTTGATGGAGACATTCACTCTCCTCTTCTATATGTAAGAACAAAACCTCTCATTTTTAACACGGCAAAGGCAAAAAGGGACACCTGATAGGAATGGGTTAAGTAGGCACTGCAAAGTGTGTTCTACTTTACTGAATAATTAGTGTGTATATCAGTACCTAAAGTTAATAGTTACTGTTTTCTGTGTTTTTATTGCCTCATTAAGAACTTAAGAACATTTCTGAACTTTTTGTACCTAGATGTTCTTCAAGGGATTTCTTTGTGATAAGTTCATACTAAATCCAGAATACAATTATTTCACATTTATCATCATCTTTGTAGGCTGGAAAACTGACACTACTGTCATGACTGCTGAGAATATGAGTGCTGACATTTCTCTCCTTTAGGGTCTCTGGGAAGCCTGAAAGATTTGAGAGATTAGTTTCCCTTGCTGTATCMTACCCCAACATTACACAAACTGTGCAACTTGCAGAATTTTGGGGTGAAGAAGAATGAAATCCGTATTAATATTTTTTGGTTTTGAGGTAGGCACTATCCTTTCCCCTCTTCCCCCCTTTGTTTTTTAGTCCCCCTCAATAAACAAATTCCATTTGCATTTGGCCACTATCCTATCCAGTGATAGGACTATCTAAATATGGAAGTGAGATACAATCATATTTTTTACGTTAATACTGTGGAACAGCAGAGCATTTTGCAGTGTCCATASAGAGGCAGTCTTTAGCGCCCTAAAAATCTCTTCTTCAAGAGTGTTCTGGGCTTCTTAAAAACCTGCCACAAACCTAGTTCTCTGCCTAAATAAGAGCTCTTCGTATTGCCTGCTTCTCATTCTGCCTATTACGTAGCAATGTCAGGGAGCTTGTTCTAAAAAAGAGATGTATTCAGGAGCTACATATTCAGTTCAGTTAGAGGCTCAGGGAGAAAATAACCCCTATGGAACAGTACTGGAGTATACCTGCAGCGCATTTATCTCCCCACAACTAACAGAGAAGAAAAGATTGTAGTTAAAAGATAACCTCTACCCATTTAAAAGGGTGAAAATAGGAAATGATTCTTTGCTGGTAGAAACAGACAGTGTGAGTTATGTACAGCCAGTAGGTCATGAGCAATGTGTATCTAGTCCTGCTGCAAAACATACAACAAACACTTTGCAATATACAGACCTCTAAGGAGACTCTGTATTGAACTTGGCAAAGAATCCCTTGATAAAAGATTTTTAGAAATTTAAGTTTTATAATTTAACTTCCCTATGAAAGTTTTGGTAGGTTGGTTTTTACATCTTCTCCATCCAACTGAAAAAATCTCACTATCTTTTTTAATTAAACTGATTACCATTTTACTATTAACAAACAAAACAAGGAAGTCACAATATAGCTTACAATGATAATGGATCAAAACCTGAAGGACTTACATTAGTATAGGAGACTAAGATTTCCTTGCTTTAGCTACCAAATATTATTACTATACCAAATTCTTAGCAATCTGCCTTCTTCCTCTAACTGTGCAATTTCATTTGTTTGGATTTTTTTCCCCAGCTTGCCCTTTTTCTGCATCATTAAAGCTGCATAATCTCAATTGGGAAGCACAGCCAAGAAATAAAAATCTCAGATATTTACAGAACCTAAAATCCCTAAATCTTTCTTGCATGCCATGGCTTATGCTTCTCCTCTTTGTGCTCTTCCCACAGTCCCATTTGTTCCACTGTGACTTTTAGATGGAGATAGAGAAATAGTAAGAACGGATCTAGTGGATTAATGCTTAAGGAATGGACACCAGAGAATTCCTGCAATGAAGACACTGATTAGTATTAAATTTTTTACTGGGGCATGACCCAGTAGCCAACTAGGGATGACCAAACTTGTTTTGGGCTAAGGAGAAGCAGACTTCAAACTAGGCATTGCTCAGAGCTGCTGTGTGCACTAGTAAAGCACGCTTTTATGTGAAAAGCGTGTGCCTTGAAGTTCCTCTTTCCTGTAACCTTTTGCAATCCTCTAAGCAAGGCTGGTGCACTCTGTCATTTAGTCACAGATTATTGCTAAATTATGCCACCAAACATAATCACATTGACATTCACCTTAATTGTACTCTTTCATTGTCATTCCAATGTAAACCTTTCACGGTCCATAAACCAAAATATGGTCAAGCATATAATCCATTTATCCATGCTCATAAACATTGCTACTATGAGGCAGGTATACTTGCGCTTGCCTGCTGCTCTATTGGACTCTGACATGAAACAAGATAGTCATTAACAACCCAGAACAATAAAATAAAAGCAGGACACAATAAAATATCTACTTATACAACATTGTATGTGGGATCAAGTCAAAAGTTTAAAATATTTTTTTAAATATTAAAAATATGCAACATATTGTTCTTTAGGATCTGAATTTGGGTGATGTTTTAAGCGAGACCTACTTTCTCATAGTACTTGATCTCGTAGTCCAGAACGGCTCCATGGGGAAAGTCCGGCTCTTGCCAGGAGAGGGCAATGCTGTTTTGGGAAGCCCAGTCCTTCCTTACCATACCTATCAAGGAGGGTGCTGAAAGGGAAAAGGATAACTAAGGGTTAAAGACGAAGCACACTCTTTATCCTTTCAACCTACTACCTCCTCATAGCAAGGCAAGCTACCTCTGAGTGACCTACAGGCAGAAAAGCATGACAGATGGCAGTTCTCGGGGAAACCATGTAGCCTGGAATTAATGTCTCAAGTACGTACCGGCAACTCCTTGGATGAGCGCAGACCAACTTCTGAAAAATGACCGTACAAAACGGCACTGCCTCTCCCCAAAGGAAGCACCTCCTAACTGAAGGCTGTGCATTTCCTTGGCTTTTCAACTCCCATTAGTGTGGCAGGGACACGGGTGCAGGCGCCTGGTGCTCGAGCCGCGGCCACCTTTCGTCCCATGGGCCTGCCCTCAGCCTCAAAGCTGCTGCTGCCTCTGCCGACACGGCATCCTGTGTAAAACCAAGCTTAAGAGACAGGACATCCTAAACTCGGGAACGATCCGCATGTGGATGCAGCACTTCAGAATACAACTGGRTACAGTCTACATTCAGTTTACTCTTGGGAATAAAGTGATGTAACTTAAACATATGCAACAAATTCTGCCTCAGCTAGCCAGACTGGCAGAAGCTACTGCATTTTAGCAGGTCAGTGCTGCGAACTTGTTAAAAGAGGCCAGCGCCAGTTTTTAAGTTTTTTTCAAGCTGCCCCTCTCCTTTTTTTTTTTTTTTTTTTTTTTTTTTTAAAAAGAAAATGCTGAGCTACCTATGTAATAATTTCTGCTGGTGCAACCTTCTATTCCAGAGCACGATCTCTGCTTATATCATTAATCTACTCAAGTATGTGAAAGGAGGTCTAATATTCTGCAGATGCTAACAGTGTTTTTATAGCGTTGCTCTTCAGTTTCCCTGAGTGCTACAAGCAGTCACATTGTCAGGCAACCTTGAAGACAACTGAAATAGCTGAATAAACCAGTTATCACACAGCACATCACAGGTTTGGCCAACTTTCTRCCACCAATAAAGTCCTATCCAAAAGAGAAATCGCCAAGTTGATCTTAGCTTTCCCTGTTTGTCTTTTTAATAACACACATCAGTTTATTCTACGTAGTCCTATTTCTCTCTCAGAACCTCTTCTAAGCTCATAAGAAACCATCTCTCTCCAAAAATAAGACATTTTTATGACTTTTTTAAAAATTATTTTTTATTCTTGAATGAAAGAGTCACCCTAGGAAAGATGAAACAAAAACCTGGTTTTGGTTACAAAATTTCAATCCTTTGTTTCCTCTCCTGTAAACATTTCAGGAAGTTTAGGAAATTAAAACAATAAATAAACTCAAGAATACAAACTGCTAAAGAAAACAGAAAAGATTTTCTTCAAAGAAAGAAGRGGTGCTCTACACACACATCTCTTCCTATGAGACACTGTATCTGAGAGAGAAAATAATCTTCTATACTCTGTTACATCCTCCCAGTGGGTATCTGTTGTGAGGTTCAAAAGTCCAGTYGCCTCTGATGTAAAAAAAAAAGAAATAACCCAAAATGTAGCATTGAACAGTGTTGCAAAACCTGCCAAAAAATGGCATAAAATGGACAAAAATAAAGCTTTTTTAACCATAGCTCTGATACCTGGCAATGGAAGAAAAGAGTATCTATCATGCTAAAGGAAGGTTAACCTGTTGTTTAGGGCATCCTTTAAGCAACATAATATAATTCAGTATATAAAAATAAACATAAATTAATAAATACAAACCATTCACATGTTCTGGGTCAAAATGTTTCTCCTAGATATGTACAAATAAGCCCTCAAGCTAAAATGAAATTTTTACACTAGAAAACTGATGGTGAACCCAAGCTCCTATAAAATTACTCTGGGGTCAAATCAGCTCCTCAGAGCAGGGAACGAAGGGCTGTTTAAAGGAAACTTTAACCTAGCCAACACTAACTCAGTCAACACTAACGCYCGCGTGAGGGGCAGGGAGCCGAGCAGACCCCGGCGGGGCACCGCTGCACCCCGTCTGTGTGCGCATTCACTGGTCACCTAAGCAAGTCCTGGTGAAACGCTCGCGTTTGAGCACAGAAAGTCCCAGGTTGAACTGTGGATACACTTATACCTGGGATCCCCTCGGCTTTTTAAACAWAGATTGGTGCTCTGACACTACTTTTGGTGCCTCTCAAATTATGACTTAACCTTATGTATTTCTCTCCAAWATTCAAAAGGTGGTAGGTTCTTCTTAGGGTTCTGACTTTCAAATTCAGCAATTTCAAATACAGCAATTTATACTKCTACATTTGTTCTCAGCCTGAGCTCATTGCAGTATCTCTTCCAGTTGAGCAACTGCATGTCAAAACACARTCTTGGTCTCAAACGTTCAGTATCAGAAGTAGTCTATGCCCTCTCTGAAACAACTCAGCAGCAAAATATTGAAAGAAAATTACTTTTTGCCCTCTTGTTAACCAGCTGTGCGTGACTTGCACGTGAAACTGAAAATCCCATACAGCAAGACTCACATCACACCTGCACCACAGTGTCAGCACTGCACCCTCCAACCCAAAATGCAGAATGGAAGTGTGTATGCAAGCCTGTCAATATCAGAAGCAAGTTTTGTGCCTGCAGTAGAGTATTGGGGAAAAAAAATAGTGACTTTCCCTGAAGAAACATAATTGGGGGAAAGAATAACCCCCAAAGGAGCCACACTACCCACTTATATGTTCAGGAGGATGACTCACTTGTCTTACAAAAGCTAGCTCTCCATGTCTTAGAGACATGGACTTCCTTACGACTTAGGAAAAAAAAAAAAAAATTCCCATCAGAAACATACTGTATGAAAAGTAGACAGATTAAAACAAGTAATCAAAAGTTGTAGTTAGCTCAGTTTTTACTTCTTTAGTTCTTGTGAAATGCGACTAAAAGCAATGCTTTCTAGAGACACACTTTTGCTTCTTATAAGAGTTTCTCACTACAGCAAAAGTTATTTAGACCCTAAGATCCTATTCATTACTACTGAAGCTCTCTGTAACTGGAAAGTGTTAAGACAAGTAAATCCTATTTGTCAAATGGAAGTACTCTTAATTAGTCATTTTAAATCCACTACCTGCAGGAGAGCTTTAACTTGGTTGCCCAGTGAAACCATAAAATCAAAAATCCTTAGAAGCACAGCATGGCTTTTAATCACTTTAATGGCAGTATTTTCCTGCCACTGGTGCCAGGCTGAAGGATGGCTTTTGGCTCCTGAGCTCAGTGCTGATCTCTGTGTTGAAGTGAGGACTCCTTGCACCATCTGCTCTCTCTGTTTTCCTCCATTATAAATTTCTGGAACAACAATGAGTCATCTACACTGCTGTGAGCTCCTCATTTAATTTAGTCTGATGAGGTTTTGGTTTTTTTTTTTTTTTTTTTTCCAAAGTTGTACTGGAGAGTGTTTACTCTTTAATTCGGAATGAACTTGTTTTACTCAGAATTTCTTTGGTTTCTCTCCAAAATTTCTTTCCTCATGCATTGCACAGAAGGCAGAAAATACACAATTTTAAGCGATGAGTGATGCTACCGCAGAATCAACAGAACAGTTGAGGCTGGAAGGGATCTCTGGAGACCATCTAGTCCAACCACCCTGTGCAAGCAGTTGCACAGTGCAACCCCATAGAGCACGCTGAATAGGCAGGTTTTGAAGATCTCCAGAGAAGGAGATTCTACYACCTCTTTTGGCAACCTGTCCTGGTGCTGTCACCCCCACAGTGAGGAAATTTATTTCTCATATTCCGATGGAATATTCTGTGTTTTCATTTGTGCCCACTGTTTCTCATCCTTTTGCTGGTAACCACAGAAAAAGATTCTAGTATAAAAGGGTTCTCTTTAAAGGTATCCTTTAAGGTATCTGTACACATTCACAAGACCTGCCTCCATAGTCTTTTCCTGATGCTAAACAGTCCCAGCTCTCAGCCTTTCCTCATGGGACAGATGCTCCAGTCCCCTATTCATTTTCATAGCCCTACACTGGGCTCTCTGCAGCACCTGCATGTCTCTCTTGCAGAAGGGAGCCCAGAATTGGACACAGTTCTCCAGCTGTGGCCTCTCTGGGGCTGAATGGAGGAGGAGGAGGAGGATCACCTCCCAAGATGCCATGGCCTTTCTTGAGCAAAAGGGCACACAGCTAGCTCACAATCAGTCTCTAGTCCACCAGGACTCCCAGGTCCTTCCCCATAGAGCTACTTTCCAGTGAGTCAACCCCTAGGCTGTGCTGGTGCATGGGGTTATCCCTCCCAGTCCTGCACTTGCCTTTGCTGAAGTTCATGAGGTTMCTCTCCATCCAGCTCTCCACTTAGCACCACTAAGCACAACCCTCTGAGCTCTGTCATTCAACCAGTCCTCAATCCTCCTCATTGCCCCCTCATTTAGCCCACACTTTCTGAGCTTCCCCCCGAGGATATCATGGGAGACGGTGTCAAAGCCTTGCTGAAGTCAAGGTAAGCAACATGCATGGCTCTCCCCTCCTCTAGCCAGGCAGTGATATGTTCCTTGAGTCTTTCTCTCCTTCCAAGGTTCCATTACCTATAACTCTCCGACTACAACAAAATGATCTATATGATTTATTATAGTTTTTTCCTTTAGCCTATTTTTTAAATTTTCCAACTTCTTGTTTCATATTTTTAAAGTATGCAAATAATTTCACAACAAAGCAAATTTGGATACTAAAAAATCAATGCAACCATAAACATATAGTGTTTATAACTGTTAATTATAATGTCCCTAGGTCTCATTTTCAAATACTTTTCTGAATGATAAAAACAACACGTGTCCCCTTTCCCATACCAGGAAATGTTGTTGTATTTATGCAGTGTTTCTCTAGCCTAGATTCTATAACTATATTAGAATTTCAATACTATTTGACACTAAGTATGATGTTGTTATATTATACACAGTAATAAATGGAGTTTGGGATTTTATTCATGATCCTACATGAATAGGATCCTACACTCAGAAAAAAAAATGTTATTTCAGGGCACTCTAGGAAGAATATTGATTTTACTTCTGATCCTGGAAAGTCCCTTAGGAAGGCAGCAAGCAATACAAAGACAGTATCTTAGGGCAGACATTTTAGTCCAATGACAGAACTGGACATAATGAAAAAACACTTCCTGACCAGCAAGGACGTCTTCAATAATATTAGCATTTGAGCTATTTGCCAAGAGGGGATTTACCAGAGGAGCTAAGAGGCCAGAAGCCTTCAGCCTTCGTTGCTAATGCCATGTGTGATGCATAAGCCCAGTCAAGTGACAAGGGTGCCGTTGTGCAGCCCATCAACTATGGCTGTCATGGCTCCTGCAATAGCATTATTAGTCCTCCAGCAGAGGTACATGTAATTCTCTTTTATTTTGTGTTTGCTTGTTAATCTTCTTGTTTTCACCCTTATATGAGCAGGGAAGAAAGCCTATTTTATGAGTGAGGAATGTGATAGGGATTCATGAGAGCTACGTTTATATTCTTCTCTGCTTGAGCTCTAGACATCTTATTCAATCTTCATGACTGAACTATCCTAACGTGCAATATGAATGTCAGTACCTTCCATTATTTCTAGTATGAAAACACTTACATATTAGAACCTTGTTATAAAGAAGACCAAAAATGTATAACCTCAGGACAGGTTTCTATAGACAAAAAATACAGAAATATAAACATAATATAAAATTCTATAAAAAAATGCATTGTATGACCAATTCCCCTGTATTTTAAAGGTACCCACATGGCTGAAAAATCTATGGGCTTATACTGGATTCAATAGGAAGCATTTTTCTTATCATATAAGGCTGCTTCCAATTAATACAGTGACTAGATGAGATATTTGATTCTTTATATAACAGAGTCTTTTATCTTCCTAATCACTTCAGTGGTAATTCACAGTTATAATGCTTGCAGGGCATCCTATTACTGGCACTAACCTTGGAGTTCAAAGTTGAGCATGGATTTTTCCTGACAAGGCACTACAGCTAGCAAATTAATGAGTTTCGGGSAAAAAATAATGTTCTTGCTTTATTTTCTAACACTAGCTCCCTAAAGGTTTGGATTCAAAAGACAGTAATACAGTATGCTTCTTTTGAAGCACTTCATTTGCTGAAAAATAGGCCTCCAGCAAGCTATAATTATGATCTTTTCCTCCATTTTAAATTCTTTTCCCTTGCAGGTTTTCTTTGCTTGCTCAGAAATAGTGATTGGAAGCCAAGTGAACCTAATGCCATTATTAAAAAAAATGTATTCTGCTACAGTGTTCTGGGCAAAAGGTTGTGATTTAATACAAACCCCAAACCTCCCTAAGGCCAACTGTAGATTCAACAGCACTTCTTCTACTGTGTTTCATAAGGTAATTCTTYTTCCCCATCCTTTCTCATCTATTGTCAGCCTTGTGCATGAAGACAATTACTTATTCAATCACACAAAGTTTGCAACTGTACAGATTTTCTTTCACATAGAGAATGTGCTGCCCTCACTATTTCACAAGTTGGAGAACTCCTAGATCTTTTCCTCTAACAGGACCCGCTCAGCTCCTGATTCTTCAAAATGCGTTAGAGTAGAGGATATATATAAAAGCAGTTTAATAAAATAAGGTCTTCCCTGCTGTCCACCTGTGTGGATGTTCTGTTCTCTCTGATAAGGTGTATGTGCAGAGCACATCCCCTAAGTTAAATAGAGAGCTATTATATTATACTGAGAGATATTATAATAGAGTGAACAAATTGAAACCATTTAACAGTGTGTTTCTTTAAATAACAGTAGCTTAAAAAAATGACACAAATGACACATCTCCCATAAATCTATGGTTAAGAAGTCCCTCTGTATGCTGTTCATTTCTGGGGTAAGCAGAACAAAATAAGTTGAAACAAGCCTGGTGGAAGCATAAACCTTCTGGAATCTCATGCAAAATAAAAAGGCTGCCAAACTGAAAAGGGCAACCTGTTATAAAAATGGAAATCATGTCAAATCAGTGCCCTCACAACCAAAGGGATTTGCATCAAAGCAACCAGATTCTTTACTTCCTCTCRTTGCACTTTACTGCTGGAGCAGCAGAGAGACAGAAGGGGGCCTTAAAGGTGCTAGCAGGTCATCAGCATRTCGGAGGGAGCTGCTCCTCTAGCACTAGAGCCTCTCTGTCCTTCCTCAGCARGAGGCAATGCCGTGGTTGTGTGGTACTGGCTCAACAACCCTTAGCAGGTAGCAACGGATATGGGCAAACTGCGCATCAAGAGCATGACACCTGGGGAACTCTCTTCACTGCATTTGTTTTTTTCAGGTATTTCATTCTAGATCACTTCAGAGACCATCAAGGCAAGGAGAAGCTCACGAAAGACCCTCCAGTCACACCATTTCCATTCCSACCACCTGCTACAATCGTTATAAACCTTGCTGTGGTATCTGCTGCAGAAATGCAAAATGCTATGTCCTTAATCAGCAGATTTGCAGCTAGCTTATGTGCTGTATTTTTCTCTGCTCTTCCCAACTCAGCGTGGCATGCCACAGCACTGCCCAGTGACACACACTGCTTCAAATGGGTCCCAGTCCCGAGAAGCGCAGAATTCCTCTTAAAAATGAAGGCAGGAGGGTTTATGGCTTCCCTTTCAGAAGGCAGTAGAAAGAGAAGGGAGCACAAGAACCTGGTGCCTCACTGCATTCAGATTGCTACTATAATGCTACTATAATCAGTGTGAAAAAAATTGACGTGCTGCAGCCAAGGTGTTACATAAGTTATGAATATCATGTCAGCGCTGCTATGATGTGGGGACAACCTGTGGCGACACATTTGCTCAAAGAACCTTGCTTGCAACCTCCTAATGTAAACTGAGAGTCTGTTAAAAAACAAAAAACAAAAACCAAAAAAAAMCCAATYTGAGGTTAAGAAGGCATCATTTACTGCAGTAAGGTGTCATTATGGAAACAGAGCTGTAAGTAATTCTTAGTTAGCAACAACCACTCCAGGGTCAACTGGAAACAAATTGCTCTGCAGAACTTCCTGCTGTTAAATTGATCTCAGAAGTCTGAAAATGAAATAAGCAGGTTAAAAAGCACTAGGAAWTCTGCAATCTTTTCACTCCATTAATTGCTACTCATCTCAGAATCTAATACAGGCTAGTCTAAAACGTACATTCATTTGAGCAAATCTTTCCTGCTCTTCTTTGTATAAAAATATGAGACTATATCATATTGTAGGTCATTTTCTGTTCCTTTAGCAAGAAAAGCATGAATTTTTTATGTGAACATCTTCTATGAACCTTATGAAAAAGCTGTGTTTGTTGGCATTTGCGGAGAATGTCAGAGCTACTTCAAAATTTTCAGTTAATATCTGTAGGAGTATAAAAACACATGTGGTCCTGATATAAAACATCGGTCCCTTCAAAGAATTTAGCAAGAATGTTGATTTTGAGAGAGTATTTTATAAATCAAAATTATGCTAAATAAATGTGTCTTCATAAATAAATTCTCCCAATRATGTTATAAATAAAATGTAATAAACAATATATTATCTGTTATATACATATATATTGATGTTAGTAAGATTTCAAAGATATGATCTTATCTGTTATTTACAAAGAATCACCAGAAAGCCATGGGTTAGTCTCTCTCTGAATACACTTTTACACAGGGTGAAAGATTTTTTAATGCTTAATATGTAAAACTATGCATAGAAATGTAGGCCCTTTTAAGGTCCAGTGCACAGATTCACAAGACTGACAGAGAAATACTTCCAAAAAGGCCAGTAAATTATTGGCTTGTACTCAACGTACAGGAATCTCTGAAAGGCACTGCTCCTGCCAAGAGTGTGTTAGGTGTCCTGTCTGAAAGAAATTATCCGAATCGAATTTCTGGTCAAGTGGAATTCATTTTACTTGACTCTGATCATTTAAAAGCTGGTTGTTTATTTTGGGCACAGAATCTAGCTTTCCTCTGTAGAGAAGGGCCAGAGAGAGAAAGACAACTCCAGAGAGCAATTTGTCCTGTCTGTCACAGAGACCATCTCAGGGTGGCACCAATCGCTCTCTAGAGCTACCTGTTTAGATGCTGAACTGACAGATGGCTGGCAGTAGATCAAATACATCCCCAAATCTAAGTCATAGTGTTCAATACACTTATCACCATGATCAGCACAGAGGGCTTAGGACAAAAAAATCAGCCTCTTCTTCAAAGGGATTTCCAGAGCAAAGAGAGAGTAGTTTTAGAAATGTCAGCACCCTAAACAAAGTCTGTGTTTCAGCTGGTATATCTACAGGACACAAAAGGGTTACACAGGCTTATGTAAGTCAGTCAGCTAGCTTGCACACTGAAGCTAATACACCTACATTCACCCAATTTAAGTAACTCTTTGGAGAGGATGCTGATGAAGTAACATGCTCTACTGGAAAGATAATGGRAAATATATAAARATAATAAAAMAGGAAAGARCAAWTAACAGGAGATCYATTGACAAGGTGAGGTTAAGGAAAGAYGATTCACATTAATTATGCAAGAATAACAGTAGTCRTCAAAGGTAAGACTATGAATGGGAGAAAAAAAGGGAATTAAGGAACAGAATTAACAYGCTTATGTTGCCAGAATAAAAACACATAGACAAAATCAGTGAACATGTTCTGTAGTCAGATAGTATTTGTACCTTCTACTAGTTAGATCATAAAGACATTTGCACACATCTGAGTCTGTGGAGAGTCTCTCAAGACAAGGGGTGGARGCAATGGCACTAGGAGACAGCAGGACAAACCCTCTCCAAGAGCAGTGCACAGCTGGGGGGCACAGGTTGCTAGTCTGTCTCATCTCTACCATCTCACACGTCTAGGATTTGAGGTTCAGAAAGGACAGCAGCTGCTTTTGGATTCCTGTGCTCACACATTCCCAAAACAAGTCACACTAAAAGGCACTCTATAAATGCCTTTTGTATGTTCTTCTCGTTCAAAAAAGATCTGGTCTCTTTCATTCACAAAGACAAAACTCCTCAGAGTCAAAAAGCCATTGTGGGCTTAAGAGTCTTCATCTTCCTGACTGATATAAAAARTAAAACACCAAGAAAACAGAGGAGCCTAGAAATTAGACGAGACAATGGGCACTAAAAATGTTTCAAAGGAAGGTTTAATAGAATCATGGGCAATTATGGAATAACCTTTCAAAAAGGAAGCTGCTTCATCCATTAGCTACTAGTTAACTTATGCCMTGAAACTTGTGGTTTCATAGTTACTGAACATACTCAWAATTACAAAAGGCAMRGCATTATATGCACAGATAAATAATCCAATAGAGTYCCAGGCGAGAAAGAAACCTGGGCATTCACACTTCCAGACCAGTGTATCACTAAACTTCACACATCTATCTTTGAGTTCCCCAAAACTATTTATCTGACAGCTGTCCTCCTAACTAGATCCTCTCAATTCTCAGAACAATTTCTGGTATTTCTATTCTTTCTCTTTGCTCTGTCTTGCCCAGTTTTTGTGCTCCTCRGGGCTCTGCCTGCCTAACTGCCCTGGTGGGTTTTATACCTGGTCAATTCTTCGTCTCCCATCTCTACTCCAAAYGAGGCCCGCACAGGTGTTTCCTACAGACAGGGGATGGAAGCTGGAAGGGTTGAAGAGGAAAGCTGAGTGTYGCCCACTTCCCCTTGCAACAAATTCCTGTGCAGGTGGCCCAGTCAAGGGGAACACTGACACCCGCACAAGAACGGAGAATTTGGGCAGGCCATATTCTAGGGAAAACATCATAAAATGCACCTGTAGCATTACCAAAAGGATACGATTAAGACATACTTTTCCAGCTATTGCCACCAGCTCAGGAAGTCCTTAACTATAGGCTTCTGGAAGAGAGGAAAATACTCAGAGGGAAGTATCACTTTATTCTTTTCCTATTTTAYTTCCATCGGTGTCCCTTGCTGCCTATTGTCAGAGGAAAAATAACGCACCAAATGACCCTTTTGAAACTCGGAARTGCTCTCTTGATTAAAGAGCCTCCTGTTACACTCAGTTCCCGGCGCAAAGGCGAGTCTGCTGCACACAGCTCTCCTCTGGAGGAAGCCTTTATCTGCTCCTTCACAGTTCGCTGCACCACAAACATTTTAGAGGAGGAGAAGACGCAGCTGTGTAGCTTAGGTAGTTGCATGTAAAACCTAATAGCTCGTATCCACACGGTACATTAGCGATGTGGAGCTGAGGGCTTCTGGGGTTAACTTCTAAGAGCCTGACCCTCCAAATGGAATTTGCAGTTAAGTTGTGATACGTGTCAAAGCTCCAGGCTCCTTAATGCTGTCAAAAATAGAGGTAAGCCAGAGCGTGCACAGAAASAGGACTCAGAAATTTAGGCAGCTTTCATTTGACAACTAATTCAAGTCTATAGGAGTGTTAGGCAACATTAGGGTCAGATGATGGTACCTCAGTATTCCTTACAAGCAATATTCTTAGACCAAAATCGCCCAAAAATAACATTCTTTCCTACAATATGTTGTTTTTTCCCTGAAGTCTTTTTTTCCCCCCCTATAAAAATCCTCCTTAAGTAGTCTAAATAATTCTCTTTGACCAAATCCCCCTTTGTTTCATGACTCAATTAAGAGTTTGAAGTTTGACTGGAAAGTTTGARAAATTAGCGTGTTCTCATAGAATATTTAAAGTTCTTTGGCAAACAAACAAACAAAAACAAGCCGCAAGATCCCCTAATTCAGATCTGTGTCTTTCAGTAATTGGCAGTGATCTCTGTTTCTGTCACATTCATCTTAWAATTTTCCACAACAGGTGATACTCTCAAGTCCCCCTGTACTCAAACATATGGTGAAACCAGGGCAAAATAACTTTTAGGCAATCTTTGATATAAGTAAAAAAAAAACATTCTAGCAAAGGATCTTGTGACTGTCTGAGAAATTCAGGCACATGCAGTCTAGTTTTATTAGTTCATTATGTATACTGTACAGAAAATAAGCTAGTAAGATGTGATCAAAAYGTAATTATAAAAATACTAACAAAATAAAGCACACAGAAAAACTTTGTARTTTTCTAAAAATCCTGTTGTGCTTGCATAGAATAATTCTTTGCCAATATGTTATGGAAAAGAATTAATGATAACAAATGGGCAATTTACATACTGCAGTTTTTCATACSAAAACGTAGTTGTTAGCATTTTGAGGAACCCACATCAATAGCATTAATTTGCTGCGCCACCCTGCTAACTCTACCATAAATCAGAATTTTCCATGCTTCATTAATGATCATGAACATAAACTAATAATTAGCACTGTTGATTTAACTACTCCCTCCACATGTGGTCAGACACCCTGTGATTGAGTTTGTACAGCTCATGTAATGCAAGTTGATCCTACCCTGAAACTTCTGTCCAGAAATTTCCAACTTGCCTGAAAACATCAAGCCTGGACTGCAGGATAATTAACACATCAGCTCTGGCTGACAGGAGAGGATACAGCTGTTTAAAGAATTAACTTCTCCAGCTGCAAAACTTTCAAATAAACTGGTGTTCACCTTCACTCCTCGTCTCAGCTGGTCACAGTTCCCACTAGGTCCACATGAGGCTATTCCAATCAATCACTTCCACTTATTTTAGGCATCTAATTCAATAGGAATTAAAAATTTAGAGTGCTGGTTCCTGGTATAAGTAGTGCAGAGAGACAGCACCTGCAGATAGAGGTGTAAAGGGCCCAGGTGTGGCATTTGAGCTCAGCAGAACCCCCCAACTCTCCATCAGGCAATTGCTCCATCAGGCAATTCAGGCGCACAGACACCCTCTGGAGCAGAGGTGGATTTTGTTTTGCAGTGCTGCTTGCCCAGAGCCAGATGACTCCCTCCTTCCAGCAAGTGAATCTTGTATCATCAGCTTTTTTCAAACAGTGAAGCAAGACCCTGGGGACCACAGCGAAAGCCTGCTCTTCAGAGACTAMAAAATGCCCCCATGTTAGGAGCTATGCATTGCAGAGCTTCTGTGCCACATGCTCTAGGTGTCCCTGCTTGAGCAGAGGGTGTTGGACTAAAAGATTTCTGGAGGTTCCCTTCCAACCTCAACCATTCTGTGAGCTCAGCCTGTCTGCTCTCTGATGTGCGTCTCATGTCAGAGGCTGGGAGGGCAGTGCTGAAATAGGAGGCACCTCCAGCACTTTCTGCAGGGGTTGGAGAGAGCTCAGCACGTGCTACTCTTGTCCCACCTAGCACCTGCTCAGGGCTGAACGCTCTCCGAGATTCGCTGTGCCTCTGCAAACACGGCTCCTCACCTGGAAGCATCTTCTCTACAGCACGGCCCAAGTTGTGCCCTCAAGCACTGAGGTGTGTGGGGCTGCATGGCCCAAGAGAGGAAGGGAAGCAGCTATGATGCATGCAGCTGTGTAGCTAAAGCGTAYTGTCTATCGTGATATTGATGAATGCCATCATGCATCTTAAGCTATCTTCCACACAAGAATATATGCACACACAAGGAATTGTACTGACATAAAACCTAATGAATCTTGCTCATAAACGAAATGCAAATATGGAAGAACTCATAAAATTTTGAGTTAAGGATTTTTTTTTTCCCAACCATTTTAAATTTCTCACCTTTAATCCACATGCACCACATTATACTTACTGAGTTTATTCTAAAATAACAATCATCACAGCAACCATGCTATAGTCTATAAATGCTGACACCACCATATAACATCCTGAACAAGAGGCATTAAGCATTTCCTAACGCACTAGCTTGCATCAGAACCTTCCATGGGGTATGCAGGTATAATTCTGTTACAACTTCTGTACCACATCTCAGAGACGGTGCTTACATTTTTTATAGGTAACTTATCACAGGTAGAAACACAAATATGACTCTATAGATTCCAAGATAATAATATCACATGACATTTTTGTAAGCACCAAAACTCAAATACAAAATTAACATTGAGTGGCTGATAGGAGGTATTTATTGGCATTCCCAAGTAATTGGAACTAGGGGATCTTATACTGAGGAAGACAAGTGTTRACATATTTCAATGTTTAAAAAGCTTAATAAAATATTTAAAAAATATATGACTCTAAAAATGGTTTGTAGACTATCAATCAGCACAATCATGTGTAAATAAGATTGCTGATACTATAAATATGTAGTTGAACTATTTAGTTCTCATAATTCTATTTCTAGTGTCCTACATGTATTCTCAGCGTCTGAAACATCTATATTGCACAATCAATTTACAYGTTTAAAGAGGTTGCATATGTACAGTGCTAGCAAGCTATCTAAACTTGCTCTCTMATTAAGGTAATAAGTGAATGCAATATTTTTTTTTCTCTATGAATAATACATGTTTACATAATAAAGCAGGGCCAGGACAAAAACATTCTCAACCTAAGTCAGGTTGCTACGTTCCTCATTTTGGACTTTTTAAAACAATGCTATTTTTTTTTTTCTTTCTGATTAGAGCATATGAAAGCTGAGAGGTGGTGGAGTCTCCTTCTCTGGAGATCTTCCAAACCCACCTGGACATCACCCTGTGCCACACGCTCTAGGGGACCCTGCGTGTGCAGGGGGGTTGGACTAAATGACCTCTGGAGGTCCCTTCCAACCTTAACCATTCTGTGATTCTGTGATTCTGTGATTCTGTGATTCTGTGAGGTAGTCTTAACATAAAAAAAATATATAAAAAAAGAGGATTCCCAGAATCTGACAGCAAGCCATCCTGCTGTACCGAGCCCCCTCCCTGTTGCTTGCCTGCAGGCTGCCAGCAGCCAGACCCAGGTGACCCTCCCAGACAAGATACTTGCSACCCTGGGGAGGCCTCAGCCCCCTGACGCAGGGGCTCTGCTCCTTGGCTGCTGCCTTGGAGCTGGTCTGGGAGGTCTCCAGAGGTGGGGGAACTCCACAGTTTGGCTGAACGTCTCTGCAGGGAGCTGTGACCTAGTGGGGATGAGTGAAAACGGGGTTTTGTGGTGCCCACAGGCCTGCTGAAGTTCTCAACAAACACAAGGTTAAGGGAGACGCGTTTTAAACACAGGCTACCTGGATTTGCAGGTGTCGGCTTGGACTGGATTGTGATGCAGTCCCCCACCAAAAACTCTTACAAGAGGAAAAGAATCTTTGCATGGATATATAAATGGTTAAAGATAGAAAACAGTGGGTAGGAATAAATGGATCCTTTTTTTTTTCAAGTGGAAAACCATTACCAGGAGCCTCCTGCCAGGCATTTTTCTGACCATGTGCTGTTCAAAATGTTCATAAAGGGTCTGATATGAGAAAGTCTCCTAATCTAATCAGGGTAATAAAAAAGGAGGACTAACTGTGAAGAACCATGGAAGGACTTTATGAGATTGACTGGCTGGATAATAAAATGGCAGATGAAAATCAGTGTAGATGAACAAAGTGAGGCACATGGGAAAAGAAACCCTAATTTCATAAGCAGAATGAGCTCTGAGCTGACCATTCCCACCCAGGAGCAAACTCTTGGAGTTATAATAAATAGATCTACAAAAATGCCAGCTCTGTGCTCAACTGTGATAAAAAGATTAAATCAAATGTTGGGGATTACAAGGAAAGAAATAGAGAACAAAACAGAACTTCATCCTGTCACAACAAAAGCCAACACTTCAACCACATTTTATATACTCTATCTGGTCCCTGATTTCAAAAATTATATAACAGAACTGCATAGGGTTCAGGATCAAAGGTATGGAGTGACTAACACAGAAGAGAATCCCAAATAGATAGGGTCTTTGCAATCTGAGAAGGAATGACGAAGGATACAAGGAAAGGTGAAATTATGGGTGACATGGGAAAGGTAAGGAGCATCAGATTACTGCTTCTTCCAACACAAAAACTAGTGAGCATTGAGTGAAGTTGAAAGGAACTTTCTAACAAAATCTAATTCTAATAAAATCTGAAATTAAACTGCATGAATTCCTGTCAAAGTTTGCTACAAGGGATGTTTTTTTAACCTTTATTTAACAATAATTTCTGAAACTGTTCCTGGGTAAAGAAGCCCTCAAAGCATAAGTTGGCACAGGCTAGGTCAACACTTGGGGAAAGCACCTTGTTTTGTTCAGTTTTCATACTCTAATCTTCAGTTTTTGGCTACTGTCAGAGAGAGGTACTGATGTGAGATGGACCAGCAGTGGGTAGTGTGATCCTGTAGTGCTGCTCTTCTGTATAATCAACAGGAATAGAAAAAATATGTGTGAGAGGGTACAGCTGTTAGCTGGTTTATTTTTCTGTTTATCTAMTTTTCAATTCAATAGCTTGATAAGTAGCTTTATTATGCTTTATTCCTTTTTTTTTGTTGTTGTTTGGTTTTTGGTGGTGATAAGCCGAGTGTCTTCTCACTGAATGTGCCTCATACTCACAGCGAAACTTCTTGCAACTCGCCCTTCGTAGGGGATGCRCACAGTGTGTGGCACTGCTAGCACTTCTCAGGCACGTTGCCTTCATTCAGCAGGGCAGAAGCTATTTGCACATATTCAGCAGCTTTTTTTGTAAAGAGGTAGCCAGTTTCTTGTGCATTGACCAAGTGCAGACTGCTCACGAAGCCATAGGAAAGAGACATGCTAACGCACGTAGGCTTGGGCTAGATGTCATGCACGTTACACAGAGGAACTTTCCACATGGTTAGGAGGCTGAGGCAGTGCCRGCCTCCACAGCAAGGTCATCAACAAGCCATCATGCACCCATGCTTTGCAGAGCCCGCTCAGCGGTCGCGAYAGCTCAGCCAGGGAGCCGGAGGCAGCCCAGCAGAAGGGGGAATGGGATCCCAGCATTTGGGGTGCTTCCTGTTAGAGGCTCGCGGGGCTCCTCAGGCTTGGGCCAGGCTCACCAGAGACTCCTGAGAAAGCCTTTTGGACAAGCTGCCCTGGGTTTCGGGAACAGGAGGAGTTTGTACCACTGGCTATCCTTGTTTGAGGCTGAGGRTATGAGTGAGTGAGAGGAGCTGTAGAAAGGAAGAGACTCTGAGAGACTATCGCTGTAGCAAGGAAGAAAAAGACCCCATTGAGGGAAGAACTGCAATGAAATTCATGGACTCTCCTTAGGTAATTAACTRGCTGCACTGTAAAAGTGATAAACTGCAATATTTGTTAGCCCATTTGAGAAGGTCATCCCAGACACATCTGCACTGCCTGTGGACTTTGTATAACGAGGCAAATCAAAAGTTAATGCTGAAATTAATACACCATTGCAGTGATCTTTTTTTTYCTTACATCTCAGAGCAGCAGAGGCATTACTTTGTTTAAAGCATGAGTTATTCTCCTTAGCATGACTGACTTGGTTAAGAAACTAAGCACTGTCTTAAGTATCACGACTATCAAAACAGCAAGCATTTCAATGAATGAAGATGGGACTGGGTTGAAAAACTCATGTGAAAAGATTTAGTACTCAATAAATATTGCATAGYGCAGTTAGGCTGAATGTAAATCACACAACTTTGAATGCTCACTATCTCTACACTGCAGTACATAAAATAAGCACTATCTATCTAGTCTGCTTCCACAGGTCAGGAAAAACAATAAGAACATTCCGGCTACTGATGAAACCAAAAACATTTAAAGACCGAAACCCCCTCATCTAAGCTCTGGCTGCAGAGCAGCTGAAGCCTCTTGCAGCTAAATCAGAGGCCTGGGCTCGAGTGCTGCTCTGTCWGTGCCCTGAAAGGCCCCTAGAGTCACCCGAGCTTTGGGGGCTCAGCATCGTGCAGGCTGCAGGCCCGGGTGGCGGCTTGGCAGCCCCCTCACTGGTGGCTGGGCCACTGCCCCCACCGACCCACATGCTCTACCCACACCAGGCCAGTGCATCCCCTGCGTAGGAGCTGATGTTTTTTAATCTGTCTGTCTAGAAATCAAGGCTCTTTGGTGATATTTKCTTTTTTTAAGTCTGACTGGCATGTAAACTTAAAAATGAAAATAAAATAGGCGGCTCCKATAGGGCATCACATTTTGTGCCTCCACTTCTACATGTGCATTTACTGCAAACTGTTTTTATAATGGACGGATGCCTCTTAGCATGTAAAAAAAATCCATGCCAGCCATCATTTTATCATGATTCAGGCTTTGCTCATGATTGCAGTACTATCATGCAGTAGAGAAAAGAGACAGAAAATTTATCTGAATTGTCTTATTCGGAGGTAGGAAATAGCGGTATGAATGCAGAGATGTGCCACACGCGTTCAAGGAAGTTTTCCTGAAGTTCTGAAAAGTTGTTTGAGACCATCTAAGGTCTGAACTTGAAGTCCAGTGTGTACTTGTGAAAGTCTGTATGCATTATTTAAAATGTGTGAAGTCACTGCGAGATAAGAGAAAGCACAAGCTGAAAAACAGACTTCCAGTGAGAAATGTTAAAACGATACAGCCTTTTAGAAGGCATATTTCTGTAGGTCTTAATTTTAAGAATGCATTTACCTTCTGCTTGCAGCAGCCTAGTCCTTCTTTGAAATTTGTTTGATTTCATTTGATAATGATTTTTTTTWATTACATGCATATCTATCTCAATATTTGTAGAAATTAGTATTTATTATTCCTCAGAACATTTCTGGCTGCCAGAAATGATTGAAAAATGAAAGTATTTTTAAGAATGGATATAAATCAGAGTCTAGTAKTCCTGTCTAACATTTCTATTTGACATTACTTGAAAAATAAGTATACATAGGAATCATTGCTTATATATATTAGTGTGTCCATCTTAAATACAGAACTGTATGGGTTAACCTTTGGGACAAACACATGCTAGATAGCCTCATGGGTGATGAAGGAATTATAGCTGATTTAGCTGCAAAGCTCTAGTTATTTCTCTTTCCATATGGCTCATTTTGAATCCTTCTAAGATACTCTGTGTAAAGATGTCATGTTGTCCAAGTAGCCAGTGACAGTGCACTGAACATAATTCTATATTTAGGCTTCAGAAGCAATCCCTCAYGCTCTTCCTTGTCTACCAAGAATCCATCTCAGTCACTTTCTGTTTCACAAYGTAGCTCAAGAATGTCCTCCTACCTACCCCCCCCCCAAAAAAAAACCCCACAAAAAACAATGGAAAAGAAATTTTGTTTTTATTGTAATTATGCATTTCAGTCTTTGGGCAAAAAGGACAAAAGGGTTATATATKTCATTTTATAACCCCAAGTATTTTAATCTGGGGATGCCTATTGTGTTTCATGTATACTGTTATTCAAGCATCTCATCTCCCTTTGTGCCCATCTACGTGTCTGATTTCTTAGGCCTAGTTACTTCCCACTCTTTCTCTGCTAGGAAGTAACTAATCCTTGGGACACTGGGCAATTCTTGCTGATGTGAAATACTGTCTGACAGAGACAGAAGRGAACACGAGAAAATTAAAACTGGTGAAGAACCACTATGAGACAGACAAGCTTCAGGCTGCAAATTTTGGTGTCTTAGTTGGGAAGACAAAACTTACTGTGAAAAAGAAAAAAGAAAAAGAACTGTATAGATACAAGCGGTGGCAATAACGTCAGTGAAAATCTTTCTCTAGCTCAGCTATGTTTACAGACATAAATTTTATACTTTGTCCCCCTATGACACATTTACATATCTAAATGCCAGAATGCCAAAATATTTGTTAGTAAACTTGCAGATTCATACTGGAGCAGAAAAGGCTTTTTTTGGAACATGTAACCAAGGCACAAAGTACCGTTTCTAAAGAATTTTAAAAACCCTCTGATCAATACAAAAATCCGACAGGACTTGTACACCACAATGATCAGGGAAGGCTGATTACAGCCAGCCTGCTGAATTCAAATCAATCCCACAACTCCACATGGTGGCTTCACCACGAGCATTGCAAATGAGACATTTGATGACTGAGAGGAATTTTCAAATTCAAGCATAAACTAGGCATCGTATTCCTGAGACATAACCAATCTAGTCCTGCACATTTTACAATGTGCTGAAAAAAAAAAGAAAAAATAAAAAACCACAAAACTACAAAACTTCTAGAAATGTGACAGAAGCAAAAATTAGGATATCTGAATTCTTAGATATCATAAGATTACACTGCTACCAGGCCCAAGACTTAGATTTACCACATTTAGAAACACTGAGGCAAAGCACAGACAAGACAAATACTAGAGATGACACAGGCAGCCAATGCAAGTACTTCAAAGTGCTCAATTACCAGTCACCATTTGTCATCCAGCACGAGAAGTGTGTGTAGGCGGGAAGGATCCTTTTCTCAAAGGTCAGAATCCAAAAGACGAAGCAGTCGAGAAAGAAGGGAAGGAAGAGACACTTTCCTCAATGAGGGCCTAAATTGCGTTTTCCTCTCCCTCCAAGCAAGCTCTCCCAAGGTTTTGAACAKGTAACAATGTCATTAAAATTGCCTGAAATAATCTAAGACGATTTGTACCCTAAATAATGGATAAAAGAAGCTTATTTCTGTTGGGACTACTTTTGGAGTATGTAAGTGTCAGAAACATTGACCCAACCAAAATCTGCGGGCTATCAGACTCTGCCCATTAAAGTGGAACTGCCTTTCCAATAGATGGATTTGGATCCAGAATCCCTTCAGGGCAGTTAAGGAAGCTAATGCAGCAGCTACAGAGCCTTACGACTGAAAGGATAATCTGTTACCTACACTGAAAATTAAGTGTAAAGCATTGCCAGTTCTACAACGCACACCTTTTTGGTCTTACCACTTGGATTTTCAAGCTCTCATAGTAGCCAGATGGAGTTAGGGCTTCTCGGTTCCTTTACAGGTCGGCTCACAAGCAGCTAACTAGAATTTGGAACAACACTGGAGACGCAGTCCAGAGCAACTACGTGGGAAGGGATCATTGTTAAAGCCAAGTATGTAAAGAAATGCATGTGATTTTTAAATGAGTCCTACCAGAGAAGCTCATCAACTTATACTGAGGTACTAAGACTAATGTTACTACAATGGACAATTTATCCTAACAGCCTTCTTCCATAATATTTTGAAATACACACATTCATGTTTTCCTATCACAAAGAAAAAAACCTCACATCGATGCCTAGAAAGTTTAGTTTTATGCTTCAACAAAATATTAGTATAAAAAACTTCCTGTAAAATAGCAAATTCAAACATATCCAACTACGTTAAAATATAGAAAGCTGTAAGATATGTTAAATAAAATGTCAATAGAATTTTTTCACTAGCAGAAATATTTTGTTCTGTTACATCTCTTTTAACACTTTAATACAAAATATTGTCTCTATGCATACAGGCAAAGCAGAGCTGAATAAAATAAAGCCATTCATTCCATTGTTAGACACTGCAATTTGGCCCTAATGCAGCCAATATCAGCTGCTTTACATATAAAGCATTTTGAAAACAGACTGAGCAATGAACCAGAGCCAAAATGCAGGGGCACAGAAGAGACTGAGAGACAGGCTTTAGCACAGGAAATTCATATTGTTCTTTTATATGTCTCTAAAAAATGCTAAACCTATTCCTAAATTTGATACTGAAAAATATATGAAGAAGCCAGCAATCCATGCCTTTCAACTCTGTTTAGTGGTAATGCCAAAAAAAAAAAAAAAAAAAAAAAATCTGCTATTTGTGTAAACATTTTAGGGCTCCCAATCGGTCTATCTTCTGCTTTCCACGGCAAGACCACGGCAAGGACGGGGAGTATGAGAGGGGACCAACTGGCAATGGTCGTGGCTGAACCCCACCTTGGGCAGCTGTCCCCACCTGTGGACAAGCCACCAGTGCTAACTGGGTGACAGACAGCTGCTTCAGCTGGGAGAAGCTTCCAGCAGGAAGGGCAGGTGAACCTCAGCTGACAACGTGTCATTCCGTGTTTGTGCCCTGAGCACCATGGAAGTGCTTCYGAACAAGGCTGTGGCACGAGCCCCCAACAGCACACAGCCTTTTGTAGTAAACTTCTGCTTTGAGAGGATTTAAGGTCTACATAATATGTACCAAATGATAAATATTCATAAACAAAAGACTGTCAGATCTCATCTGCAAACAACATCTAGCCAAAAAGATCTTACTCTGATACCATTATTCTGACAAAAGAGGCATCTCCCATTGTCAGCACAGTCACTTCTTTTTATTCATATGTTGCAAAGCTTTCAAATTGCCTAGGACGGGAAAGGGGGAGGAGGAATGGGAAGGAGAGGGCAGTTTGTTCTTCGTGCCACCATCCAGGTGGCCTCTTAGCAGCAAGTTGGCTCGAGCACGCACTCCAATCTCAAGGCATTTTGTGTGTGCTTGTGTGGCAGGCTAAGCAAATCCTGCCATCCTATTCCAGCTAGATCAACCAGCATCTTTCAATCAACAAATTGCACTTTGGCAAGAACAGAAGGTTTAAGATGGACTTCTGCCACCTCCCAGTCCCAGGCTAAATAGCTATGAACATATGCATAGAGTGTGTTGTTCATTTTTAGGGCTTTATGATGGCACATTTAATTGTACTAAAAGTGCAATTGATGGAAAGTGAGCTACAGATTGAATAGGCAGTGCAGCAGATGTACAAGGTCATTCAACAAGGACTACTCATTACTTCAAATTACTACCCTTGAGRAGAAGCTATGGTATATGCCAGGATGGAGCACTCTCCGTGACACCTCATCTTTCTGTTTAATCCCAAAGGCCATCCTTGTTTTCTTACAGATAACATTGCCCAATTAGAAACTGCTACATAAAATTACAATGYCTGAATTGCCATTTCTAATATAATTTGAATTTGTGAAGTATGCTACCACTGTTTCAGTTCATTTTAAAAAAGTGTCAGAATTTTCATACAATGTGTTTGCAGCCATTTGGCACRGTGATGAAAGACATGACTTCTTTAATTTTAAAACACATTAGTATTCTATTTTCATTTATCTTTTATTTCATATTCCTAAATAAAGTAAAGTTGACAAATTTTGTCAAAAAAGAGCATAATCTGCTCAGCAGTTTAGAGGGTGGAAAGTACCGTCTAAGAGGTGTGTTTGCTGCTTCTTAATCAGCTGTCCTGGCGCTCAGGAAGACAGACATAGTTAACTAGACACCAGCTTGGTTACGTTCACTGGGCATCAGCAATACTTTATGCAATACAGTTMATAAGCTTTTCTAATGACTGCTGCTTTTGGAAGAGCGTCCTTCCCTCAYACTTTCCAAATGATTTCCCAACGAGCTAGAGGGGAAGTGTTACCGCCTTTTAGAAGAGAGATGTACATTTAAGTGAAACAGAGTCAATGAGGCAGTGAGGATCCATACCCATTCTCCAGCCTCTTTAAGGAATGCTCTTCCCCAAGACTACTTCCAATTTCATTTAGCAGAAAGTCAGAGTTCCTATCTGCCCTAAGCAGAAGCAAGTGCCAGCAATTAGCTCAGCCCATACTTATGTCCCTACATAGTAATCAGTTCTCTCTCTAATACGAGGAAAAAAATGTGCCCTTTCCCCAGCACTGTTCCTGATGTATCTGGTGGGTAATTACTGACTAATTTACTTCATGAGGATTCATACATTTTCTGAGTTCATTGACCTGTGGCAGACAGGCGATCTCATGGCGATGATTCTCAGAGTCACCTGAGAAAAAAAAAAAAGTGGTTTTCCTCTAACTCTTTCTGGTTAAATAAATCTTCTTGGTTAAGCAAAAAGGTAACTTGAAAATCCAAGTGATGACTGTATGCTTGAACAAAAACCCTTTAAGTTGGCTGCTCCCTGTTTGCCAAAGAGCACTGGCTGCACTTACAGCATGACTGCTTTGCCCTGCCAGAGCAGAGGTGGCTTAAGGAAGAACATAAAAAGTCTTCCACTTTTCTCTGAAAAAGAACTGCAAGTTTAAGAGACAATTTAGGGAAAGAAAAAAAAAAAAAAAAAGACAAATGTGAAAGCCCAGGACATAACTTTGAATAAGATTTATGTTTAATTGCTTGTATCAACCAAGACAAATCTCAGACAACTGGTAAGGTGACCTTATTTTGTTGTGCTAGGATTCAGCATAGAGATCCTGATAAAGGAATAGGATAAATATTACATTCACATATAGCAAAACGGTGGCTCCTGCCCATATCACCTTCGGTCTATAGTYTCAGAGCTGGTAATCTAAATTAATACCACTAAATGGAAAGAACAGAGTCGAACTGGAGATCAGTGGCCAGAACACTTTATCTGCAGAGAAATGTCAACCTTTTCTCAGAAATATTTCAAGATAAGTGATTCAAATAGCTCTATTTTGAAATATTATCTAGTAGTTTTCAAAATGCTCATTAATTGTCCTGAAAAAATATGAAAAAATACGGGGTTTTGTCTTCAAAATGCAAAAGAGAAAATGTAAGAAAATGATTTACTGAGTACATCTAATAATGTAACTGATAACACTTATCCCGCATGGCTGCAGAACACTCAGTAATTACTAAGAGCACAGTAAATTTTTCCTGCTCATTTTCCTGTCATCCCGTTTCTTCAAAATCTAGCATCAAGTATATTTATTTATGAGTGGCCACCTATAAATTGCAAGATAAGCCCTGTTTTTTACAACTCACAGTGCTGAGATAACATGCTCATTTAACAAACTGTTTTTATCGGTATGCTATATACATCACTGTGCTGACCCACTTTTACTATATAYGAGTACCACGGGGCCTTGGAGAATATCAATCAGTCAGCACTGGAAGCGTCATTGTTTTTTAAAATGGCACACAAAGCAGAGTTAGTCCTCAGACCGCGTGGCTGTCACAGCTGATAAGAGCTTGAGYCGGTGTGCTGGATACATCCAACCTTGTTTTGGTTTTTCTCTCCCTCATTCTTTGTCACTCTTTATCTCTGTCTTGCACTACTTAGCTTTTGTAGTGGACAAATGCAGTTCCTTAATATTAATATGCTTTTCTCCAAAATGTTAATTTTAGAATGTCAGAGTAATTCCAGCAATTTCTCTTTTTTTTCTTTCATTTTTTGGCATATGTCCAACTGATACACTATTTCAAAAGGCATCCATCCTCCTGTACCTCATTGCAGTATTTGGGTCTTTGGGTTTGTAAGATGCRGTCTGCTCAAGAAAAGCCTAGAGACAGAAGCATGCACCAAAATACAGAAAAAAGAAACCATTTATATGAGAAACATTTGAAATCCACTAGCAGTGGTAGGGTTCCTTCAAAACAACCTATAAAAGCAGTTAATAAGACAACTCTATTTGTTGTTTTGTGTCAGAGGACATAAAAACTTTTTATATGTTCTCCCAACGCACTACAAGAAAAGCACAAACTGATTCTTAAATGAGGATAAACTAGTGAAATTACTGTAAATACAAAACTGTAAATACAAAACTAACTAAAAATAATTGTATTATTTTACCTCCTGATAGACACATACCACGTGCTCCTAGAAGAAGCAGCAAGTTGTTAGCAGCTCTTATACAAATACTCGGGATAAGACCAAGGCACTTCTGAAGTAATACATCAACATTAGAGCCAAACTGTGCTGATCAGACACAGTCAGTATTCAGACTAATTGTGCCTGCATCAATCTTGTTTTCCAGATTATGAGTTCAGCTTCAGATACTCTCTATCTGAAATCTTGCCAAAAAAAAMCCCCTTCATAAAGAGAAAACTTTCCTAGGTTAACGGGTGACATATTCCTTCTACTACCTACTCATCACCTTTAATACTGTTCTTGAACTTCCACTTTGTTGTGTCAAATCTGACTTATAAAGACATCAACAGTAGGAAAAAAGTAAACCATGTTCAAAGTCTAGCTCACTATCTAGCCTCTCAGCAAGGATAGGGGTACAGGAAAGGTTGTCCTGCATTTCTCTGCAAAGCAAACTTCACTATCGCAACGGCTTTATTACTATGAGATTGTTCTTCAGTAAATACATTTTTTGATGAGAAAGCGTATGCGGGTTATTCAGCCAACTATATTTTGTGTTTCTGTATTAACCCAAGAAGTACTCAGAAATGGGTATACTGCCAGCATTAACAGAACAATGCCATAGACACCTAGGTAGCTCAGTTTCTATGTGGATAATGATTAAATAAACATTTATGCAGCTTGACAAAAACTGATGTAACTCTGATTACAATAGATGTTAAAGAGCACAGAAACCCAAGAGTCACTACCTATGAGACCTCAAGAAAAGAAATAAAATAATCTCATCAAAGAACTGAATGATAGGTATACTGGAGCCAGCAGTTCATAAAAAACTTCTATTTCAAATTTAGATTAACTTCTTTTTATAGAATATTAAATTCTTATTTGCTTAGGGGCATCTCTTTAAAGTCATGAGAATGTTAGTAGGAGTTAATAGAAGTAGTTTTGAGTCACCAATGCTAAAGAAAATTGGATCCTAGCACACATATAGAATAATAATAGGATGAAGAGGGAATAGGAGCTGGGCAAAGCTTTATGMAGCTACAACCACGCCCATAGTGCATGCTAGAAACAGAATGGCCTTTCAAAAATTAATTAATCAATCTGTGTCCCACCGGGTAATACCTTGGAAATATATTTTTTCAGGGTTCATTTGGCAGCTTCTGCTTGCATAAACCAACAGTTTAAATTCAGCCTCTGTAACAGCAGTGGTAAACCACACCTAACTCACTACGCATTTTCAATATCATCTTTATCATAYGGCACCTGTATTTTCCAGCAAGGCAATGCTGCCCATTAGGAAATAACACCCTAGGGGAGCTTGAGAGAAGAGCATTTCAGCAAATGCTAAAGGTGCCGGCAGCTAGCCTCTGCTTGACTCAGAGATGCTGTTGTGGGTGAAGATGTGACTTATATTACAAGGAATATAGAAAGAGGGCAGACTGAATAAATGAATTCTGGAAGATATAAAAAAGCTGGTGAAAACAGATAAGAAAGTGGTATGGTCAGGAAGCGAAAAGCCCTTTCCAAATCACGTCTATATAGAACGAAAGCATGCAGGACCCCAAGACCTACACGAGCCTGCTGCAGYGGGAGCTGCACACGCACCCAGGAAGGTTTCCCTCGGAGCTGMCAGCGCAGAGCTCCCCGGCTGCTTCTGCAGTCCCTTCGGCTGCTCTCAAACGCTTCGAGTGCAGCTGCAGCCCTGGCTGGCAGAGGAGCAGGCTCTCGCAAGAGCTGCTTGATAATATGAACTCAACGTCAGTGGAAGGGAGACAGCAACAGACAATATCTCTGGGTTGTCTTGGGACCCAGATGTCTTCTCATTCTACCCCTATGCCTAAATGAAATCCTAAACCTAYAGAGAGCCTCTCATTTCCTGGCAGCCAGCTCCCCTGCTCTTTCCGTGGTGCGTTTTACACCTGATGTCTCTTGATAGTAGGCACAAGTCGGTCTGTGCCTCTGAGGGGTTGCCAGGACGCTGACGTAGTAAATAAGTATCTTAAGCTACTTTCAGTGCTTATTCAGCTACATTCTGGAGCACGCCTCAGAAGGTCTGTCACGGCTGCAGGGTGTCGCAAGTCGCAGGCAGACGGTGCATCCATCCTGAGAGGAAACAGAACCGATGCTGCACCAGGCAGCTGCACCAGCTGCCCCACACACGCCGAGTTCAAGGTGCTGCTCAGAGCCGACTATTGAGCCAGTTAACCACTGGGTTCCGACCCCCCTTGAGTACCACACATCCACTGACTATAATTCTATTTATTAGGTACTGAATAAATGTCAGGAATTGACATCTATTATTCCTTTAATATATATACTCCATCCGTTAGTGTATTCCATTTTGCTTTCTATTGCTTGCACACAACACAGTGTGGTGCTGCATAAAGAGTTTTTCTCCCCAGACAGCTTTTTTTTTTTTTTTTTTTTTATGAAATATGCTGAGATGCTGGAAATTTATTCAAAATGTTGCTATCTTTTGCTTTGATGCAATTAGCTACTCAAAAAAGGCACAATGGAAGACAGTACGGAAGAAATAAAAAATACAGAGTCAATTGCGAGCTGATTCAGGGCTGATGTGTTTAGCCAACTCTCTCAGAAAAGACAAGTAGCAAACCATTTTAAAGATTCCTCTTTCCAAACAATAAAAAAGCTACCTTAAACTTGACATTTCCAAAGTGATGAATCTTGGATTAAATCATGTGAAATGTCAAAATGAAGASAGAAAAAAAAAATCAATAGCTGTGCAGATGAGGCAATGTGAGGTCAGTCATTCTGTACTGCCAGTGACAGGCCGCCCACGGCTTTTTAATGGCACTACTTTAAAAAGGTACAATACCTGAAAGACACTGGAGAGTCATTTTGGAGACTGAATCCTCTCTTAACCACAAAATTATTAAACATTTCATTTTAGACGCTGGAGCAGAGGCATAATAAAATGGCACATTCCCAAAAAAGTTTTACAGCATCCTTGAGATTAACTYACCAACAGTATCCTCAGTATTTTGTGTTATAAACATTTTCCTTTYCATCTAAAACATTTTTTTTTTCCTGACAGATAACTGAAAGCTGTAATCAGAGGGAAAAAATAAAAAGGTTTGGACTTTATCAGTGATTTTGAAATGTGTCCAGAGCCTGCTAACTGTTTTGTAACAGAAAGCAGTTTTTTTCTGTGAATGCCAAAGCTGTGGCATAAATATGTTGGAGAGGACCAYGAGCACCTTTCCACCACCCAATTTCAGGCCCTCATCCTGAAGGAGCCCTTGCCTCTCATGCRCAGTGTAAAGGGGGAGCCTGTGGTGCCCAGCTGGCTTGTCGCGCGCCCATCACAGAGATGCCCGAACGGAGAGATGTCCAAATGGGGATGACATGAATGTTCTGCTTGAGTTCAGTGAGCCCACGCAAGAAACAGCTCTGTCACACTTAGGTCTCTTTCATGTGCTAAAGGYCAGAATTTTCCTAATTTTGTTTTTTAAGTTGACTGTGTTGACTATTTCTGACTGGTCTGAGTTATCAGCCACATGTACAGCCCGGTGAGGAGCGGGAACTCGCACTYGCACCTTGAACATTGGGTGCTCGCCATGGATGTGGGCAGCTGGCACTCCGGGGGTTTCCAGGCCTAGCCACACACAGGCTGATGACATGACTGTCAAAACGCTGGGAAAGACGGCTGGGAAGCCGAGCTGGCTGATACCCCCCTTGCACCAGCCAGGGGAGCCCCTGCCTGCAGAGAGGGGCCGGTCAGTGCTGAYGAATAACTCCCAGGTGGAAAACAGCAAACCCTAGCTGTTCTAGAGGAGTACACTRTAACTGTTTTCCTGTCACCCATTATCACCATTTTCATTTAGGTGTGCAAAGCTTCTGTACTTAAAGTAGCTTAGACATAGAATAGTGGCATAATTTTTGTTTTTAATTCAACATGGTTTACATTTGAGGGAATAACAGAAGTGCAGTGGAACTGGATAATTCCTTAAAAGGGGACTGGGCTGAGAAACGTCCAGTCGTCTTCTTCATTTGATCATTAAGACAGAATATTTATTTGAAAAGAGAGGGGAAAAAAAGACATTTCATAGCAAAAAGGATGCTTCTATTGATATCAGAGACCAGCCTCACAATGCTGTATACTATATATAAACTCCTAAAGCTATCTTCCTCACTCCAAAGATAAATGTCATGAATTCACAATACTATCCCTAAACACCTCTAGTTCTTTTGCATAAAAAGGTATTTTTATAGTGTGAGCTGCTTTGCAGTTTTTAAGATGGAGACAAAAATGAATACCAAAACATTTTATAAAGCAGAGTTAGAGCTAGTAAAAGAAAGCTGTCTGTGAAGCTTTTCCTTTAAGTTTTGACACCACATTTATTATTGATAACATTTTTGCTGTTTAAAGAGAAAAAGGGTGGAAAACCTCACTGCGAATGAGCGCATTATATCAAAAGCAGCTTTCATTTTAAGRCTTTTTTACAGCTAGGGAAAAAGCAGCCAGCTTTTGAAAGGAGATTTTTCGCTCAGCCACCCACWGCAGAGCCAACCTAGTCATGGTATCAACCCCTCCCTGAGACTGTGTCAGGTATTTCCATAATTATAGCAGAAAGGGGCACTTCAGAGTATGACTGATGGAGTGATCATTGTTTCACCAACCCCAGCAGGAATCTTACTCAACAAACTGTGGTCMAAAAAACATAAAATAGGATACTATTTATCTTCTTCGAAGAGCTGATGGTTAAAGAGCTTCTTTAAAAATCTCCAGCCTTTTGCCAAGGCAAGCGATTCACAAGCATGCTGTCACAAGTTCAKTTTTTTCTTCCGCCATTAATAAATGTATGGACACGCAAATACAAACTGCTTTATTTAAAACAGTTTAAATTCAGCGCTGTGACTCTGATGTATGACATCTCTATGGTATAAATCTCGGCAGATTGTGCAGTGCAGAAGATAACGTGCAAGTTAGCTCTGCACTTGCACAAACATCGATGATTAGAAATCACATAGTGAGTATAGAGAGGGAACGCTGCTCTCTAGGAGGCCCCGAAGGATGTCTTAAAAATCATTAAGCACTCCTTGTTTCCAAGGATTTTTTTATTTTCTCCAAGACAAGCAATTCTCTACCCAATGCTGGCAACAATGTTATGGGAAACCCAGTATAGATTCTCCAAGTTACCATTTAATGAAATCAAAAGGACTTTCCAGCCTTATCCACACCACTCCTGGTCCACATAACAGAGCTCGCACTCCAGAAAACATAACCACTGCCTTGCTCCCACAACAGAAGGTACAAAACCACCTGTGCAAATTTCTAGCAACATCTACTTTGCTGCTGTTTACAATAAAAAACATAGAAAAGAACCTKCAAAAATACAGTCAGCATGAATTAAGTCAGCCCTTAGGTAAAAATTATTTCTTTTCCTACCAAATAAGATTTAGTCAGAAAATCATCCYTGTTAACATTTGCAAGAGAGATGTGCAAAAACATCTAAATGTCAAAACAACTGCATGGTCCTACAGATGAGTTCAGAAGCAACTCTACAGAAGAGATGTTTTCAACGTGGCTCCAGACAATAGTCTCCTCTACTCTCTCTTCCTCCTTTACTACATATAGGACACAGAAGTATGTCATGTGTCCTATATGGACACATATAGGACACATATGTACATGCTCTACACAGCATGTAGAGCTCTTGCAATTACTGCAGCTACAGTGTTTCAGGYATGCAGCTCACTATAGCTTTTAAGATTGTTCTGTTTTACATTTCACCTAGTCAGAAACTTGCATTTTCCACATCTAAACTCATTTAACTGAAGACTCGGAAAAAAAAAAATTGCTTTTCTAGAGGACTGCTCATTCATTAGCTGCATTTTTGTTTATAGGTTAGTATCTTCTGGGATCCTGCTATTCCTGTAGTGTAAGTATGTGCCAGATGCTTGTTAAAAAAAATGTTAATCAGTCTAATTAAACCAATACATTTTATTGCATAATTTTGCATTTAATCAGTATTCTGTAAAATCAAAGTGCAAATGCTAATCATAAGAGCCAAAGCTCAAATGCCAGGAAAAAAAAAAAACCCTCATCCAGTGATTTTTCTGTGTTAGTATAAAAATATATCTTGCAGAAGCTTGAAATGTCAAACTCAATTTTGTTCATAAAGACGAATACAGACACAGAATCACAGAATAACTTGGGTCAGAAGAGACCCTGGAGGTTGCCTGGTCCAAGCTCCTGCTCAAAGCGTGACCCGCTTTAGACCCACTTTTCCAGGGCCTTGACCACTTGACTTGTGAATATCTCTGAGGATGGAGTAGAGCCTTTGTAAGTGCTTAGCTGGGCAGACTTGGAAGCTCTTTTTAATGCCCTTCGCTGGATGAAAAGCTGCTCTCAACCTCAAGAAACACCATTTAATAGAGATAAGAGTGACTCAAAATCATAGCACACAAAGCTTCACTATGTTCATTGCTAGCAGAATAACATCTACACCATAACCACTGATAATTATATATTATCACTAACATACCAACTTAATTGGTAAAGGCTACCAATGCTAAATTATGTAAATCTAAAAAAGACCTAAGTAGACTCTTAATTTCTTGTGATTTAAAATAACCTACAAATTTCACCTGGAAAATACATGTAAAGAAGCAATCAATGTAAAGAACCCATCAATGGGTAGGCGGAAAAGGAAATAAAATTCAGTTTCAGAATAGCCAAACAGTTCAAACTATCAGGTTTGATTCTTACATCAGAAGCAGCGTTTTCCATCCATGCTACTCTTGTTCTATGTCTGACAGCAAAGAAAAGTATCTAAACAACTGGGATTATTGGAGATGTCAAACTCAGTAAGAAAATTAACACAAGTGCAGTGTGCCTCCAGATCTGCCATCCAATCACTTTGAATTCAGTCTTAAAGTTTGCAAAGTCCCTGGCAACTCAACTGAATGAGGGAATTCAGTATTGCTAAGCCTAACCATTCTACAAATCACAAACCAAGGCTCTGAAAAAAAAGATTAAAAAATTATAGCTTTGTAAAAAATAAACCCAAACTTTTAAATGGTACAGGTAGGAGTTGATTAGATCTATAACACAGATAAAGTTGGTTCCTTTGCACTACCTCTCACCCCCAGAGCTGTGGTCTGTTTCCACCTCACCACGGAGTGCTCCTGCTGTCTGCAGTACTGACCTTCTTGGGCCTGCAAACTGGCCCAGACCAAGACATACAGGCACAGCGTGGACAACGTGAATTTCTGATCATGTGTCATCTTAGACATTATGGAGTGCTTTCAACTCCTTTCCTAAGCTGCAAACAAGGGACCAGTAGACATGGGTAGTCCAGAAGAAAGATTCATTTCTCAGATGGTAGAAGACCTCTGGCTAAATAAAAACACCTATGATTAAAAACCTCCACCGATCACAGTTCCTAACTGGGAATACTTCAGAAAGAAGATACCTATATTGCCTAAGTTTAGGTTCAGATATATCACGCAAGTTTATATGTTGCCACTGCTTGGAACAGGTTTCGGATTAGGCAAACAACAGAGGCATCTGGATTTATCTTGGCTGTCTGAAGCTTTGCCTCAGCTTGGTTTGTGTGATGGGTGTGCTCCTTCTCGCTCAGCCTGACTTTTCACACTTAGCCCTATTCAGGTGTTAACCATCAGTGACAATATCTGTTCCTGGCGGTTGCCTCCCTGATCTCCTTCCCCGTTCAGACAATAATGATCAATAACAGTCCTGATGGCTGCATTCTGACAGAGAGATAAGGCTAATTGTGCATACACCAGCCAAAAGTAATCYGAAATGAAAGAATGACTGTAAGTCAATCATCTTATCCCATAAATACGGGGACAGCTGGAGAGCCTGTTGAGCTCTCCTTGCATTGCGGCGGGCTGCACACCAGGATCTCCCCATGAGCAGGGAGGCCCCTCAAGGACACTCCTTGGGGTTGAGAGATCCTTGCCACAACAGAGCCGGATTAAGTGACTATAGCACACTCTTTTTGAACTTGTAAACTTTACTGATGTAACTGTGCATAAAATCCCTTAGCATAAACCGCTGACCAGGTCTGGACTGGCATTGGATCCAGCAACACCCAGACTCCTCTCTGAAGGAGTTTAKAAAACAAGAGGTCCAATCTAAACCTTGTGACTCAACAGGAGAGTGTCCTTGGTAATCCTGTGCATATTTTGTACCCCATGCAAAAAATAAAGTGATCGTGCCATAGAATCTTGTTAGACCATTATCCATATCAATAAAACCTATGACTATTTCTTTCACACAGGTGAAGTGCATTGTGTCACTCACCCCCACCACACACTCCTTCCATGACAGTTAGCTGTAACTAAGTACAGCTAATCACAGCAGTTCTTTAAGGACCAGGTGACTTTGTGTGCATCTATGTTGTATACACATATCTGGATTAATAGTTTTAAAGCCACATGAATGTAGACACATACACATTTAAATATATTCTTCCGCTACTAACAGCCAACAATGATGAGCTATTCTACACTGAATGACCTGCCTATGGCCACAGAACAAAATGCTGCTTAAAGAAATATAAGCATGAGATGATAGTAGAGCCCTGGAAAGCATGGTGATGCTAGATGATGATGGGATGAGAAGTCCTGAGATGGTTAAAGGTATCCATTCTTCCAAATAGAGGGTTTAGGGAAGACAGAGACTCCTCTTCTCGGGAGTGCACAGTGTCAGGACAAGAGTGACTGGCACATGTTGCACACATACAGCAAAATGCACACATAGCATTTTGACTAGATATTAAGAAATATATTTTCATCATTTGGGTGATTAAATATTAGAAGAAGTTGACCACCAAGACTACTGCATCTCCACGCTTAAAGATATTCAAAACACAGAAGGATAAAGTCCTGAAAAAAACAATCTAGTTAGACCTGCTCTGAGCAGATAATTGCATCAGATGACTCCTAGAAATCTTTTCCACCCAAAACTACTCTATGATTCTATAATTTTAAGAACTATGAACTGCAAACATTGGTAGTGTTGTGTCTGTCTTGTTATTACAGATATCCATATGAGAATTGTTTAAAAGATTGCAGAGAAAATCATTCAAAATTTTTAGAAAGTTTGGAACTATGCTTGATTATCAATCTAATTAAACTGTATGCATTTAAATTGTGAAACAGTTTTTAATTATATGCATGAAGGTATTATTCTACCATGTCAGTCACTGAATAGAATGAATCATCATCATTGAACAGAGAGTCATTCAATATTTCTTATCGCAAGTCAGAATATTGACCTCTAAAGCTTATTTGTTGTCCTCTAAAAACCTTCCATAGTCGTCTTGTGTAGAGTTTTTTAAACGTAGCACCAAAACTTACTGTAATGCCAAAATTCACCTTCTGAGGTTGTTACTCTTCACATTTCACAGACAATACATAAAGGAAGGATTTAATACCAACATTTCTTGAAATGTGTACATACTGCCTTTAACATCATGAGTCAACTCTTTGATAGGGTGTATTATATATTTCCATCACATCATGTACTGGGAAAAATAAATATATTACGTTTCAGAGTTTTATGGTATGCTGGGAACTAAATCACAGGTTCTGAAAACACCATTTCAATACCGGTGTCTTTATTCACCAAACTGATAGAGTGACCTAAGAATATCTATTRTCAGCAACTACAGCAAAATACCCTGTTTCTACATACTAGTTCTTATGACTTCCTTTGTTAAGAAAGAAGCATATATGGTATTTACAAGCACAGATCTCAGAAAAGACCCCCAAAGGGAAATCCAGCCCCAGGAGGGGATGTATATTCTTCAAAGATTTAKTTGCTATCTCTGAAGGGATGTAGCATGAAATTCTGACACATTGCAAGCCACAATAAAAGAAGAGCAAGGACAGAAATTCCAGACAAGGAGAAAATTAGCAGAAGACAACAAGCAAAGACAACACACAGCAGCAGATCCAGCTGAGGGAGTAACAAGCTGCAGCAGCACTGGCTGATTTGAAGGAAAGCATCTCGGAGAAGAAAGAGAAGCAAGAAGGCACCTCTTCCTCAGTGAAAAGCTATAGGATGAGAATGATAGGAAAAAAATATAATTTGAKGATGTATCAGCATAGGACCTAGAGTAGAAAACACTTTCCTTCTCTGAAAGAAGCCTAAGTATTAAACAAAGACTGGGACACCCTAATTCAAGAGAGCAGGCCAGGTCTTCAGCTAGTAAAAGTTCAAAAGACATTTGCAAGCCAAGGAGGCTATGGCAGTATGTGTGTGTCACCTTTGCATGGAAGTTTGTGTGTATTTGAATAAGAGAATATTTTAAATGTGAAGACTGCTTCAAAAATCCCCAGAAATCAAAGACATCACAACTAATTTGTTGCAAAAGGACATAAAATTGCAACTTTGCCTTTCTGGTTTTCTGTCTTTCTGAAATTTGCTTCAGTTACTGGCTTTCACACACTAACAGCTCAATGAAAACCTTGCACAAAACGTTAGTAAATGCCACTGAACTGACTGCAGAGAGTAAAGGGGCTTATTGACATGCCAGCATCCAACATAAAATGTCATGATTGCAGTATTGACTATCTGTATCAAAATAAACACCAGAAAGTTGAGGAAATGCTTGGAGTTGCTGAGACAATCTTCTTGAGCCAACAACTCTGCACTTAAATATACACACACACACACACACACACACACACATATCTTCTAAAGCATTTTAAGAATGAATTAGAAATTTCATTTCAGAGATTGAGGTCTAGCATAAAAATGCTGTCTTCCTAGACTTCTGTCTTAAGCAATTTCGCCCTTGGCATTTCTCTTATTATTTTGTTCTATATCTTTACTGAATCTCATTTGATGAGAAAGATAGCTAAGAATCTTTTGATTTTTATTTAACCAGAAATATACGCAAAATTATCTTGCCAGTAGTATTAATAGCAGAGGAATATACAACAATATACAACAATATTGTTTTAAAACAGTAATTGCCTCTTCTAAGTATTAAACGTGAAGAAAGCACTTAAACATTTATATAAATGTCACATACTGCCAAATTATATTATACATTAAAAAAAAAATCACAATATAATGGCTGTCACATATTTTGTTACATGAGAGATTGAAGGCTCACCAGTCTTGTTGCCTTGCCAGGCTTCTCACTGACTCTACTATGGGAATTTGTCATTAATGGCTATTTGTCCAGCAGAACACAAAACTGGAACGGGAACAGTGGGTTTGACCACAATCTCTCTTATTTGAGCTTCTCTTTAGCAGGCAGTGAATACTTGAAATTCTTTCTTGCTCTTAATCCMGTCTCTGATCATTTTACTATTGAAGTAAAAGGATATATGGATGATATTGCAGTACTACTTTAACACTTTTTAAAGCACTACCAAAGAAATTGTGTAGTCTATTCCCTCTTTCTAAGCTAATGTATGATTCTTTTTAATACTGAAGTCCTAAAAGACTATAACACAAACTGTCAGACTCATCAGTTAACTGTTTAAATGCTTCAATACAATTCTTAGCATTCATTTGCTCGACTGTTAGAAAGGGAGAGGATTTTTTGGTGATAAATACTAAAACATCTATTGACAMACTAAAATATTTCAATTAAGCACTAAACAACAGCTCTAAATTTCTGGCGGGAAAGAAGCAGCATAATGCAGAGGCTCTAAACAATAAAAAAAAATATATTCTGTGGTCAAAAAATGTTAAAAGTTCTCAGAAACCTTGCAAGAGACTGAAGCTGCAGCCCGGCAGCCTTCACCCTTTTCGAGGCAGGCAGTCAATTTCCATTTTTGCATAGACTGGTTCATACCCTACAGCACTTCCAAAAAATAACATTGAACAACTTCTCGTGCAGTAGTAACTCCCCCGGTGTCAGACACGGTCAGTCTTCCTCCGCGGACTGCGACTGCTGCTCGCCTCTCTTGCAACTCGACTGGCCCCATAAAGTCAACAGCAGATGCGCTTCTCCGCTTAATCGGTGAAGCGCTGTGCAAGTGCCCTGATTTCTTCAGATCTCTGGKGTTCTTTTATGGGAGTATGCACGCTCGCTTGGGTCAAACGGTCAAGTGTGAAATGAATTACTTCATTTTTTGCTGACATAAGTAGCTAACCYAGTTCTAATCTCAATAGAAACATCAGCAGTTACTCAGTTACTAGACTGAAGAAACATGAAATGCTAATTTCTCTCTCTCTCTTTTTTCTTTTTTTTTTTCCTTTTTGTATGAGAAATGTATCACTGTTTCATTTCCCTCAAGAAGCTTCTCCATCAAAGCGACTGCCTCTGAACGTGAAAGAGCAAGGCTTTATTTAGTTGAAATCCTAATCTCGATTCAAAGCGGATACTTCTGTGTAAAGGATTACAGGAAACAAACCTTATTACGTATGGAGTAATAATGAGACAGGAAAGGAAGAATCTCAGACCAGTCTAAGCTTTATTAAAATTTATGCTCCTCTATATCCTCAAAGTAGACAGATGTGATAAACTGATATTGCAAGGAGTTGAATGAAAAAAAAATCTAATTTTTACTTTTGTAARTATTTTTTTTTTTATTTATACAGCACATTTTTCATCTCTTGACATAAATTCAACTCACAGTTTTAAAAAAGAAGACATACCCTGAAGCAGCTTCTGAGCACCTACAATGTCCAGATCTAGACCTAACGTTATTTCCCGAGGCTTGTGGAGGCAAACATCTACTGAACACCCAACTAACTTCTCTCCCGGCCTCTGATACCAGTATTGGCTTTAAATGCTCAAAGTGAATCAACCAACCAACCAAAAAAAAACCCCATCCACTTGTAGGTGGTAAAAAAAAAAACCAACAATAGTGAGAAAAGTAAATTGTGGCGTTACGGTAATCTGCTGTCTAATGAACACAAGATGACACGAGGGAGCACGGCCCTCCATATGCGCATAAACTCAGGATGAAGAGATCAGTATTCACCATTCATGCTTCCTATATGTCCATTCATTTCCTCTCATTCTTATCCACCAAGAGAAYTGAAAAAACAGATAATAAAAGCTACTTCTTTGTGGACAGACAACAAATAGTCCTTTCAACTTTTTGGCAGCAATTCACATGGGGACTAAGCAATAAGCTGAACTGGAGTTCCATTTACTTGCTTCAGGAATATACAAATATGCCAGCATTTTGAGGTTTACATATTTCTTTCTCTCTCCCTGCTCCCAAACTTTGCTACATGTCAATCCTCTAACTGACGTATGAGTCAGCATTGACCACTCATTCAGAATGCAAATCCCAGCGATGTGGGAAAACTCAGAATGCAAAAGGCCCCATTCTATTCTCCTTGTTATGAGAAGGACAGGCAAATATTTTGAGACAAACTCTCGCAGCCTCCGTAACTTTCTGCTTAAGTATGTGACAACCAAAGTTTTCTTCTTCTTCTGGTTTTCCCTTTCCTCCCATCCACTGCATGGAGGGAAGGTGCATTTCTCCAAGCCAGCTAACTACTCTCCGTCATATGGAGCTGCTCTCACTCCCATGGCAGGAGATTGCTCAGAGTAGCTAAAGAGAGGCCTGAAATCTGAGAGCAGATCTTTGTAGAGATGGGAGACAACTGACCAATTCTGCTCCAGGATTTCCGGCTGTTCTTACTCGGCCTTCCTCYCTCCCAAAAAAAAGAGAAAGTAGCACAGAGCATCCCCATCAGGGAGCCAACAGTCACACTTGATAAAATCTACCAGGGCAACCAGAAATGCAGTAATAACAGCAGCAGCACTGACTAAAAGATTAGGTCTCATTATTCAAAATATACCTATCTGAGAGAAAAGGGAGCACATCTTGCCAGGTTCAGCAAGTTAAATTCTTTCTGGAGAAAGCCYACCCCCCAAACAAGATCTAACAGGYATAGCAAAAAATATTTGTCACATTTAGGAAAGCAATGCAAGCTACAGAAAGTGCAAATCATCAGAAATAATACAGACATCTTTTACAATTAATAGGCCAGACTGGTTCTTGGTCCCTCCCTTTTGTCAAATTTGTAAGACGGAGGCTGCTTAAAGCGCATCTCCCTCTCCCTCCCTTGTTACAGATGACAAAACCAGTTAAAATGTGAGAAATGTGAGAATGTGAGGTGCAAGGATCACAATATTTTTTTCCAGATTTTTTTTTCATCCTACAGAACCGCCTAGTCCAGCCAAGCAAATGGGGATAATAATTTAAGCATCGTTACATTATGTCCTGAGGAGAAGAGACTACTAAATGGGAATGAAAATGAGTCCTGATGACTCATTTGGCCCCCACGCATTTCTCAAATGTGTGTTCTTAAGGGTCTCACACTTTTACTCACCTAGGAAAAGTATGAGTAAATCCAAAGACCAGAAATAACCACTAAACTTAAAAGAATTTTGCTTGCAAGAAATCTGTCTAATTTAATATGAATAGAAAAGGAGCAGTGACACGGAGTTGGAACTAAATTACTAAAAAATGAGGAGTACAACGTAGCCAGAAATAAACACAGCGAGCAAAAATCTACCTCTGTTACAAGCTGACGCCTAACAGTGCCAGTACTGCACATGTATAGGAGAACAAACAGACTGGTAGGCATTTTTTCAGTAAGATGCTGCTTCCTTCCTGCTCAAAAGCTTGTCCTAGGGCACAGAAGATGGCAGGATAGCACAACATCGTTCCACTCATTGAAGATCTACAAACTGTTCACAGCGTCTTTCTGTTCATATTTTACCTTGAAATAAAGTAGCCACAAAACATATTTATTTCCTTGAATTTTTATGCCACTTAAATCTGAAACAGTGCTTGGTCACTAAATGAATATGCATATTGATAATGCTAACTTAATATGTTCTTTGTGCAACTGGTGGTAAAATGATGTCTTTGCCTTTACTTGGAACAATGACTGGAAATTGTCTCTATAGATGAGCTCCCTAAAATAATTATTAAAGAATTAGTTATTCCCCTATCTGTGCAGCCATTCTATCTTGGAAAAAAAAATATTTTTTCTTTGACTGATTTGTCAGAAAAAGGGCACTACATATTTCACAATAGAGTGCATGTGAAAACAGCTATTGTGAAGGAATTTATTGTGCAGATCACCCCATTCAAGTTCATTTCCAAGTGCGCACAAGCTACCACATGTCCTTCCCTTCAGGGGGATGGGGACACATCTCAATTCTCTCCCAAACCTTTGTGAATCACTCAGAAAAGGAAATGTGAAGAAACCTCCTAACTGGGGAACGGTGCTACTGAGAGAATAATTGCCACAATCTCCCTGGAGCTTTCGGTTTCAGGTGCTTCATCATCTGCTACTTTCAGTGGTTTTCAAAGCGAAGCTGAGGGAAAAGAGCAGCGTGAGAAGGCAAACCTGAGCACATTGTGCGAGAAAAAGTGCCTGCTGTGCTGTGCTGTGCTGACCCTTTATTTCCGACCGGCTGGCTTCTTTTTTTACTATTGTTTAAAGGCAGAGCCGGGTCCAACCTGAGAGGCAGATGTTTATTTTGAATATTTATGCAGGCTGCACCTTGGGAGGGAGGGGAGGCAGGGAGATGCCTGGAACACCTTCCAGGGAGTTGCCCTCTGTCCTCTCACCGCCTTCCTCCCTGTGAACCACTCATTTGCCGCTTCACCTTCGAAGGGATTTGTCAACCCAGGATAGTCTCTTGTAGCGACAACTCTCTAGCCTAACTCTCTGAAGTATTTCATTACCTGCAGTGCTACTTCATAGGGAAAGAGTTTGCCTGCTGCAAACTCTTAAATTGACAGCATTTTCACATGTTACAGACTAGTCATCCCTTTGCTTCGCCAGCTCAGAAGACAGCGTGCCTCCCCGAAACTCCTGTCATGTCCTCATCCTTCCCCAGGCTTGGGAGCCACAACTGCCCAGTGCTCATTATTTCCTTGGCCGGCGGATGCACCGAAAGGATTTCAGTGCAGGAGAGACACCAGCTGGGCTCTTGGCAAAAAGATGGAGATTTTCCCAGCCTTAATTCCGCTGCAAAGATCATAAGCAGCCAAGCCCAGAATGTAGCATAATTTGAGTCTAAATGGCAGGAGAGAATACGTTGCTTTCAATATTTATACATGTACTGATCATTACTGCCATTTTCCTATTACACAAGCACAGCCCCTTCGCTTACATGGTAAAGGGAACCACGGACAACACATAGACACAGGGCTATAGCAAGGGCTGTACAGCTGCACAAGTAAACAAGCAAAACTATCGGTTTGAGCCACAGCCTCTCCTGAGCTCAGGGTGTAATAAAGTCTAAATGAATTGCTTGAAATGTAATGAAAATATTTATTATTTTTAATATTTAAACAGTTATGATTTCTAAACTACTAATGAGATCCCACCATTAGCATCCCATTGTGTAAGGCACTGAATTCATATAATGAAAATATTACTTTACCTAGAAAGAACTTAAAGTGCAAGCATATTCATACAAAGGCAACTAAATTGACTTTAGAAACACAGGTAAATTTATATATTTTTCCACAGCAATTTTGTAAAATTTATAGGTTTCAGACAAATAATTATTAACAGGAAAATAAATAAGCTTTTAACAGTTTCCCCAGCAGTGACCACAGCGGCAGCTATCAGTAAGTCTACTGATGAGCACAAATCACACATGAAACCTACCATGGCAAAACCGCCTCTGTTGGCTCTCTCTCATCTTACATGAGTTCCCACCCTGTCTCACCTTTTCTTCCTCTCTGTTCTCCAGCATTTAATCCCATCATTTTCAATTTTTTTTCCTAACATCCCTCAGTCTGTCTTGCTCAACTCACCTTGACATACACACATTTATGCCTGCATAATTATATCATTATAATCACTTAGGAGATAAAGATGGGAATCTGGGAGCTAAAGATAGCTAAGGATTGCAGCCAAGTTTCAGTCTGGTCCTGGTTCCGAGCGCGTTCAGAGTGTTTTAATCCAGCAGGAGTATCCCATGCCTACTCTCACATTTTGCACTCCTTTCTCCTTCAACAGGAGAAATGCTAAAATATTCATGAGGCTGGGCTAGTGTCTGATGCTCTCGGAGGAAATGCCACATTCACCAGGAATACTGGTGGGACAGAGCATGAGCGACACCTGTCCTGACTTCACTGAAGCCTTCAGAACACTTTTTTTCCAAGGCCAGAATTTGCCCCCATGCAAACCAAGTAGAATATGCAAAATTATTCTTATTAAATCTGAATTCTTATTAAATCTGAGACACCAGGCAGAGTTATAAGCATCTCTACAGTTCTGAGAAGACCTTTATCTTTCTTACTGAAGTCCAAATAGCCCAATGCATTGAGAGCCTTCCTCAAACCTCCAGTTGATACTGCCCTTAACCTTCCCTTTAGCTAGCCTGCTGGAGGTTGGAGTTCAGCGATTTCTTTGCTATTTAATTTTTAAAAGAAAAAAAAAATTATGCTCATTCTAGGTAAGATATCTTTGCTATGCTAGACTTCCCCTCGCATCTTTGCTACAGAAAGGCAGTTTCTCAGTGACTCTCTTTTCCTTAGGCTCTCYCTAGCCTCTTTCTAGGCTTTGAAGTGTTTTTCATAGTAGATCTCTCTACTGCAATGACAAACATTGTGTTGTGCTCTGTTCCCATTCAGGAAACTCCCCTCTAGTGGATATGACGGCAACTGTGTTCTTGAGACAGGTTCCACTGTGTAGACGCGGTTCCACTGCTTGGAAAGCTTCCCACTTGTACCTGCATCTTGAAGCCCTGAAATTCACTTTTGTTTTCAGAAATCAACACCACACTGTCCAGTTTCTCGTCAATGTTCCCAAATGTAAAGGTTCAGATATGCCTTCTTTAAAAGGCTCTTGATTTATGCAGACTTTATACAGCCTATATATTGTTTAATGGATAATTACTACTGAACATTTTATAATGAATAATGAGATAAAACTTAGTTCTTTTCAGAATCGGAAATAAAAAGCTTCTCATGCGACAGGAATAGAGAACTGCAGAGCTAGGCTTTCCACCACTGATCTTAGAGACAGCYCAACAGAGGGAGCAGTCTAACGTTCTTATTTTAAAATTCATTGAGTTAAATTTTGAATCCAGTAGGAATTATGAAATATTTTCACAAAAATAACTCAGCAGTGATCTCTTAATCTTTTGTTCTACTTTCACTACTTMTAACTATGTTAAAATGAATAATCCTCTGTAAGATAGGTTCTGCTTTATTAATAGATTAAAATTTTATAATAAAACCATATTTGAATTGCGGAGAACATGAAAATATATGCACTGAGTCTCCTAACAACTGTAAAAATCACTCAGTCTGAACAGTTCTTCCCCTTCCATAGCCAAGCAGCAGACAGCAAGTCCGGCCCTGTCCGGCAGCTGCTAGGATCCCGAGATGTGTCAAGGGGAAGGAAAATATGGATTTATGTCATGGGCATGGTCTGGGTCAGGACGTGTTTGGCCCTAAGGCAGCTAAGAGAAGCCACAGGCACTGCTTAGTCTTGGGAGAGCCTTGGAGGCCCTGTGTCCGCTCAGTATTTCTGGGCAGCCGGGAAGAAGTGCCTTAATGGAAAAAAAGATTCCCAAAGGAGCTGCTCTGGCTGCACTACGCTACAACATAAAGGAGAACAGGAAAGAAGTGATCCTGTCCCACTATATTTATATTTGACAGATAAAGGCCACCTGTCCTGGTCATTTAGGATTTAAACCTTACAACTACGTTGTCAAAGCCATGACACTCCTGGCCACTAGTAAGAGACTGTTACTCCCATATATTTTGCTCCGACTATATGAGTAGAGAATTTTCTCAACTTGACTGTTATGATCCACTGAACATCAGWGCAGCCATATACAATCACTCCTAAAACAATCTATATGCATTGTTCGGAGGAAGGCTGTATGCCTGTACAGCTTGAAGAAATGTGAAAGACCTCTTAGACTCTGTATCAGGTATCTGCAACATTTTTTTAAAAGAATGGCATATAAGTAAGGTTGTTCCATGAGGAAATGTTGGGCCTTATTTATTATTGCAATGCATCTTCTGTAAGTACTTGCACTCATACAATATGATAGCTAAGAAACATCAGCTTAGAATAATAGTATTTTCCTTTCACTCTGCAAAACTATACACAGCGACACAAGATGAAAGGCAGTGAAGGATCTGACCCTAATTTCCATACTCYTTATTGCTACTTTGTCTCCTGACTGCAACCAAGTGTAGCCCTAAGTACAGAACCTGAATCATTCTCTCCCAATTGAACATATCTTGCAGTAACATTACAGATAGATYGAATTATCCAAAATGACTTTTTCAGCAGTATGACTCCACGTTGTACTCAGAAATAGCTGGTAAGGGTGAAGCAGTTTCAAGAATGCCTGATTCTCTCTTGAAACTTTATTCCTACTTTAGTATTAAGTAACCTACAATTAAACTTTTTTTTTTCTTTTTTAAATTCAATCTGTTGTGTAAAAGGCTGAGATATCAAGTACACTCTTTTGCTTTCTCATCTAAGATTAAACAATCAGCTCTGAGGGTGAGGGTGGCACATCGCATTACTCACAGATGTTTTATTTGTCTGATAGTCTCAGTGATGAGGTGCTACACGAGGAGTCCCTGGTTCAGCTCTTACTCTCCCCKCTTTACCTGCATGCCTCCGGCAACTGCCCTTGGGCTACGATCTTGTCCTGTGGGACTGGTAGGAATCTGAACCAGAAACCTCTACATCAAATTCTGGTACTTGTGGAATTGCTTCTGATGGCACATGCTAGTTACTCATAGCTTCCAGTAGCTACTCTGAAAGTTGACAGCTTCTGGTAGTTGTCGCTCACTAATGAGTACTGAGTTAGTGCTAAAAACACCACACACCAATTGTTTTAACAGAGATATCAGATCACAGGATATTAAATTCACATTAATGTTTTCCATCGCTGCTATTCAAAGCACATTTGAGAATGCATGCTCTTCCCGCTTCGGCCATTTTGTGTCTCCTTCCTCTTCTAAAAACAGAACCGCTGTATCCTGCTGCACCCACTTGGGCTTTCTTCCCGCATGTTGCATGAGAACCCCTTGGTGCGGGAGGCAGTGGTTCTTCCGAGCACTAAGGGTAAACTTGCCCTTTTTTTTTTCCTGATTTTTCTCATTTGTGTATGAGCGAGACGGAGTAAAGCAGCCCAAGCGAGCGTGCCGAGCACCGATCTCCTGCTCTCTCCAGATATATACTTCAAATGCCTTCCTCTGGCAATCTGCAGCTTGCTCGTCTTCATTTTACTCTCCTGCTTCTAACTGTGCAACTCGAGTGTCCGTGTATGTGAYACCGATACACTCCGAGGAGCCAGGCTATGAAAAATTAAGCACTCAATTGCAGAAACACGCATACAGCAAACGGCACCTTCTCCCTCCTGAAAGGCAGTAGGCAAACGAAGGAGCGCACGCTGCCGCAGCAGCTTCTCTGTGCGAGTTGTGCTACCCTTTGTGGTAGTTGTGGGCATTACCAACTTTTTCTTATTAGCTTCCATGTTAATTAAATGGAATTTATTTTATTATAAATATGAATATTTATAAAATCATTATATAAAAGATCTATCATTTCTCAAAGGAAAAAAGCACAGAATTAACTAGGCAAGCTCCTTAAAAAATCAGCAAAATTTGGTACAAACTGACTGCTCGCCTTTTACCTCTACAGACAGGAACATGCTCCGCTCACCATTCCAGCTCTCTTGTTGGCTCCACTTTACATGCAAGGCACCCTCGGAGGCTCCGAGCTCCAAATACTGCCCCAACCTGGGAGCATCTTAATCGGCTCTCGTAATGTCTTTGGGAACAGGTGGCTAATAAATTAACCAGAGGTGCACAATCCATTTTTGACTGGCGTCACTCCAGCCAGAGCCCTCTCAAATGACAGCTTGTTTCATGTAAATTTTATTGAAGRCTCCATTTGTTACCAAGGGACTTCCTTGTAAATGGAAAGAATATGCAAATAATGTTTTCTACTTTACACAAAACAAYATTAAACGAAAGGTGGGCGAGCAGTACTTTACCCAAGGCCTTCTATGCTATAGTACATTAACTACCGAAGTTTTGTACCTGAACAATTTTTAAAATAGCATAAAAACCTCAGGTACCTAGTTTKATACCTTTTCATGCTACTAAATAAAACAGTTCTGCATGAAGCAGATAACAGGAGTCTAACTATCAATGCCACAAAACTGTCTCCTTTTTGCCATCCAATACTTTATACATTATTCCAAATCCTCTTTGCCCTCAGCCAAATAGCAACTTCAAACAGCAACTTACAGATCTCTGACCTCTTTTTGTCACTCATTGAGACCCATCACTTAACAAGTAGGGCAATAGCATCTGTTTTAAAGTCTATGCTGTCCTTCCTACTAGCTGTCTCCTTATTGCCTTGTGGGTGGGAGGGGCTGGGCAGAATGCAGTTAGGAGTGAAGGCAGTTATTCACGAAAAAGAGATTCCTTTTTTTTTTTTTTTTCCATAAAAGGCTGCCAAAATCTCCTCCTACATGCTCCTACAACTCTTCTCCTTGCAGGCTAGTGTTTTACAGAGGTTTTTGGAGGACAGCAGGAATGGTGTAAGTGAATGGTGCACTTCAGCTGTGCATGCCCACATCTTGCATGAGACCTCAAGACACAAAGTTTGTACCCACTACACAAGACTGAAGAGATGGGTCAGCATAACAGGCACTGAGAAAATATGTGCATTTTCAGGGATAAAAAGAAAATGACTTCTAGCTTGAAAATGGTAGTAAGATGATTTAATTTTGTGTGGAGAGAAAATTAGAACTCAATATTTGAAGCACACATTATTGCTATATTGTTGACAAAAGTTGTTTTCAAAACGTTATGAATGATATATACTCATGTTGATATTTTTACTTTAAAGCAACTAAAGAACTGATTTTTTTTTTCCCATGAATAAACACACTCTTCCAAACTGGTTATTTCCTTTCCTAATCATTTCTACTTGATAATCCTCTCCAAATATARCCAATGATCGGTATAATACAAACAGTTTAGATATTTTCCTAATTATACATATCTTGTCCTTTACACACCAGTTATGCTATTTCATACATTAATTATTATTCCATTTTCTAATTCTGAATTTCAGAAAAAAATGAAATTATCAGCTCTATGAATTGCAGTTATCATTTTTCTTTCTTTTATCATTTTTGTTTTAATCACTGTTTTTTTTCTTTCTTTTGTTATCCTAAGTCATACTTGAGCTATTATATTTTTCACCAGAAATATATCATTTTGAAGCATTATATTTGTTTCAGGCAGTTACATATATAGATAAGGCACAGCAATTCAATTCTTTTTTTCCCTTCTAGTCACTGAGAAGCATTCAAGAAAAAGAAAACATATTTGTTGAGTTTTAAATTCCCACTTGAAAATTTAATCAATCGTTCCTTTGTTTTATTATTTGGAGTAACACATCCTATTGTCACAATGGTATTTTCAGGCCTTGACTGTACCGACTAGTACTGAATTATCAAAGCAGCATACTAGGGAGGTTACRGGCCTATCTATATACCGGAGTATTTTGTATATGGTAACACAGACATGGTTACAAAGCTGGCCCATAACCATTTGTCTCCTTTCTGCGGGAGCCCTCCGGGAGGCCTGCTCGGGATTTCAGGAGAGCTGAAGCCTGGAGGGCCAGAGCCCTGGTCACACATGTACAAGCAACCATCCAGGGAAGGCCTCGCAGCAGTGTGCTGCTGAAGGCAGCAGCCTTTTTCCTGAAATTTCATTAAGAAAATATGTTCAAAGCACATAGAGAAATTGAAAAATAATAAAAAAATACAGGAGCTGGTAATGAAACCTGCCAGAATAATGCCACTAAATAAAAAAAAAGAAAGGAAGGGTGCAACACATATTATAATTGTAGACCTTTGTTTAGAAGACAGCGCATTTATTCTCATGAACGCTCTACAGTTCCTGAGTCTTTGAATGCTGTGGGAATAGGAAACTGTTTTCTGGAGATCAGTCCCTCTGTTTTGAGTGCTTTTATCTACTCCTCATCCTGTCACACCTTTCCTGYTTCTGCTCACTGCGCACACAAATTAGATAATCCTGATGACTCCTCATTATTTTGACTTTTATAAATAAAGTCAAGGCACCAGCCTTCAGCCAAAAATCAGGCTTCAGCCAAATGAAAAAATAAAATCCAACTAATGGATTTGTCTGCATGGAACCTGTAAAGGAACACAAGGAAACCACAACTGAGCTTCCAGTGGCCTGTGGGGGAGGCACATAGGTCTAGGTATACGAGACATAACTTTAATGCTACAGTAGTAATATATGAAGGAGAATACCTAAATCCTCATTAGCATTCAAAMGGTGTGTGCCATGTATCAGTATCTCCTTCTCAGCCTACGCTTAGGCTAACATACACACACACACATACTGAGGTAATGACTGTTACTGAGACCACACTACCAGGCAGAGAACTTAAAACAAGAACAGGACTGTCGACAGCTCATCTGTTCTTGCTCTACAGCCTAAAAACATTTTGCATCTACCCTAGTGGACCCCAGGGCAGATGGGGGCGAAGCTGCTCCTACGTGTGTTTGTGCATGGCAGGGGGTGTSTGTGTGTGAGAGGCAGAGAGAGAAACGGGGCAAAGTTATTTTCGTAGTCTCCTTTTTGACTAGGTCTATACAAAAAGATTTTTATTTACTTGTGGATTGATGTGGAACTCCTATACAGTCCCTGTTATCTTCTCTATCCTCTGAAAATCAGATTTTTGCTTAACTTCTAACACAGAGTTTATCCTTTCTCAGATTAATATTTATCATATGATACTGCATGAGCAGGATCAGGGCCTTGTCAGGCAAAGAAATTTTGCACAGACAGGCAAGGCTCCATCTTAACCCTTATAAATAATGTAGAGAAAACTTCAGCCMATATTTTTCACTTCCCTGATTCCCTCATGCCTGTTATTACTCTTTCAATTCCTTTTGTATTCTGACCATAGCTTATTTTTGTGTTACCCTGAGACAAGGGGCCTTCTCGTTCGTCCTTCCTGTCATTTGTCTACAAGGTGGCAATATTAAGGCTGTATTAGGAATGATCAACTTCCTAAAGAGATGTTCATGCTCCTGCTTTCACTCATGTTTGGGAATGCTTTTGGAACACGATTTTCAGGCTTTGCTTAAGTGATCTGCCAGATTCCTGATASAGTTACCATGCTTATAGACAGCTTCTTTGTTACATACATTAAATTAGCATACATTAAAAATCTTAAATTTCATAGAGACATTGTATTTGAAATCTGGTTTTTTAATATCTCTTTGAAAATTGTATCTTGTTTTGTGAATTCTAGCTTATTCCCCATGTACAAGTCTTCCATGGTATGTCTTTGTGGCAAGAAAGTACAAGGCTCAGCACTGTCCRATGGATATTTGGATGTAACGAGTAAGGCACAATATGATTTACTGATCAGGGTCTAATTAACTTTCAAGATTTTTACCCCCAAGGGAATGTCATTAGTGTTCTTAGAATCATAGAATCATAGAATGGCTAGGGTTGGAAGGGACCTGTAGAGGTCATCTAGTCCAACCCCCCTGCACACGCAGGGACCCCTAGAGCATGTGGCACAGGGTGGTGTCCAGGTGGGTTTTGAAGATCTCCAGAGAAGGAGCCTCCACCACCTCTCTGGGCAGCCTGTKCCAGGGCTCTGTCACCCTCACCGTTAAGAAATTCTTTCTCAAGTTCCTGTGGAGCTTTTGGTGCCTCAATTTGTGGCCATTTCCTCTAGTCCTATCGCTGGCCACCACTGAGAAGAGGCCAGCCCCCTCCTCCTCACTCCCTGTCTTGAGATATTTACATAGATTGATCAGGTCCCCTCTCAGTCTTCTCTTCTCCAGGCTGAAGAGGCCCAGCTCTCTCAGCCTTTCCTCATAGGGCAGATGTTTTAGGCCCCTAATCATCTTCGTAGCCCTGCGCTGCACTCTCTCTAGCAGCTCCACATCCCTCCTGCACTGGGGAGCCCAGAACTGCACACAGTACTCGAGGTGCAGCCTCACCAGGGCTGAGTAGAGGGGCAGAATCACCTCCATCGACCTGCTGGAGATGTTCTGCTTAATGCACCCCAGGATCCCATTGGCCTTCTTGGCCATGAGGGCACACTGCTGCCTCATGGTCAACCTGTCGTCCACCATGACGCCCAGGTCCCTCTCTGCRGGGCTGCTCTCCAGGAGGTCGGTCCCCAGCCTGTAGGCATGTCTAGGGTTATTCCTSCCCAGGTGCAGGACCCTDCMCTKGCCCTTGTTGAACTTCATGAGGTTACTCGCCGCCCAGCTGTCCAGTCTGTCCAGGTCCCTCTGGATGGCAGCGCAGCCCTCAGGGCTGTCAGCTATTCCTCCCAGTTTGGTATCATCAGCAACTTCCTTCCAGAAGACACAAAGTGAAGGTAAAGTGGGCAGGCAGATAGATCAGTCTGATCATGTTGCTGCCCAGTCTGTTGTTCGTTCATGTGAGCTAAGAAGAGATAGGGACCCTAACTGCCCTATTATCTGTTCTGCCACAACAAAACACCTCAAAAGAGAACTCATGGCAAGTATTAATTCATGCAACTTTACCTTTCCCTTTTTTCTTCCCCCTCTCATACTCCCTCAATCACTTGCTCTTTGTGTTCAAGCCCTAATCTGTGGCTTCTGTGCCTTCCATATGGCAACCCTCAGTCTTACCTCAGGTTGTTAAGCGCTAACACAGTCAGAATAGGTATTTACAAATGCTGTATAACCTCTGATAAATATATCACCCCATATTATTTTTACATTTATTAAGTTGAGATTTAAAATATCTTAGTMATTTTCAATAGTTTCACAAGAAAACCTCTAACTGAAAACAGTTCAGGTGAAAATGCAGAAAATGATAAAAAATGTATTTAAGAAATGGTTAAAATAACAGGATGAAAGTAAAAAACCTCTGCATTATTTTACACAAGTAAAAAATCTGTAATTCTCAAAACCATTTACACAAAAACCAAATAGTGATGGAATACTTGTCTCATAACTTGATAAATCTCTTGTAAAAGAAAGCAATTTTGAGATTTTCCACTATTTTTCTTGTCACTATAAAAGCACCCTACCACTGTGGGCTACTTCTATCCCACTGTGATGAATTAGTACTTAAGGCAGCTGTGCTCCTTTCATTGTGTAATATCAGCAGTCAAACAACTACAAGAGCCTTTTTTTCAAAGAAAAAAAAAAAAAAGCCTTCTCCACATAGCATGCAGAAAAGGCCCAATAGCATACAATGACAGAGAAAAATTTTTTTTAAAAAGAAGATTGACAGAGAGGATATGATAACACAGGTGCTGAAGAAGTTACAAAAGCTTTAGATAGACAAAAAAGCAACCAAAACATGTTGCCCTGTATCCTAGGCAAAATGCAGGAGAGAACAGTCTCGCAACCTGATGCGAAACTCCCCCCTTCTCCCCATCATCCTGCAGTCGTTTCAATTACATGTGCAGACACTCCTGCAAATCTTGGGTTTGAACTGTTGCAGAGAGTGAGCAAGACCTCAGGGAACTGCCTCCAGCTCTGGAAGCCATTCACACCTTCAGCCTCCAAAGGCCCAAGCTTTACTACAAATTTTTATTTCTGGATAAGCCTCTGAGACTCATAAATGTTATGACTTTTTTTTCTTTTTTTTCAAAGTCTATTGCAAATAATAGAGGGCAATAGAAGCTTTTTATAGAATAAAGGCATAGTTATCTTTCTAGAAGAAAAGTCTAAGGGGAGATAAGAATATGAGAATTTCAGTGTTTCCTAAGGAGACTTGCGTTTCCACTGAATTACCTTGCTCAGAAATCATTGCAGAAAGTCAGACACAGAAATGGAAGAAGCCCATCCATCACGGGCACAGGGCGCCACCAGCACTGATGTCTCACAGCCCTGTGTATAAATCCATCAGCCTGCACCTGGAACTACTCGATATTTTCTTCCTAACTAGGAGGAAGTTACTCTTAAATCTTAATCCTGGTAACACTGGATTTCCTTCTTGTAAACACTGAGTTGTACAAACAAGTCATACTCTTCAATTTTGACAGCTTTATGAGGCCAAGTGAATTAATAACAAATCAGTTTAATCTGTCACAAATTACAACTGGCAGAGGTTAAGTGTTTAGCAAATAGATATCAAAATCAGATTAGCTATTGATATAAATAACCAAATAGGCAAGTATCTGAAATTTTAAGCCAACTGAACATTTTGGAAGGGATAAGCTCTAACAAATGCTGTGGCATAAGTGAGATCTCTATTTCCAGCACTGACCTCATACCTAGTAAAAGTTTCAATCAAAGTTTCTTGATTTTCCTCTGAATCATCTGGTATTGATAAATACTAGATGTCAGAAATATGTTACTGGATTAACTGATAATTGACCTGTTCCGTAGAGTACCCTTTTTGTGTTAAATTAAGAAAAAAAATAATGAAAAAGGTAATTATTACTAAAACTATGTTAAGAAAATTATCTTCATGGTCTATCAGAAAAGTTCTTGAAATCAGGACATCCAAAACTTTCAGAGRAGGAATGATTACTTCACAAATACAAATAGTTCTTCCCAAAATAATTACTGTTAAGATAAATTTACTTCTGTAATTGTATTTACAGGGGACGCTTAGCAGGAAAAAAAMCATCCAAAGGCGAAGGTATGACTCTTCATTTTGCTGTAGGCAGGATCTAACACCATATTAAGTTTYTAGAAAGAAATTATGGGCTGCATTTCAAGGGAAGAAAACAACAAAGTCCTGGACTTCAGCAGCGAATGCAATCTTACATTCTCATTGTGGGCTGCCAATTATTTATTTTCCTGAATTTTTAAATATATTTTCAAAGTTCTCCTTTGAGTACCAGTTCACAGTATTAAAAAAAAAAAGAAGCTTTTGCATTTCCTCAGTTAACAGAAATCAATCATCTCGTATGATGTTTTTCTTAGCTGATGACTGACACTAAAAGGTTTCCTAATCGCTAAAAATGAGAACCCTTCATTAGGACTGATATAAAAATCTCTGTAAACAAAGAGCAGAAACATCAGAGTTTAACTACGCCTAGTGTCACATTATTTTTTTAATGGCAAATATGTTTAACAATTTATTTCTCAAACAAAAATCTGAGTCCTTATTATTGACATTTGACAGAAATCACTGGTTACAGTATGGAGAGCTTCTCAAAACCCATCATTTAAAAAAATTGTATTTTTAAATGGATGTTCTATCATGTCTAAYGTCCAATTATCCCATCTCAGTGCTATTGCCAGGTAAGATAAACCATGAGCATGAACGGTAGTGAAATTTGAAAGATCAAAAAGCTGGTTGCATTGAAATAACAAATAAAAGTTTGGTTACTATCTGTTAACCTGTTCTTTTTTTACATTTTTTATATTCAATTAGAAGCATTTTCTCAATATTCATTATGGCCAGTGAAATGAAAAATCAATTAGTCACACAGMTTTGCTCAGGAAACCTAAATGAAGAGATCTTGGGAAATCAAGAAAAAACATGAAAATGCTGATAGAAACTTGAACATTTCTCATGTTTACTTGGACTGTGAGAGATAATCTAAACTTATATATCTTCTCAGTTGTAGTTAAAAGACTGAGTAGTTTCCTATAACTTAAATCCTGTTTCACACAGTTACACTGTAAAATGTATAAATTTGCTGCCTTTTTCTGTCCACAATTCCCTGCATGTTCCAAAGTGTCTATTTTGCCCACAGATTTGTTGTACTGATTTGTAACTTTTGAAAAGGATATGTAAGCATACAAAACTTTAAAAAAAATTGTCAAGTAATATCAAAATCAATTGTACTCTTCATTTCCTTTTGGAAAACCAAAACTAGCGCATAGGAGGAAGMATGCTTGTACCTAATATATTTTCTTACCACCACATTTGTCTGAATCAATCATATTTCAGCACGTATTTCAGAGCAGTTATGCTGCAAATGCCAACAGAATTACAYGCCCTCAGTCACTCTAATCCACCACCCTCAAACTGCATTACATGCTCCCGTTTGGGTGCACGACACTTTCATTAAATACAACCTCATAAGAGCAACGCRGCCTATGGAAGTGCGGGGCTTCATTAGCCAGACAACCCATCACTTTGTAGTGACAATAAATCTGTGCTGTCTTCACACACACACCTTACATGTGTTCCAACTGCAACAAATAAATATTGAGGTCATCGCAAAGCAACATACCTGGGTTCCAGGCTTTAATGCAACACTCTGCAGAAAGCAAGMAAGCCACTTCTTAGGACAAGCGGAGTCTTTTACTGCTTTGAGTATCTCCAGAGCAACTTCAGCTCTGAAATAATAAATCCTTGACATGTTAGACTATGAACAAAAAGTCTAGAAAAGGGCAGTGCAACCATTCCTAATGCCCCACCAACTTCCCAGTACTCCACGCGCTCCTGACAGAGATCAGCTACATGGCAGCTGCCCATCTGCAACAGGAGATTGTTTACTTAAAAAAACAAGCAAATGAAAAAATAAACAAACACCCTAAAAATAACCTGTCCACAGACCCTGTGAGGGTTGCCCCAGTTCCGAGAGCATCGACAAAAGCAGGGAGACATCCTGCCAGAGACCCCTCGAGTCCCACTGCTGTTTGGTGTCCAGAAGGAAACATTTCTCTCCASTTTGGCAAACGAGAGAGCACCATGACACTGGCAAGAGGTTGASAGTTGACAAGGGTCTTGCTTGTGTTGCAGGGGACAAAAGTGATCAAACCTCCATCTCCTCACAAGGGCACCATGGCCAGGAGTAGCAGTGGACTGCAGCATAAGAAGGTATACTRGGTGAGACAATTTTGACAGGATAAAGACTTCATAAGATGCCAGGTCTTTCGGAATTGACCTTGTGCAGTTCTTTCGGTGACTGGACTAAAACAATAGAGGAACAAGAGAGAGCAATAGAGGAATGCAAGGCTTTGCCGGGTAATAGCCAGGAGTCGTGCAGAAATTCTGGCTTACAGATCAACGTGCAGTCCTCTCCGGCACAGCGCCTGCGCCTTCCCTTTTTGCCTGAGATCTGATGTGACGCGACAGGTCTGTCACCTACAGGGGTGTCAGGCATGACAGCTGCTGGGTTTACTGCGATGCTGACTGAGCAGTGATCGAAAGCACAACTCGATCTGCTAAAGCTTTTAGGATTCCTCCATCCCCATCAAACATTAGACAAAACCTATGCCTAAAGCTGTCCTGGGAACAAAAGTCCTGGGAGCAAAAGYTGTGGCTTGGCATCAGCCTTGCTGTAGAGGACAGGAGGGGAGGCGCCATGCCCGGAGTGTTGCCTGTGTGGATGGCYAGGTGCCCACAGAGCAGGGGTTACTCTCGAACTTCCCGATGCATCACCAAGAGATGAAAGGTAGCAAAGCAAAAAGGTCTTTCTACCAGCTGAAGAAACTTCTCTATGAGACGAGCTGATCTTCTGGAACAGGCAGGGTGCAACCAGGGCTTGTGGAAGAGTGTCAGCGCAGGGGACGAGGGRGTCTTAGCCAGGGGGTGCCAGGAATCACAGGCAGAACTAGTTGAAATTTTTTTGCCAAGCTGTTTTTTTACCTGCCACTCTCTTAACAAACACATCCATATGGACACATGTGTGTTTTATGTACACCTAACTTTGTTATGCATAAAAAACACATTTTTGAGAAGTGAAAAGTTTAAAAAAAAACTTCCTAGAAAAAAAAAATATTCCCCCCCTAAAAAAAAAACCCTAAATAAATTGAAATATTATCTTTTAAAATGAAACTAAACTTCCCTTCAGCAAAAGCCGTTTATGTGACCATATGCACATCATCTCTCCTGTTTTTAGCGGTTCTTCATAAACAACTTATGAGCCAATTTCTGTCTAAATTCTGGCCAATTTTGAAGAAACTGAGACAGCTCCAAAAGATTCACTCCAACAACTTTCATGAGAATCAATGCCTGCATAAAGCCAGATTTACCAAAGTAGGAGCAACTCTGAATTAGTGGCAGCAATTGCCACTTGTTCAGTCAAATCAGTGGGAAACACAGGAAAAGGCCTTGAGCACAACTTGAAGGAAATCAAATTCTAATAGTCTTACCGCTCACCCTAAAAATTGCTTTGTTTTAATGAAAAACAAGTTATTTTTATAGGAGCACAGACTCAACTATTAAGTAGAAGTGAAAGGCTGAAATCATGCAAGTCAGACTTTGCTTAAAAAATTCCTTTATATATGAAGGTCTTTATTATTTGCTTATGCCAGTGAGTGGCATTACTTGGTATTACATTACAAAAAAAATCTAGAACTTATTAAATTAACCAAGCTTAAATTAAAGGCCTGTACTTCTGAGGTGACAGTACTAAGATAATTAATATTCCAGAGATAAATTAGCTGGATTCAATTTTATTAAGCAACATCATGTTTTTTACAATTGACATGAGAGTTCATTCACCAGAAAAAAAAAAAAAAAAAAAAAAAAGGAAAGAAATACAGTGATTTTGTCATCACTGTTATGTCTTCCATTTCATTTTGAACAAAAATACAGACTCCAGTTTCTGCCTCCCTTCTAAATGAATGCAGAGTAGTTACAGCTCTTCACTAAACGCCACATCTTTAAATGGTCACAGGCAGATCTTCACTGAAAATGCCCCAGCATACTCCGTGCAAGCTTCATATTCTGAAGCATTCTTCTTTCAAAAAATAGTGATTTTTATTGAGCTACTCAAGCACATCAAGAGAAGCTATATATGAGCAGCAATCAAACTGCTGAAACCAATGCATTTAGATGACAATTAAACACACCTTTAAACTGCAGGACATACAGATGACAAACCACCCTTTTCACATTCTCCAGCGTTGCCAGGATTAAACCAAAATTAATTTCAAACTGCAGAAGTGCATGATAGAMGGTTTTACATTACCAAACTCTTGCAGACATTACTGCACTACAGCAGTAACTCCTCTAGAGAGCAGAGCAGGGGCACCTGGCCCCTCAATTGCCAAGGAAAGGAACAGCACTACTTGCAGCACCTCTACTCATGCTGAAAGCTGCAACTTCTACTCACCCCGGGAGCATAACTGGACTTGAGCCTTTGATTCTGCAAATGCTGAACTGCACTTGGTCTGTTGAACAAAATATCACATCAGATATTTACAGAGATCCTAGAAAATGGAAGACCTGTGTCGTAAAGGTCTTATAGAAGTTGATCCTATCCCCTTCACAGTCAGTGTGAACCACCCCAACACCAACAGATCTTACCATCACAGAGTTACAAAGAGACTCTCTATGTGCCCCCCCCCCCCCAATATAACTGGTAAGCACACTTTGACCATAATTATAGCAGAAGTATCAAGAAGGGTCTAGCAGAATTGGTCTAAGACCAGCTAAGCAGCTTCAATTCTATCAAAAATGACATTGTGAAATGTGGACTTTAAACAGTGCAAATGGTGGACTGCTGAATTTCACATCAAGGTCACCACCCACTCAAGATTTCTTTTAAACAGGAAAGAGGCCAAAAGGATCAAAGACTTTAYGGTACTGGTGACAAAGCATCTATCAGCTTGACCACTGAAGAGCCTAAATAGCTGCCAAGTGTGGTGAAGCAGTCGGCCAACACGCACTTAACTTTGCAGGTTTCTTTACTGAGCTCAGGTCTGTCTATGCAGGCKTGAGCGCCCTGACTGCTCAGCATTGCAAACCCTTTCCTTGGGCAGCTCTGAAGAAGAATGTCCCTTGTTCTCATGCTAACAGTACCAAAAGGCTCAGGGAGCACCTCAATATACAGGCAGATATTAGAAGATGCCAGAATACAGACAGAGCAGAAACTGCCCTATTGAAATCCAGTCAGAGTTTATAAATTTACGGAATTCACACACCAAACTTTCTTTGGGTTTTTTTTTTTCTTTTTTTTCCCCTTCAAGATTGCAACTTATTTTAAGCATTCAACACCTGTATATCAGTTTTTCTGTCTTTATCGAGCACTCATTTGCAACATTCACTCTGTTCCGAGGACACTTTTTGTTGCAGAAGCAAAGGTTTTAAAAATGCTGAGATTCTCTCTATGGTCCTGATACCACACCAATACAATTACTTTAACAAGTCACTAAAAATAATTCGTAGTTTGCAAGGCTGTACAAGATCTGAAATTGGAAAAAATGATTATGGTTGAATTTTAAACTGTTTTGAAAATACATATCTGCATATCTGCAGCTGGTAGCAGCACTGAATCACAGAATGGCTGAGGTTGGAAGGCACCTCTAGAGATCATCTAGTCCAACCCCCTGCTCCAGCAGGGACACCCAGAGCATGTGGCACAGGGTGGCATCCAGGCAGGTTTGGAAGGTCTCCAGAGAAGGAGACTCCACAGCCTCTCTGGGCAGCCTGTGCCAGGGCTCYRTCACCCTCACAGGAAACAAATGTTTCCTTARGTTCATGTGAACTAACTAAACTTAACTAACTAAGCAAACCTAACTTCATAAGCAAAAACATGTAACATAGTGACAAATCTTGATTAAAAATGTATGGMTTTCTCCAGAAAAAAAGAGAACTTTTACAGTGACAGATTAATACTGTGGAGCAACTTGCTTCGTGATTAACAAATTGGTACAAGATTTAAAACYGCAGAGGATACTAAAATTTTGCCTGAGTTCCAGTCATTGATTTTTAAGCCTTTTTAACCTCAAGATTATCCCTTTTAAGGATAAGTAATGTGTTCCTGTGAAAGCTAATGATCTCCACATGTATGTGTGTATGTATACACATGTTAGTAGTCGATCCTGAACAGAACAACACACACAAGCTGTGGGAGAGATTACCAGAGGGAAAGCAAACAAGCACCAGACTAGAAGTGCCACGATGGAAAGGGGGTCTGCCAAGAAGGCTGCTTAAAGTGCACTTCAGGTACAGAGATGAAAGGCAAAAAGCAGAGGCGAGGGCTGGGGCAAGGAAACCTCAGTGAGCAAAACACGTGCAGCCTCATCCGCTGACGTGGGCGTTGGGCTTGGAGGCAGCTCGGAGCAGCTTATGGGCCATGAATGCAACGCTGCTGCTCCGCTGCTCGGGCAGCTTCACAGCAGCACACGGGCTCTGTTCCCTGTTCACTGGAGCAGGGCCTCRTGCTGCTGCCATTAACACAGTGCCGAGGGCACAGGACACCAGGAGAGCCTGGTGGGAATGGGGACGGCTTGGGTGAGGAGCAAAGAGCCACCTCCTACCGCCTCCTCCCTGAACGGGGAAAGCAAGCCGATGGCTCCGGTGCTCTGCCGAGGCCTCTGCTCAAGCTTGGCTCTTTCTGTCATCTTCTCCCTTTCCATGCAAGTCGATGTCTTTCATCTTTGGGGTRGAAAAATTGAAATTTCTGGTAAGAAATCTCAACCCAGACTTGTTAAAATCTTAGCTGAAAATAAAAAACAAATACGCTTGAAAAGGAAGAAAAAGCTCTATAATCTTTCAGAGGAAATTTTGATAAAAGGCCTGTATGCATCAGCTCCTAGAGGAAGGTGACATTTTTGACTAAAAGTTCCTACTTCTGGAATATCTTCCCCTGACTTGTTGTGCACATTCTTGCAAGACGCCTTATAATGCAGCAAGCCCGTCACTAGCAAATGCACTTTAAGTTCAGAACCAAGACAAATAGCACGGAACACAAAAAGCTCTGCTCAATACTCTGTCCTTTATGTGGTCACCTTTGCCTTGAGAGATCTACAYGTGCCTTATATTAACTTGCATCAGACGCATGCAATATAAAAGCTTGAAAAATGCCTATGTTCTACTTCAAGCACTTACGCCTTTGGTCTACTAGCTGAAGGGTTTAATTTGCTTTGACTTCGTCTTTTAAGTTTCTATTTAAATACTTCTTTTCACTTCACACTTTCATCAATCTATAAACCAAGGGCCACTTGTACTACTAATGACTAACAAACATGTTGCTAGAAAGACAAAAGCCCGGTTAGCTGTGRGATAGTCCCAGTAATAGTGAAAGTAGCACTAAACCCAGAAGTAAGACTTTGGGAAAGGGAAACGGTGATCCAATAAATTTGTGAATATTGGTGTGCCCACTTATATATGTCTATGCACAGTGGACATACAGGAAAATAAATGAGAGACTAGTTAAGGAGACATGATTTACAACTCTTCTGGGTCTTTAAGGTCACACTCTTAGACAGTCATTGTTCATCCTAGCACTTGCCACCACCAGAAGAGTTGACAGWAACTCTAATATCTAGTCAGTAATGATAGAGATATATGCAACTCCCCCAATAATCCACAACGTGGGTATAAGACTCTCTCATGCATCTTTCAATTTGCTCCGACGTTTTTAAACTTGCAAGCGCGTTTGCAGAGAAAAGTCACCTTCACATATACACAGACATTGCTGCCAATTTATACAGAGCAAATGGTCCCATTTTGAATCAGACATTTTTATTAGTGATTCTGTATTTTTTGATATGCCAGTTGGGATTGCTGCAATGTAAAAAATTAGTTTTATGATGCCTTTTCTAATCAGCATCACCATAGTTATTCCAAGCTAGCAATTAACTTCCTGCCTAATTTGTCACACTTAATTTGAAAGCAAGCAGGCAGAGCTGTTTAGAGCTACAGCCATGGTGTTTGTRTTTGGCTGAGGTAGTGGTCACTAGCAGTCTCAATTTATCACTTTTAATTTAAACTCCCTGTGCCAATGATTTGTGTTCTTAAAGCTCTGACTGGCACTTATGGATTTCAGAATCAAAGGCAGAATAAACTACAGTTAAAAATTCAGCCACTACGATCAATAAAAGACTGTTTTATAACTGAGTGTATTCCAGTTAAATCCCAAGTGCCTGACAGAATTTAATGTTTCAAACAGTTCTTTTCCCACCTAAATGCTCTCAGAATAACTTTTTATTGCTGCAATAAGGCATTACTGGGTGGGCAGAAGTAGACTATTGATGTTATGTTCTTAGGAAATACTGCAAGGTAAGAAACAAAGTTGAGCGCATCAGCCTAMATAAGCATGTACTATCAGACACAAATGACAGTGCCAGCCCTGCTTTGTTCTTGCTAATGTGCATCTTTCTCTTTTTGATCTACTGATCCTACATATTCTTAGTAGAAGATAACAGCAAAACTGYAAGAGGAATTAGTAAAGGAAAAATATACTTCCGTGTACTGCTTACTGTGAATATACATTTCAGTTATGTTGCTGGACTTCTTTGAAGGTTAATAATCAGATTACTTGGTTGAATACAGAGACATCAGCAACCAATTTAAATTTGCTTTCTTTTATAATTCTTTACAAATATAGATATGTCTCTATACTTTTTACCAGTATTTACTAAAATAAAGTAATTTATTACATAAAAGAACAACTGCATATGTGCATATGTCTGTGTTCATATATATATATGTATATATATTTTATATACATATATGAAGTAAAAATATACATAGAGATGCAAGCAAAGTATTCCCTATATTATTCTGTACTCTTCTGTAACACAGAATAAGGAACAGCTTACAATCACACATCTGTGGCAGTTAGGAAACCATTTTAAAATGTTTTAAAACAAGACTGTATTTGGGCATTCGAGGAAGAGGTTTTTTTGACTTCTTTACTTCGGACCTTCCCAATTTTTCAGACAGTAGACGATAGTAGCGTGGTGATCTTGGTAGCTAAGTTTCCTGTTCAGGAAATGTACTTCAAGAAAACGGGCAGCAAAACAATAACTGCACTTTTGACAAAAAAATGTCCAAAAGAAAGGGCAATGATAACATTTCAAAATAAATCAAGGAAATGTTTAAGTATTCACCATCCCCGAATCAGGTGTGAGCACCTTTCTCCTTGATTGCGGTGTCCTCAACCTGTCCTTTACAAATGCTGCCTATGCACAACTGCCAGGGAAGCCAAAAGAAGCTTAGGATGCTGCCTGCCCCCCCAGCTCTGGAAAGCAGGTTTTCTATTTCCATCCTAGGAGATAGACGGATAGGAGATCCATCCTCAGCCCATGCACAGCTGTGGTCTATGTGGTTTTACAGGCACTGACTTATTTCTTACTCTCCAAAACAGGAATAATTCCCCCTCGCCTTCAAGGACCACCGATGCAGAGCTTAAGAGATGTTCAGCATGCAGCACTGACGTCCTTGGCTGTCCATGACCTCAAAGTAATCAAGTAATCATGTGCCAGATTAATGCATGCAACGAAAAAATCCCAAGAGCAAAATAATGCAGTAGAGATGATATTAAAGATGTCCTGCACTATGATCCTGAATCTGCACACAGTTGTGATAATAGATACTTTTGGAATACGATGTAAAAATTACAAAAATATTTTGAAGCAGGAATAGCGTGCTTGGTGCAGGTGGCTCTTTGCTGTGCAGAAGCTCCACTGGCCAATGTGTGGAGGTTTTGACACACAATTGAGTTCTTTTTTCATCAGTCGAAAGGTTGTATAAGGAGAAACTGTTCACAGTGAAACTGAGAGCTTCAAAGATCTGGCAAACATCCCTTTGTTTATCTGAGATCAGTTACTTTTTCTGTGTAACAATATGTTGTAAATAACAGAAGTTACCAGTGAAACTGGCACCACTAAACCTGATGGTTTCAGGAAATGCTGGGGAAAAATACAGATAAAACTATGCCCATCTTTTAAAGATACTCTCCCAGCAGCAAAATAAAAGCCACATGACACTACATTAAAACAGCTCCAAAGTCAGATACGTTCTCTGAAAAAGTAGAAATTTCCAAGTTGCCAACTTGCCTCATTAACTATACAAAATTCACTTCTAAATGTAAGMAACTATTTTTAAGATAAATGATATCTATCACTACCTAAGGAAAATACTGCCATTTTTCTCTATTTCCTCTCTCCAAAGATTTCATATACTAGTTAGAGTTGCATTATTTATAAACTGAAATCAATACTTTTGGTAAATTGCCATAGAGGGATGATAAGTATCAGTTAAAGTATTTTTCCTTTTACTAGAATAAATCTTATCTAAGAATATGTGGCCATGACATATCAGTAGTTCAGCTCATGTCTAATTAGTAAATGCCATTTCTACTTTGACATAAAAATGCCATTTCTACTTTGGCATAAAAACCTATCAGTCGGTAGAGGAATGGAATCTCTTATATTTTCGACTGTTGATAAGTTGTAGCTCATCATCTTTGAACTGTAGGTTGAATTTCCCGAAGCCCATTACCCCATTACCTACCCCAAAGAAATTTTCTTTTAGCCCTCATTGATCTTCAATTACAGGCTAAAAAAAAAGGCAGCTAATTTTAAGAGAACAATCTAATTTTGAAAAATGGAGTCTAGTGTTTAATCTTATGTATATATGAACTGATCACCTGAATCCGACAATCTGCCTTCTAGATAGATTTGAGTTAATAAAATAAAACGATCAATTATTTCCAAACTGTAAAAAACAGTATTGGAAACTGGCTAAACAACTTGTCAGTACCTTACAGGATCATACATCAGCTGTTTGCAATGCATAACAAGTTAGAATTTATGAGTCACTTAAAAAATGCACATTAATCTCTAAACTCTTCAGCACAATTATAGATGAAGCACGCTATATTACGAGTTGCTGCAAAAATTATTTAAAATGCTTAAAACTAGCACCTTACATTCAGATAGAATGAGCACAAAGAAAATTCTAGCCAATACAGATTGATTCATTGCAGACTGGAATTAATTAATGCCGGAGCAAGGCTTTAGGGTTTTGCCATTAACTTCAGCAGAAAAAAAATGAGGCCTAATTATCTGAGCACTGTGAAGGAAAGCAAAAGGACTAAGTAYGACTAGAGGAGACAAGAGGAAGGATCATGAAAAGCCATCCGGGCAAGATCTCTCTTTTATCTGTAACTCTCTTCCAGTGAAACAACTTTTTCAAAAAAGAATTTTTTGTAAATATTTAATTTAAAAATAWGTTTTCAAATATTGCATATAATCTACTGTGGAAGATGACATCCATATTTTAAAACTGGAGGTAAAGGAAATATGGAAAACAAACCAGCCTTAATTGCCGAAAATATGGGTAACTTTTTTTCTGTAAAAAATTACTTTATTCTTGCTTATATTCTGCTTGGGAATGTCACTGTGGACCACTTTTCTTCTCCTTTGTCTCCTGTAATGATTCTACATGTAGACAAAGAAGTCAAGCACTGTTATTTGACACACTTTGCTGACTGCCATAAAAATTAGTAAGCATAAACAACAGAGACGCACTCCTCTGCAGAGCCAACTCACACAGAACCAGCAACACTCACTCAAGATGGCCAACAAAGCAAGAAACTCTTTTAAAATCACATAATTTAAGTCTGCCTTAGAAGCGGTAGCATTGTCTTGAATACCTGATAATATTTCCTTAAGTGAAGTCAGGCATAAAGAGAACTGAAGCGCAGCACAGGTACATAAGATACAAAAATTACTTTGCAGTGGAAAACAAAAACTGCATACTAGAAGAAAATAACAGTTTGCAGAATTAAGAGCACCTCTTTCCTTCTTTTGATCCCAAATCCACCAGCCAAGCTTCACACTACCTGTCACCCTCCGTGCTTCGTTGAAGTTCAGCGCAGAATACGGTCTCAAGACAGGGCTTGTGAAAGGCAACAGGTAACTCCAAATTAAACATTCAGTGTGCATATCCTGACTAATATTAGTCTTTTCAGAGAAGCAATCTTTGTTCTTATTTCAATGAAGAGCCAGTAATAAGTTTTATGACAGCATGAAAACATTTAAATACGTAACATGGACATGAAGCTAGCAAACAGATGTCTCTCATTATTAGTCTGTGCAGGAAAAGGTAAGAATAAGTTTTTAAAAAAACTGTCTGGAAGCTAGCAGAGCTGTAAAACAAATAGACTTGTGAAGCTTTAGCAACTATGTAATTTTGAGCCTACTCTCAACCTTATTCCAGTGTGCACAACTTAATGCCATTATCGTATATAAATGAAAACTGTCTCCAAACTGTGAGCCTAAGGCAAATGCATACAGAAAAGTCACAGAAGTGGAAGGAGAAGGGTTGYTGAGTGTAATGAAGAAACTACATTTTAAGAAGCAAATGAATCGAAGCAACCTGCTACCGACATAATTGCTTTAAAGACCCCATAGCAAACATCAGCAGAATTGGTTTGTAATTTACCATGTCCTTCATTTTGCACACGCTCCCTAAAGGTTTGTGCGARAGTCAGGACATCTACAAACACAATTTGTCTCAGATTGACTAGCCGTGATGAATGTCTTCCGCTACCACCCTTGACCGGAATCACCCCACTTGCCAAGAAAGCAAGAGAGTCTTCATTTCACTTGACTTGTACTGGGAGCACCAAAGGTGTTGTGTGCTCTTTTTGTTTTGTGTTGTTTTTCTGGTTTTAATGAAACAGCTTTCAGAAATGTTTAGGTAAACTTTGAAAACAGAAGGTTGCTAATGCAATTTTGAATTTCTGAAGTCAATTAACATTTGTGGCAGAGGTTCCTAATTACTTAAGTCACCAGCTGATGTCTGAAAACTCTGATACCCTACCCTGACTAGAATACTCAATCATGATTTTTCTAACTATGTAACATGCACTGCAAAAAGCTCTAACTGAAATGTGCTTGAACAACCTCATATGGTCCTTAGTTGTGTGGTATGCATATAGTATCAGTAAGCTTATTTAACATTTTTGCTTAGAACCACCAAAGTTGATGAACAAATATCCTATTTCCAGAGCTTAATCACTGAGAGTGTTTAGAACCCTTCACAGCTGCTGGCCACAATAGAAACAATAGCAAATAAAGGCATATTTCCTTTTCCAGCGCTCTACGCCTACCAGTTTAGGTGTAATGACCTTATTACATTATTCTCTACAAATTTCCCCTCTGTAGATTGAAGCAAGTTGTCATTATTAAATATATGGATGGTTGCAGATTGTGGATTTGGTATTTTACTTACTACAGCTTAAAACATAAAATGGTTGAAAAATGAACATTGTAGAGAAATAGCCGATGGTTACAAAAAATTATGTGCTACACGGTAAAAGACACCAAAGCTGAAAGGTGACACTGGTCAGCTTATTACAGGAAAAACACTTCTGGGTATTGATAAATCTTTTTCTCCTCCTCCTCAAAACTAAAATTTYGTTTTGCTCTTCTCACATTGTGTAACTTTATGCAGCATCTATGAAATCTATGAAAACTCTAACTCAAGTGTTCAATGTAAATGGAAACAAGTTAGCTTTTGCTTTGTTAAAGAAATGGCTGAACATCAATATCTGCCAGCAGAAAAAAGAACATATTTGTTAAGGAAAATTTATAACTATTTTAAATATCTTCAGGATATAAATCAAGATTGTTTGAAAAATACTTTTTTGCCTGTGATGCCCGTGTAGTAATTAGACATATGTGTAAGCAAACGTCAACCAAAAGTAGTCTAAATGTTTTGATGAAAATCTGGAGGCAGCAACCATGCCRCACGTTGACCTCACATCAGAGTTCCACAGGTGGGAAGGAAGATCCGAAGAACCGCCAACAGAACAGGAGGTGAATCAAGATTTAATATTGTCACCTGGTGGTTTTGTTTCTAATTGTAAATTCATTTCTAATTGCAAATTTATAATTTATATGCACACACTGAGAAATATATACATGGAGCTTTACAGCATGGTCTGAATATCCATTATACAGTGCTGAAAACCTTTTGAAATTAAATGTGGAATTTGAAAAATTGATTATTGCGAGCAATATCCTACAAATTAGATAAAAAGTGCCAGAACAGAGGTAAATAGGGACTATATTTCTCAAACAGTTATTTTTTTACTAGCATTCTGTTTTCACATTATATTTGGCACAGGCAATTAGATATTCAGTGTCTCTAGCCAGTATCCAGSACACCAACATTTCTGTTTTGTGCCACAAAGAGCACCAGCAGCACTGTTCCACACTGCTCCCAAGACAGTACCAGACATGGTCAAAGTCTTGATACAGCTGTAGATGTCAGGTCAGCAAATGAAAGGAATTTCTCATTTATTGCCAAATAAGAATTCCATGGTATTTCTTTTCTAAGTCATTAATGTGGCTTGAGCTCTGCTGATGTTTGATAAAGGCTGTTTTGTGACTGCTTCATAACAAGCTATTCTACAACATATGAAATATTTTTTCATTTAGATTTCTATAGATTAACATAAATAGTTTGAGAGATGATCAAAGGGCTGCATCATGCCAGGATACAAAGAAAACTTCTTCTTCCCTTGGAAATTGCRAAGGACAATCATATCTGCAGAGGTTTGAGAATTAGGGAAAAAAGGGAAACTTGACCTTTTTAATTGAGAAAGTAGCAGAATGCTACTGCAGAGAGCAATTTWGGAGGCCTTAAAAAAGGAACACATCCTGAATGTATACTGTCATCAACCAGAGGGATTAATCCTGATGATAAACTATCCTGGCAGGAATCACCAGCCCTGAAGCCCTTTCCTACCAGTGGGCTGAGCTTCTTGACATCTTACCCCATTGCATTGCTATTACACTACACAACAAAATATGTTTACTCCTGGAGCTGAAACTGAAATTCTTCCACGCGTTCCTCAATCCCATGATTTTAAAAGAATGAACAGAGGCTGTTGTGGCTACAGATTATCCACACTGGGCCACAAATACATCTGAACTAGGAGAAATGAATTTGCCATAACTCATTTTGAATGAGTTAGATGAGAGGCCGCTCCTTGTAGACCCCAGCATAATTTTACCATCTGAAGAAGAGACATCTTATCACTTTAGAAAAATCTGCAAATGGCTTATATAAAATAAAATAGATAAAGGAAAAATGCAGATTCTGAGTTACAGGCAGAGCCCATGAGGCTGCCCCAGCTTGTCAGAGGTTGCCTCCCCTGATGGGCACAGCAGAACCAGACAGGTCTTTAATGCAGTGACAAGGTTCATTCCCAGGCAGAACAACGTCTCCTGTGCCTCAAAACCTGCCCACCATAGCAGGCTTTGAGAACACAGCAGCACTCATGGTCTTCAGGAACAAACAGGGATAATAGGAGATGCTGGGATGTGAGGGCAGAGGGATTATTTCTCTACTGTCCACTTCCCATCAAGGAGGGAAAGACATGCAGATGGAACCCGTGCATGGACTGATGCCTGCTCAGCATCCCAGGGCTGGGCTCTGATTTCTGTAGAGGTCACTGCTGTGGGGCTCCCAGCTGAAAAGCGAGTCAAAGGGATGCAGGAAAGCGTCCGGACACTTAAGCTTCCCGGGAGGGGAACTCCGGCTACAGAGCGCCTTTTCTCAAGCAAGTAGYTGAAATGGTGCAGTGAAACAGAGCTGGGCACAACGTGACTGTCTCTCAGGCTGTCTCTCACAGCTATACTCTCCCTCCACAGAGTGCAAAGGTAAAAAATCCCTCTGCACTTAGGTAATGGAATGTATGAATGCAAGCTGAGGGACTGCATGTGTAAATTTCCATTTGGAAACAGAAACTATTGTTTTAAGCTCTGTTTTGCTTAATTATTAATTATTTATTATTTAAATTATGCATGTAAAAAAACTCAAGTACTTCTGATTTCCTTTAGGCCTTTTAGACTCTAAGGCATGGTAAGGAGGTTATATAGTGAGGTGTCTCCTTCTTCCATTAGTTTTAAGAGAAACATAAATTACAATTCAGCATATTATTTTCTGACTTTTTATACAATAATTTAAAGTCAATTGAGCACAATTACTTCATACATAGTATATTTATTGCTGTATAAAACCTTCTTATCWGACAAAGAAAAGGCATTCAGGCACTTTTCTCGGTAACAGTATTGCTAAACATTTTTGATGAGTCTTTTCTGAAAACATATTTTATCTGCCAGCTCCTCACAAATTACTTTGGCAGTGATTTGGGAAAGCACTTAACGTGTCCCAATGTGCTGCCTTGAACGGGGAGAAACTTTGCTTAAGTGCTTCTCTGAACCAAAACTTGTCCTGTTTATCTAAATTTAAAGCATGGATTACTTAGATACCTCAAAGCATTTTGAAACCAAGCCACACAAAAGCAGCATCTATGTTACTCGTTTCTTCCCTCCATGAACAACATCTAAGCATCTTAACACCTTCCTAAGCATCTGAATACCTTCCAACCCTATTACTTTCTTTTAGGTTGACTCTTGYCATTGTTAGAAGAAGAACCTTGAAGAATCTATTAATTCCAAATAAATCACCAAAAGGAATGGACAATTAGAGGAAAATAAATCCAATATTCTTYGAAGAAAATTAAATGCTAGCTCTTTAGCTCCTGTAAATGGAATAGTCTTGATTTACAGCAACTAAAGATATTGTTCTATGTTCCTAAATAATAACAATGGAAAAAAGCAATTTATCTATTTATAAAGAGGTCCATCACTTCAGTGCAATGCATATAGCATAAAAAGTATTAAAACATTATGCCTGAGAGGATTACATATAAAAAGATTATAAGAATATGAGACAAAAATATTGTGCAATTATAATAATATAATTTATTATTTACCACTATATTAAACATACAATGGGAAAATATTCTTAAACCAAYGATATCTTAAGATTTCTTCTACCATATATTCCTATATATACTATATAGGAAATATTGGCATAGCTTATGCTTTGGTGGTACAGCTAGGAAATATTTACAATACAAAGGCAAGAGCTAAACTATGGTGAAAGTTAAGCTATAAATAGTTAACTAACAGTTGCCTAACAATGAAAATAAAAAGCTCACTAACCCTTTCATCTGCGTTATCTAGGAACTTCAGCGTGGTTTACAACCACTAATAAAGTCTCTGCAGTGTTCTGAAGCTTTAGTTCTTGGGCTTCCTGGTCTCAGGTCAGACTCCTGAGCTATSTGCATGCTATCATTTTTATTCATGACTCGGAGAWATTCACAAAAATATATTTATTGTTGTCTCAATAATTTCCRTCAGCCAAACTCCATTATTTTCTTCCAAGACATATTTCCTATGACTTTATCTTTCTCTTTTTGTCTTTTAAATATATAGCTACCACTTTTATGATTTTATACAACTATATGCAGTTTCTACAAAAATAGTTTTATCTTTATAACTACATTTTATAGGTGCCTCCATGTCGTTTATTACAATTCTTCCTCCTGCAAAGCTGTCYCTTTATATCCAAATAAACTGAGCGATATTCTGGAAACCTGGCCTTAAATTCTCCGAAACTCTTCCAACGGCATTTTTAGTCATGTAAGAATTATTACAGGGAACGCAAGCAGCCTACACTCTAGAGTTTACTGTCGGTGTGTCACAAATTACCAAACGATTGGTCTTTTCCCCTCTTCCGAGGGAGGTGCAGTGAAAAATCTATATCCTTATACAGGCAACAGACAACAGCAAAAGACATATTATTTTTTAAAAGCCTACCACTTAACTACACTTTACAAGCTGTGTTCAGACAGCTGTTAGCCAGTTTAAAAATAAACCGTCTCTCTGGTGACCTCCACCTGTGCATGGCTGGTGACTTGCATTTAGTACCATGTATCAAAATGCCTAAAAATAAGTATACCCAGGGGTRGCTTCTGGCACCATTTTTTCTCTAATGAGAAGGGAAGAGAGARATGCAAGTTCAGAACATGATATATAACCTATGAGAGCTTAAAACAATTCTCAGTGCAAGGCACATATAATTAGGCACATTATATAATTAGCTCTTCTATTACTACCATCAGAGGAAGCGTGAATGAGTAGTTTTGGTGCCTTTCCTGATCCACTTTCATGAATATTATTAGTATTGCCATTATCATCATCATCACAGCAAGCTGTTAATTTTCACATGCCCAAAGGCAAACAAGTCATTACTTACTCATCAACAAAACTACTCGCCCCAGATACACAGGTAAGCAGATTCTTGCTATGCTGATCCATGACAGAACCTAGGGCCTTCCTACACTTGGAACATAATGGGATCACCAACATTAGCACTTTCACTAAATACATTAACACTTTYTCTAAGTACAGCTTTGCTACTCAAAACTCTAGTTTTGCTATTTTAGTTCCTGCTCTACATCAAACAGTTTGGCTATACTTGCAATGTCACTGCACAGTAGGGGAAAACATTTCTGGAACAAATGTCAGCAAGGGATAATTTTGAAATAACCTTGTGATCTACAGTAACACAAGCCAGAAGATAACACTACTATAGATTGCTTTGCTATTTGCTGGCATAGTAAATATTTTTAGATGGGGTATAAAAATGTTGCAGAAATAAGCAACAGAGCTGTTCCCTTTTCCTATGGTTCTCATAAAGGCCTGCCCTGAATATGAATTTGAAATAAGGGGGAAATCAAAACAAATGCTCAAAAACAGATAAAGAAAAAAGAAAAATTACGAGGATACCTCACTTAAGGAAGTGGCACACACAGATGTTGAAATATTTTATAGAAGAACATGTTCTATGTATGACTATAAAACAAGAATACTAAAGAAAATGGGTCCACTTTCATCTCACCTTTGGATTATGAAACTGATGAATAGACAGTGTGATGTTCTGGTCTTTCAAAATCATATGGAAAGACWTGGAAAAGGACTGAACGTAGACCTCAGTTCTTATGAACCACTGGAACTACTGATACAGGTAGTCTCAGCTGGTCGGAGCAGACACTGAAGCTCAAGCAAAGATGTGGTTTTGTGCCCTGCTTAGTGAGGGCTGGTCATGCAACTGTCAGCAGAAGCAGAGGTCCTCTTCCAGAGCACTGCAGCAACCTGCACACCATACTAAGTCACTGACCCAGACTTCCAGCAAATAAATGACATACCTAATATACAGGCAAATGATAAGGGCACAGAAAGAGATAAGCAGCAACAGAACTTACCATCTTGGTCAGTGGTAACTGTGATAGCCGTGAACTGCTTGGGCGAGAAACTCAGCTCGGAGACGCCGTTCATGGCTTCGATTTCGAAGGTGTAGTTCACATGCGATACGAAGTCCAGCACCGTCACCGAGGAGTTGATCAGACCTGTGTGCCGGGGGATGAAACGGATACCTCCCCCACATATCTCACACTGGCTGGTGTCCGACCCACATTTTTTACAGATCACACTGTACGTGAGGTCTTTTCTTCCTCCGGTATCACTCGGTGGGCTCCATTCCAACATGAGAGCTGTTTCATTAATGTTAAAAATCACATTCCTCGGAGCAGAGGGTGGCCCTGCAGAAAAGGAGGAGAAAGCCTATTAAGCTACAGTTATCCGTATACCACAAGACATGGGAAAGCAATCATAAGGGAATTATTTGCAAACAGAAGCTAAGAGTCATGGTTCGGTAACAAATCCAAAGGGAAAGTCCAGAATTACCTAAATTACCTAAATTAAAATCCTTGGAAAATATGCAGAAAGAATAAAGAGTAGAGATCATACAAAGTCAAATAATATAAACAAAGCAGAAAGAACTCTGAAACAATGTAARGCAATATAAAAAAATTATTCGGGAAAGTCAATGCTAGACATCATAACCCCCTGAAAAATTGTATTAAATACCCACTAATCTTGTGGGATACTGGGGATAGCTTTAATTGCAAAATTTACTTCCTTGTTTTATGTCTAGTGACAGGCTTTGCTGCTATTTGTAATCTTTAATGTTTTATAAGAATTAAGCTGAATAAGCCAGTAAATAGATAAGAGTTTTAGAATAAATACAAAAAGCAAACTTGTTGGCATTTATTCTGCAGACTTCCCCTGCTGTGTTGCCCTGGGATTTCTTTGCAGCTCATCGGTAACAGAGAGCTGGCAACGGGCTAAGAGCATTAGGCACAAGAGACAGTTTACCAGTTTTAGCTTCCCACACGGGCCCTCACAAGAGCATTAGAGTGAAGACATCACCCTTGCAAGCTACAGATGCAAGAGGATGGTAGCAAAACAGAAGAAAAACAATTCTTCAAGACCATAGGGAGGAATACAATACAAAGGTTGTAGCAGCAAACGGGAGAGCAAGGCTCTCATCAAGGAAAYAGGTGGCAAAGCTCTTTTGGATGAACTGCAATGACACACTTCGTATGGACCTACATTAGTCAAGGTACATCCAACAAGTCTTAAGCCATTATACTGACTGGCTGCATAGGTTAACATGTAAATCACACGAGTTTCCATAGTCTGATAGAAGAACTTTATCATCTAAGCACTTTCCCGTGAGAATTAAGGGAAGAAGAAAAATCAGGAAATCTTAATGGAAGTGTGTATAATCTATCTCCAGTTCCCATCCTATACTGCTTCTTAAACTTACTTATTTAGCTAAACACTTACAGACACACTGTTTTCAAAGATAATTTGTATATGCAACAAAAAAACAAGCTCACAGAAATCTTGTAAGATATGGGGATGTGGCAAAATGTCAGGCCTTACACTACAAGTTTTAAGTACAGGATGACTATAGTAAATTTAAACTAGCAATCATTGCTTTTTTTCTGTAGAGTTGACTGAGCATTATATTCCCAGCGCTCAGTATAAAAATCACAGTGCACTTGGATTGTTTAGTGAACGGTTATCAGAGCGCTGGAAAGTTTAATCTTGCCTTACAGGTTTTCATKATTTATATAACCTGCAAGCCAGTTTTAACTGTGAAGTTTTGATTGAGATACCATTTAAACTTTGAGTGAGACTCTGAGTGAACATTTTATTGCCTGTGGGACTCCAAGGCAGGTTGAAAGACTATCTAAACCACTTGCAAATCATCTCAGATAATTCTTAATAGAATATATTTCATCAAAGAGATTGACTGGCACACCAAATCCATTCTGAGAGTCAGATAAGTCAAATATCATCCTRTCCTTAATAAAAACTGTGATCAGAGAACTAAACATAAAACTCCCCGAAAACACCTTTGCAAATTCCAGTTCAGCAATTCGTAGCAGGAGGCCAAGACCTTGTGCCCAAAGGACTGTCAGATAAACCAGACCTTTGCTTCAGGAAGGAGAACCGGATGATTACTGTATCAGAGCTTGTCCTAACACTTGATACATAAACCAGGATCTCCTATCTTATCCTATCTTAACAAATAAAGAAAGTGTTATAACCATTTTTCTACTATTCATTCAATTCCATTTTTTTTTTCCCCTCTTAGGTTATACAACAACTACAGCTCTGGTGCTCTGAATGGACTTTTAAACTTTAACCTATTTACACAAAATAATAGAAAAATCTTATCTGTGGGTAGCTTTGAAATGCATACCTACAACTGAATTAATTCTGTTTATTTGCTTTCTTATACCTTAAAGATGATCCCGAATACATCTTAATATACCTTAATAGAAAACATTAACATGTGTTTTACTTTACTGAGAAATTACACTGTGGCAAAGGCCCAAATAGCTATCACTTGATCTAGCAGCAAGAATTAATGCAAATTGTAATGAAGGAGGCAATAACAGTCACAGAGAAAAAAAAAATAAAGCATTTTTCACCCAAAACAGTAATTTTGAAGTGATCTTAGGTGTTCACTTACGTGGCCAGTTATAAATGTGGGCGTAAAAGCCAGAAAGCTTGCAAAGGGGGAAAAAAAAAGTATATTGATCCACAGGTCTTTAAGTGAACGAGGTAAATGTTAAACTTTTCTGTAAGATGTAGTAGAACACTACTGAGTTAATAACCTGAGTTATTTATTTCTTTCAAGTATTTACTTGTAACTTTAAACAACTGAGATCACGGGTTTATTAGAATGTTTCACCAGKTAAAATATCAAGGAATCATTCAGATGAAAAGTAGTGTGGCTGACTTGCACTAATAAYCAATATTTCCTGATCCTGGCAGAAGAAATTTATTTGTATATTTTGCAAATTTTGGATATTTCTTTCCTGGTCTTTGACCCAGATGTTGTGAAAATGAGGACATGGTTAAAATTCTTTAACTTGCAAGTATTTATTAGTGTAATTTGTTAAACAAAGACTAGTTCTAATAATACATGGCTTTCCAGTGGAAAACAGATGGTACAGCCTTGAGGATGTTGATGTGGTCCAGAAGCACCAAACACTCCCAAGTGTCTCAGTTCATTAATGTACAGCCAGGGCAGTAATACAATTTCTTCAATTTCCCTTAAAATTACAGAGAATTTGGACTTTCATCTATCCTGAAATCCCATAGCATCCTTAGATGGGTATAAGCTAATACTAATACTTCAGCTTCAGTTCTCAATAGTTATATGCAGAGTAGAGGAATAATTATGTTTCTCTTAAAAAAACCCACACTGTGAGAATTAAATAATGACTAGTCTTAACGAATTCCCACTGCTAAATCCAATGAGAAGTTTTAGGAATATGGAGGATGAGACTTATTCATACTTACATATGTACCTAACTCAAAGCAAATCAGTAATCCTCTTGAAATAATTGGTAATACTGATGCACTTAAAACTAAGCATGTGTGTAATTGCTCACAGGACTGAAGCCAATGTTTTAAAACTGGCTTAAACATAATCCTAACTAATCTATAAATATTACCACAAAGGGTCATCATAGCCTCRTTTTTATATACTACTTTGATCACCTTTGTCAGTCCAGTATATAGCAATTATTCTAGATACAGGTGATAAAGAGTTTCCTCTGCCCCTCGCTTTGTCTATTTTAATTTTAAATCAGGTCTTTACTCTTCTAGACAGATGGCAACAACAGTAGCAAATAATCTTTTCCTCCTCTCTTTTCTGGTTTGTATTAGAAAGTAAAGAGTGGTATATTTATAATTTGAAACTTAATTGTCAATTATAAAAGGAAACTTGAATTATTAAACACTCAGATTTGAATGAGTAGGGAGAACATTACCAATTATGTTAGGGGTGTCTAAAAGAATAGAACTGTCCGCCTGTAAATATTGAAAAAAAAAAAAAAATCTGAGACACCCTTCATCCTCAAGGCCTCTCATGCCAATTTGCATGACAATTAAATAGCTTTTTAATTGCTGTTAAATTATGCCAGTTAAACTGTGATTTCATGCAAATATTAAGCTGTAATGACATGCAGTGAATCATTTACTAAGATTTAGAACTTGGAACAAAGAGAGACAATTAATTCTAATCCTCAGATTCAGCTAAATTATGTGTCACTGGGCTTTTATGAATGTGGCCTGATTGCTTTGTTATCATTTATGAATTATACAAAAATCATTTGACACATTGAAAAAAATTGGCAGCAATAACCCTTCTGCAGACATCTGTGTGCAAAGCTCTCCAGGATTTCCTTGTGCTCGTTCTTAAGGAAAAGAATCTTTTTTTTGTGTGTATGTGAAAATGATGGATCCTTTCCCTCACAGAAAATCTCATGACTTTGGATTTCACACAGTAGAGTACACCACAGTTCAGACAGAGGCGTATTAAAAAACACAGCTCTTCCGCTTCTGCCTGGGTGTGAACAATATCTTTTGCTTCATTTCAGGATTATGATGAAACAGGCATTTCTGCACTTGCAGTGGAATTGATGTCTTATGGGGAAGCGCTGCCCATGCCAAGAGCAACAGAGCTGCGTTTATGCCTCACGCGGCGTTGCACGTGCCATCATGCTTGGTGTGTCCTCGCCCTCCAGGAAGATGAAGTGCATTTTACCCTTGCTGGAAGAAAGGAGGAGCACGCTGAATGCTGCCAACGTCTACTGGGGAAAATGCAGCATTTTAAACCCTGCTGTGATGACTGTCTGGAAAACACATTGCTTTTTAAGTGAGAATCATCACTTATAAACTATTAGACTCTTAAAAGCAGGAGATATTGCCTACTGAAATCAGAGAGGAAGGCCAGAATTTAACCATCATGTCTGAGAACATTCAGACCCAGCAACTGTGTCCTTCAATTCATAATTACTTTTTCATATGCATAGATATCGGTAGTAGGCATATATAATATATAACATGTACAGAGTGTTGTTATGTCATTTGACATGGAATACCAGATTTCTTCCTTTTTAGAATCACTTATTCTTTTTTCTAAAAGGCACTCATGAAGAATTTCCTTGTGATGGSAGCCAGGGACTGCAAAACTTCAAGTTTCAACTTCAATGACCGCAAGACCCCCAGCCTGAGCACAACAATAAAATGTAAGCAAACACACAAAGAAATAGGGATAGATGCAGCAGCACTGAAAGCTTGAAGACCACTGCTTGATTTTGCTGCTGACAGACAACGGCAGCACCCAATGCAGTTCTTAAAATTCTAGTGTAGGGAACACCGATTATGGCTGAGGTTATTGAACTGCACCCAAGTTTGTTGGGTTCAAAATTATTTAAGCATAACATGAAAAAAATATGTATTCAGACTCAGACGCTCAATATAAGCTTGCCTGCCTTTGACCTTGAAAAGATGGATCAATCTCTCCAATTACACTATAGTGGGAAATATTAGAGTTTATGTACAGAGTAATCAGACAGGGGATTAGATATGCTGCTATTTGTTGCTCACTGTGTGTGCAGAGAGCTCACTGATAGAGTACTCACATATGGCCAAGAAATACAATAAGGAAAGAGAGTAGCAGCAAGAGATTGATAACAAATGCCAATCAAATGGAAAAAGGCTAGGAGATTAACAATATATCCTAATGTAATTCTTTCCTCTTATTAAAATTAGCTTTCAGCAGAATGCACTACAAAGTGCAGACTTGTATAAAATAATAGTTATATGAAGTAAAAATGGGAACTGTACAATTTCAGAAAAGCATACAGTAGGCACTTTCAAAGAACTAATGAAATTAGAATTTGTAGCTCAGCTGAAAAAAAATGGATGCTTGAAGCTAAATACTTAAATCCATAGTCTCTTAAATCAAAGTCTTTATATTATCTATACTGCTACACATGCAAGTTTTCCAGCAGTGAAGAAAAATTCTGCAATGAGGAATATTTAATCATGTACAAGAATGAAAAGAGAAGGAAAATAACACCTCTACCTATCTTATGTATGCTGCTTTGCAGGATGTGGGAAAGCAGATAAAATGCACAGGAAAACAGTTGGCTCCAAATTTTAGCATATGAGGTTTGTAGGGGAAATTGACTGTTCATTCTAGTTATGGATCAATTAAAAAAACCCAAATCCCATTTAAAAAGAAAAAATCACAAGAAAATTCTCTAATGTCTTCTTTCACATCTCATACTTGAGGATACCAGTTTACAAATAGTCATAAAAGACTGATAACTGCCCCTGCAAAGGTCTATGCAGATAGGCCTTTCTTACTGCACAGCTTTGTCTGAGTCAAACCAGCTCATTTTTCCCTCCAACTCTTGAGCTCCCCTTATTATAGTAAGGCATGACAGTTTGGATGGAACAAGCTAAATTCTACTCCATCGCATATACCACCAATCCCACTGTTCATTAAATTTAAATTAGCCACATCTGTGCAGACCAACCAAAGGCAGTGAGGTTGTATTTATGACAGAAACATAATTTTAATAACTGAAAGCATAATTTGAAAGCACTGGGGCTAAAGACGCCACTCAAGGAATAATTTGGCCTGTAGACTCTTCATTACTGATGATGTGCAAGATAAGAACACAGTCTGCTTGTCAGTCTCAGCACCGTTTGCAGAGCTGACAATTAGTGAAATCATCATCATTTCAGGTATCAGATGAATACACCGGCCACTAAAGTCAGAGGTACTGACACCTTCCTACCTAGGCTGAACAAGCAATGCAYGATTGTACTGCACGCAGAGCAAGGCAGAAATTGAAACAGGTTTCACTGCCTCCCCAGGAAAGACAAGGCTCTTGCTACAGCTGATTTCTACCTTATCCCTCTTCCCTTCATTGCTTTGGCTGCCATCTGCAGCAAGAAGGGACCTTAGCAAATCTCCTCTGCCAGTTTTCAGCTAAAGCAGGTCTCAACATGCCTTTCACTAGAGGAGGCAGCAACATGGGGCTACTGCAAGTGCCTGCTCACTGGTGYTAGAAGGCTCACATGCTCTTCCCTACCTTACTGATACTAAGGGTGAGCTGGGTGTCTAACTCAGCCTGCAAAGATAATTAGAGAATCAGAGGCATATGAGTCAGTTTTCAGAAAGCCACTGTTTTTTTGGAGAAAAAAAGTTAATGAATTGTAAATAAGACAGAATGACATCTACATAATGCATGAACAAAACTGTCCTTCTAAGCAAGGAACTCTCAAAAGGGCCTGGGAAGCATGTCTGCTCTGTGTCTAAGTGTTAATGCCCTGTGCTGAGGGCACTCATTTGAGGAGACTTAYTTGTAATGATCATTTTACTGTGGAAAGTCTAAGGGAAAAAAAAAAAAAAGTGTTTTCTCCTATCCTGCGTGTGTTTGCTTACATGTCCTGTTCCAGAGCAAGCCGAGAGCAAAAAGGGTCAGTTGGACTGGAGGAGCTCTCAAAGCCACGCACTGTACCTCGGTGGAGGTTAGGATTCAACCTTCCCCTCTGAAAGCCCTACAGCTAGACTAAGTAAAGCTTTTTGCTAAAGGCCCTGGGATTTCTGAATGCTGTTTGTGGGAGTCATCATTCCCATTCAGGGGACAGGAAATGTCTAGATAATTACTGCAGGATCACAGAATGCCTCCAACTACTGCCATCAGCTCCAGATCTCCCGGTGTATACCCGGAGTGCCAACAACAGGGCCCCGAGACAGCCCAGCAGGGCCAGGGAAAGTAGTTGGGTTCTGCTAATGTGGTTTTCTCTCGCTAGAGAGAACCTGGCTATTTCCACATGACGCTGCCTTATCCAGCATAGACCTACCCAACTTTTGACCATGCACTTCTGGTTGTCACAACCGTACCTCAGTTTCATCCCTTAAGCCTTTTGCACACATGGCATGTTAACGTTTCAAGCATTTAACCTGATAATTATCTTATAATTATCTTATCAAGAGGACCACGGTACAAAATTAAGTAGTTTTAATAAACAAATCCTCCATCAAAGTGTGAGCACAATGCTACACCCAATATCTTGAAAAATTTTGTGAGCAGATTTTAATTGTCCTTTAATAGCATATTTATATATAAAAGAATATTTTATATACAGACCTTTAAATCCTACTGCTGTTAGTTCCCAGTTTTTAGATTAAACAGGTATGGTTGCTTTATGGCCAAAAATCCCAACAAGTATCCCARCTTGAATCCCAACAAGTAAGAAAAATGTTTTAATAAATGAAAAGAAAATTTATGTTTTTACAATGTTTCTAGACATGAGCAAGTTGACCAAGTAATAAAAATATCTCTTCTAAGCCAGAATTTTGCGCCCCTATGTTTATGGGCATCAGTTTTGTTTTAAAGCCAATTTAAATTAGACAAAGACAACAAATAATTATCTTCTAAAAATTATGAAAAATCTAATTTTAATTATCACAGCTATATGAGAGGGATTAACTCTCTTTCAAAAGAAAAGGATATGCTWGAATGTTTAATTATTATATCTTCTCCTCATTGGAGGAGATAATTTTCTTTCTTTCTCTTCCCTCCTTTTTATAAGTCTCGTTTAGAGAAGTAGGCTTTTATTTCTGCATGTTGTGATAGCACTTGTCCTGTAATTATAATTTTCATTCAAATCTAGAGAAACAGGAGTGTATGTCATATCAATTTATAAAACTCTTCAGTATTTTAAAGTTTTTGTATCAGTGTTATGTATTTAAAATACATATTCATAATTAAACACATAAGTGACAATGATTACATACCYTGTATTATTGCTCAGAAATATAATTCTGAAAGTCATTAAGCTAAGAAACTTCCATTTTCAGGGACATAGAATCTCGTTCAAATTCACAGTAGAAAAAAATCTCTTTAACTGGATTCTGCATAAGACACAAACTCATCTCACTTTTTAAACACACGAGTGAATAAAGGAGGGGTGATCAACTGCACACAGCGATGCTGATCAGACTTACGGGTACATGCCATGCTCGGCGGGTCTTTCTCGGCTCGGAAGTACCCTTTCTCACACTGGCAGACGGACGTTGCTTCCATGTAGGTGAGGCTRTGGGGAGGGCACTTGGAACACTTCACATTCCCAGCAAATGCCTTGTAGAACCCAGGCCTGCAGGCTGCAAAACAAGAAAACAGAGTTTCAYCAATGGTGGTAGGTCTTGGTCACAAGTACAGTCTATCCCATGTATTTATAATGCATCCTCTTTCCTTTGTAGTATTTAGGGACAGCCATCTTGAATTTGTCAGTTAGAAAGCTTTATAGAACATTAATAAGGCATTAATATCATTAAACACAAGCACACTGTGTAAGGTTTATGTTGATCCCATCTGTCAACAAGGCAAAACGGGTAGGGATAGTTTATTATATCCGACAGTTATTTACAAGGCCTCCATATTTAAGCAGTGGTCACTGGCAATGTGTTGATGTGTAAACTCTCTCAGTACCTTGAGAAGGACTGGGATGACCTTATTCCTGTACTCATTGATGGGTTTGACCTGCCCACCATCCTGTGAGAAACCTCTGACAGAAGGGGCACAGCAATCGGGTCCTCCGCACCTCCTGGTGCAAGGGGTAGGAGGTGCTGTGCGAGATGTATGAAGGAGGTTCTGCTCTACGGCATGCAAGCCTGAGGCTGCTGTTATTTGTGCCAGGGAACAGCCTGGGTGGCAGATGCCCTGGAGATGATAGAGTGGAGATGGTCAGAGCCCACCGTGTCCTGGTTACTTGTAGCGAAGTCCTTGTGGCTCTGGATGAGAACACAACCTTTCTGCTAGCCTTGCAAAGCAGAAACACTTCATGAAAATAAATCCCATCATAAATGTCAGATTTGCATTACGGAATATCCTTTTAAAACCATCTTCAGACTTCATCACATGCATTTAGACTGAAATTTCTTTCTTCCTTTCTTCTACCAGCTGCCACATTTACACAGGCAAATGTGTGTACCTCTCTTTCCACTGCTTTATAACAGTTACTGTCTTATGACTCTTCAGTCAGAAAACAGAACCGAAACAAATGACAGAGCAGCTAAAACATGCTTAGACTGTACAGACTCACAACCCTTCTGACTCCCCCTGTAGCAGGATGGGAGCCATTGCTATAAATACCATTTTGAAGATTCATGCACTGTTTCTGGTTTTGACATATTCCAGCCTATCTTCTTTATATTGCTACAGGAACTAGGTGGTATTTTCTTCTCTTGCCACAGGCCAAAAGAAGAATATTAAAATAAGGTCTTCTATAAATAAGACTACCAAAGAACATGCAGTTTTACAGATTCACTGTCAGTTCATATTAAGTTACTTATTAAAAAGTATTACCTTATAGATAACATATTTACACATCAGTTCTGCTTCTGATTCCAAAGGACTTGAAACAAAGACAGTTTCATTAGCAACTGAGGGCAGAGTGAGAAGCCAAGACTGGGAAAGGCAGCAGTTTAATTACCTATCAGAATCCAGGAGCCAATTTTTCAGATATAATTTTAAGAGCTTAACCCAGCAATTTGAGCAGTTCTCCCCGTGYGCTTCTCTGACTTTGCTGAAAAGACAGTGGGGCGGAATCCTGCCCTGCTGCCACTGAAGTATTTCTGGTGTCAGAGATAAGAYGGGGTGGGAACTACAGGGGTTTTCCATTAGAAAAAAGACTACCAGTTGGATACAGTTGTGATTATAGTCAGTGGCAATTTTCCACTGATTGGAATGACAGCAGGTTTGGTTCAAGGAAGAAGGCAGCACTGGAAGTAATAGACCACAGGCATTAACTTGGTTCTGCTGTGCTAGAAGGAAATGAGACACATGAGGCAATGCGAAACAAGGGGAAGAGCTTTATGCAGGCCTGCTCCTCTCCGCCCTTGTCATGCCCCAAAACCGGCCACAGCTTATCAAAGGATGAATATTATATTCCTGCCTTTTAACCACTACTTTTCATATACCCAGTGCTATATATAAAAAAATCTGTAATTAACAAGCTGGAAGTTCCAAGTTACATTTTTAGTCAAAGCAAAACTTTTTTTTAAAAAAGAGCCTATAACTAAATTTGTACAAGCCAAGTACATCTTTATACCACTCTTGATCCTTTAGAGAGGGACATCTGCTATACAGATAAGAACAAGAAGCTCCTCTCCATTCCTTTCTTTTCCTTTGCCATATCTTCCTAAGACCAAGTATTTGCCTTTGGTACCTTCAGGGAGCTTATGGCTATGCAAGTTCACTGTTAAACATATTTTATAGGAGTTCCTATCAAAATTCAGAGGAAAACTGCACAAAGGTGATAACTGTATATCAATTCCAGGGCAAAAGGGGCGACACGGTCGTGGGAGTTTATTACAGGCCTCCCGACCAGGATGAGGGGGTGGACGAGGCCTTCTACAGGCAGCTACAAGAAGCCTCGCGATTGCAGGCCCTGGTCCTTGTGGGGGACTTTAACCACCCTGATGTCTGCTGGGATGATCACACAGCTGGGAGCAGACAGTCCAGGAGGTTCCTGCAGAGCGTTGCGGATAACTTCCTGATGCAGGTGGTTGAAGAGCCGACAAGGGCGGGGGCGCTGCTAGACCTGATCCTAACCAACAGAGATGGTCTAGTGGGAAACGTGAGRGTCGGGGRCAGTCTTGGATGTAGTGACCACGAGATGTTGGAATTCATGATCCTGCGTGGAGGGAGCTGGGCAAGAAGTAGGATTRCARCSCTGGACTTCAAGAGAGCCAACTTTGACCTCCTCAGGGAGCTCCTTGGAGAAATCCCCTGGACCAGGGTCCTAGAAGGAAAGGGTTAAGCCAGGAGAGCTGGCTTATCTTCAAGCGCCACTTTCTCCAAGCCCAGGAT
>PTEX01000388.1:370878-389118 GCA_003342815.1 Eudromia elegans
TAATAGTAGATCTGTATATAACAGTCAGAAAACTTAGGTTTATGTATGTTCTGGTATGTGACTGTGAAGTGCATTACTGCATGTAAGTCACCATATGGGGCATCAGGTTGTCAGACYATATCTTCTGCAAGCACTAGATGTTGCACTTGATTTTGAGAGACATAAAGGTCACATGCTATCTAAAAGTAGGATTAGACTATGACGCTGTAAAGTGTGAATCAATAGGCTTACTCATATCCTTAATGTTAGCCAGATGAATCAGCATCTTAGATATTGCCTGAATTTATATTATTTCCATTGTTTGTTGCCCTGGGCRTGTTCCAGCCACAAAGCAGCAGCTAATGCACAGCTGCCTAATGGCACATCAGAAATTTGGAAGCTTTTAAYCAGGTGCCTTTTTGTGTTTGGAAAATGCAGGAGGAGGAAAAAAATGTTTCTATGCAAGTTATTACACTCCTTGTAAAATAAAAGTCTGTTCCAAATACTGATATATTCAACAAGTGTCATTCCAGGCACCCAGGACAGCAGGCACTGGCACCCAGCACCCACCCACAGGTTGCATCCTTCTGCAGACATTAGCCTGAAGCCAACACAGTCTTAGGAGTCAACTTTCAGAAAGCCTTAAGCTACTCACAAACCACACAACTTGGACTAATTTCACCTACCAGTTATTAGAGCACTGCAGAGAAAACAGCGTGGTACACAYGTAAAAAAGAGAAGGATTTTGAAAGCAGTATGTGACAGAAGATTTTCACTGCACTCAAAACAATATATATGCCTACACCTACCTGTGTACACAAGCCTATAAAGAAATCAGAACATTTACTATGGAGTTATTCATGCAACCTCTGTAGGTTGTMATAGACAAAAACACAGCATCCATCTGTCACGCTGGATCACATAACTGATCCATCAAAACTAATAACTACTTCTGAAAAGCAGAAGAAGGATGGACTTGCTTAATTGCCATTTTTAAAGATCCAGCCTCTCTTTGTCACTGTGGCAGAGGAAAACTCTAAGTCCAAAAAGCCTGCAGAGACATCAACTATGCCCCTCAAGCCTCTGAGGGCTGCCATGCAGCAAGAGCTACAGAAGGAGCCCCAAGARAGCCTCCCACCCGGCTAGGAGCGTTGTCTCACCTCCAGCCTTAAACACCTGCTGCCAAGAGCACCAAAGAAACACCAAAGCAGCAGCAGCACCACAACCACCAACAGAGCACTGCAGCCATTTTTTCCCTAACAGGGCTTGCTGCAGCCTGCCCACCTTTAAAGGCCAGTGGAGTGGTGCCTGTTACTGTCGTTGGGGCCATTGGGGTGCAGCTATTGAGGCCATTAGGATTTGGCCATCCGGGACATAGTCTACAGGTGTGGGGAGAGGCTGGCTGTGCATCCCCCCGGGCAGCTGAAGTGGCAGCTCCTCCAGCTCACATGCTCTCAAAGTCCTCTCAGCACCCCCAAGTGCTGCCCTGGCACTCTTGTGAAGTCCCTAGATAGGCCAGCCRTACTCAAAAGCAAAGCAAAACCTCAACTCTGATTTTTCTGCTGTTGTTTGGGTGGGCACACTAGTGTGTGTGCTCAGAAGATAAACTTCACGAGTTGGCATTGCCAGGCCTATCCCTGCAGACTGCACAGGCACTGAGGCTACCAGAAATGATCCTCCAGACAAAGGCGTGTTAAATTTTCTCTTAAGCATCCTGTGATTCAGTGACTTTGCACAGGTTGATAAATCAGTGTTTTCAAAGTGTCTCTGATTACAATATTTTCTTGACTCTGCTAATAATTATTGCATCAATCATTTTCACAAGATGTTTTGGAATAAATTGAAGTAAAAGCTGTCTGAAAAACACCTCAACTATTCAAAAAAGCTAGGTTTTATTTTTGTCTTTGCTGACATGCAGCCTTTTTTTCTAAGTTCTAAATCACTGGCAGACATCTTATTTTCTCCAACTTTATCTAACAGAAGTGACTTTGTGAGTTGCTAATTGTACGAACTGTATGAGATTTGACTTTTGTAAAGCCTGGGGGAGGATAATACATTGTCTTAATGGKTAAGTAATTAGCGGAATATTTGAACAAACAATTCAAAGACACTAAAGTTTTCTCCAGTGAAATAGCAGTGATTACGCAGAGAAATGCTGATAATTTAATTTGCTTCATAAATGATAACGCGTCTATAAATGTCCTCTACTGTAACTCTATCAGGATTTGGCTGTAATGTTTTAAAGCTATGGAAGCTGTGTAATTAACATAATTATATATTTAATATAGGACTTTTAATTTTGTTTGCGCTACAGGAGGAATGCCTGCGTGAGCTGGTCTCAAGCTGCTGGGCCCCTGCCAGGGCCACAGCCCACGTGCAGCTTTTGCAGCTCCATTGCAGACCTCACATTCCTCACCAACCCCAACCCACGGGCCCACACCTGGCCTCCGTGCATCCCATCAACAGTGCCCAATGGGCGGCAGCAGCCCCAGGCCCCCGCGGTGCCCTGCGCCCTTGCGGAGCAGGGATCGCTCTGGCCTTGCCACATGGATCACTGGATTCCTGGCGAGAAGGGGCGTCACTTTTAAGAAGCTGTTTTGAATTTCCCGTTCCAGTAAATAAGGTCACGGGTAAATTACGACAAAATGCAATTGTGGTTTCTCTTGCAGCAAAGTCCTTATTGCTTGAGACTGCGATGCCTATTAGGTTCTTCTGAAACGTGGGAACTATTCTGTATAGAAATGAAATCCGGTAAATACAAACACTGCAGATATCTTAATAACTGTAAATCTTTTTGCCTTAAAAAAAGGCCATTTTCACTGACACATGGGAGTATTTCACTACRAAAAATAAAATGGTTTCACATGTTTTCACAACATCTGAATCAACCACTACCAAGTTAGCTGAAGTAAATAAAGTCCAAAGGAAACTTAAGAACAACTTTTAGGTATGTCTGACACTTGCTGCCCTGTGTGCAGAAAAACATCCCTCAGAAAAATTGGATTTTTATAGCTGGCTGAGAACTCATAAATCAAATTAAAATAGAGAAGACAGTGTTGTCATTTACAATGATCGGCAACTGCCAGAAGTTGTGGAAGAGGTGGCTTAATCTTTCTGGAACACATGATTTGCTATGCTTTACACTTCATACATTTCTTTAATCCCTTACTGAAACCCACTAATGCACTATGATGAGACTGACATCTCTCCTTTTCGTTATATTCTGTCAGTCTATGAATATACTCAGATTTTAAAGCCATCTTATCACTTTGTCATCCAATCACTTTATAAAAAGAGCAATCTAGTAAGGCCTGTTCTAGTCTACAATTGTGCAGAAACTGGGAACGATAACATTATCTAAATTGATTTACATTATAGTAAAAAAAAACTTATACAGAAAAGAACAAGAGAAAAGGGTTTAATGAAAGCTACRCACTGTGCATTACCTACAAAAGGCAGAATATCATCACAAAGTCAGACTGGCAAATGACAGAATTAAAGCAGTAGGAACTATGATGACAATTTTCTTTGAAAGTGGCTGCAATCTGATTATGTAATCTTAYGCTTTTTGGTTTTTTTTTTTCCTTGTTTTATTCAGGTCACAAATGGACCATTAGAAAAGAGAGGTGATAAACTTTGGGTCATATTTAAACTRACAGTGAGCCTGTGTGGGCTAGAGACATGAGGTATAATGAAGAACTCATTGGAAAAWTGCCAGTCGTGACAGACTAAAAGTTATGGAGTGCTGAGTGGAAACCACAAGAACAGAAGACATCAAGTGGCAAGAAAGTAGGTATCAAGTTTGCTTCAGTTTCTACAGATGGTTAAAAACCAAGCAAACTGAGGCTGCTAGAAAAAAATAGCAATAGACTATAGATTTTTTTTTTTTAGAACAATAACATTTTTTCCTTCTTTATTTGCTGTAAGATTGATATGAAAATATTTCCTGATGTACTGGAGCACATCTCCATATAYATGCCCAGTGAATTTCCTTTTCTTGTGGGTACCTTTCGCTCCCTTATCTTTCTATTCTTCGAAGTGGACAATAGAGCATAGATGGTATTAGTCATACCTTTGATTTTGAAGCAGCAAGGAAGAGGAAAAAGAGAGACAGGTATAAGACTGTTTTCTCAAATATAACTGCATAACAAATATAGATAAATTAATTCTTCTTTCTCATTTTATAGTTGTGGGGTTTGGGATTTTATTTTATTTTTTAACYGGGACTTAATTTCTGACATTCCCACATCTCCATATTCTACTGGTACTGTTTACTAAAATGACTGTCAGTGATGATAAAAAGATAATTGGGAGATATCAAACGACGTGTCAGTTCCCATCAATGCAGTTTTTCTCAGTTCAACATATTCACTGCAATACAGTAACCTGAGCAGTGATTCAGTTTATCTGAAAGCTCACACAAYGATATTAATTTTATCAGTGCCTGTCGTATCAGGTACAATTCAATAGTTCATCAAAGAGCTGGAATCTGCACTACACAGCACCAGTGAACTCTGTTCTGTACTTCTTAAGGTGCTACGTCAGCTACTTCTCAAAGCCTTTCAAGCTGCCAACTAAAGAGTTCTGATAGCAACAGAGAAACATCTTGTTTGCTGCCGTGGTGACTCGAACAGCTTTTGCAGTGTGAAAATGAACCACATTATTAAGCCTCGCTTCTCCTATGCAGAGCAACAATTACTCAGTGACTTAAGCTGCTTTGCACGTATCTGCAGTGGGGTCTAATCAAAACCTCCTTTTTGACATTTCCAAGCAACAAAAGGAGTTTCAAAGTTCCAGCTGGTCTGAAGACCAGCTGTCAGCTCTCGGATTTAACCTACAGCCGAAACCTACAGCCAAGYAGGAGACTGGGATCGAGAACAAGTCACCCTTTGGAGTACTATGTCTCCTGGTGCTCTTTTCTTTGGTAATGACTCACTAGCAGAAATAGACTGTCACAACGTGACCACTCATGGTCTGTGCCACTTTTTCACTCTGCCTATATAAGGAATGCATATTTAATTTGGTTATTTCTCCATGCATTGCCTTTATAGACTTAATTATACTGTTAATTAGCATTTTTTCAGTGTCTGTAAATATTGTTCACCTACTGCACATATAGTATCAAAGACACTCATATGTATACCACAGTCACATCTAATTGAATGGATCATCCAAGTGCCTTGTTATTTTTTCTTCCTAGCTGGAAAGAATACTCCATTGTAGGGAGATTCCRTGACCAGATGCATTAGAATAAGGCCTAAGAGCCTTCACCACCCTGAAACTTAACTCAGGCCACCTGCTTGCTGCCATCATTCTCTCACAAAAGTGTGTGTTTTGATCCGACTGCATTTTCATGTGCATGCACACACACATATACCTGCTTATGTCTGCAGTTTTAAATATATATAAAAATTTTTATAAAAAAATTTTATAAAATATTATGCTGTTATGTTATACATATGTCATAATTAATTTTGTAAAACATATAAAAATATATAGAATAGTATGTGCACGTATATAGGAGAACATGCCAGAGGAGACAAAAAGACAATGAGATACCAGATGATCCATACAATCTGGTGAGGTTGTTAGAAATCTCAACCTCCTTTTCATGCACCAAACACTGGGAGATAGTCAGTTTAGAATCCATGCAAACTTTGTCATAAAAAGAAAAATAAATCTAAACTTTATAATGGGCAGAGCAGAATACATTTATTTCTACTATACATCAACAGGTGTGCAGAAGCAGCATATTAATTATAATTAAATTTGTACGCCAAATTGGTATCAGTAGCTTCAAAGCATAATAAAAATGTTTTCCCATTCAGTCACACATTACTTCCTTCCATCCTCAAGAGCCTGAAATAAATCTAAAATGACTGTAATAGCAACGACTGACTACATTAAGGAAAAATAAAAGTAATCTCAAGTTACYACAAATTTAACAGTGCAATTAACTTTTTTATTTTATAGCTTAGTAACACATTTTGTAGCTATGTTTATTTTTCAGATTATTTTAGATATTCATATCCAAGGAGATCACTGGCCTAAGCATGGTGCAGTTCTCAAGAAAGCATGAATCAGTGCRTGATTTCAAAGGGGTGTTGATGCACATGAGCACAAATAGCATGAGACAAAATGTGATTTAATTAAATGCAAGAGTATTAAATATAGTTAAGTTATTGTCCATTCTTTTTAAATCTTAAMTTAGGACTCATTTTCATAGTTTCTAGAATATTAAACTGTATCCTAGATACCTTTGCATAAACTTATGTTTAATAATATAATTTTGAAGTCAGAGGTACTACTCAAAGAAATTGATGGAAAACATTTTCAATATGGTCAAAGCTAGTTCTCTGAGCTAGTTGAATTATGTATTTTTTTTTCCCTAAAAATAATACAGTAAATGTAACTTAGTTCTACTATGGGTAGATGACAGGATGTTTTCATAYGAACAAATAAACTTTGGCAAAAATTATTAGCAGCTGAAAAGGGGCTCTCCCGATTGGAAATATCAAGCCCTGATACTACAATTCAAACCATTACTAATAACATAAATGCTATTCCTAATACATGCTACGCTGCTTTACACAGGGTCTGCAACCTTTCTAAATCACCCATTAAGCGCGTTTTCCAAGCCACACACACTGCATGAGTCAACACAGAGAGTTAATTTTCCCTTAAAGGAAGCTCCTCCAYCACAACCGAGTTTGCCTGTGTGTGTTAAAGGCTCCCGAGAGGGGCTCCCAGAGGGGCCCGCTGAGTTTCCTTTCTGCCGGGTGCTGCTGCACACCGAGTGCCTCAAGCTCCGGCACTGAAAAACAAGCTCGGGCTAAACCCAAACCCAACGCAGCCTTCACCCCCACGGCCGAACCRAGGAGAACACCAGTGATTGCCCCATGCCCAGTGAGAAGGTGTTGGTGCTTTGAGAGAAACCTCCTTGTTTCTGTCACCTAAGTCACTAAAGAGGCTGCCTAGGTGAAAGAAGAGGCTGTGGGCTCRGGAAGAGCCCAGCTTTGAGCAGCGCCGAGGCAGCCCTAACCMGCTGCACCACTGGCACTGCCACAGGGCCTGCCATTAAAAAAGCCCAACGCTTGGTCAACTTTGGCCCCACCGAGCTCTCCTCCTTCCAGGTGAAGGCACTGGCAACCTCAGCCCCTAGACGTGCTCTAAACAGGCTGAACCTGCCCCGGACAACGAGCACGGGCTGCATCCAGCCTGCAGGTGTCATGGCTGCGGGAGAGCTCTGCGAGCAGCTTCTGGTGGGGATGCCCATGCGGGGAGGTTCCCCCGGGCGCCTGCCTTGGAGCTGCTTGGGCGACGTGCAAAGCACCAGCAATGCCGACGCAGGGTGCTCTTAGTCACAAAACAAATGCACAGAGCGCTCACATTTATTGAGCTGGGAGGAAAAAAGCAGAGCCTCTCTCACAGAAACGGCACGCGACTGAAATGGCTGGGGGACTGGGACAGCAGCACTAGGGACGGTAGGAAAGGGGCTAAACCAACGGCTTGCAGCTCCCTGAACAGGTCAGAGAGGTAACCCAGTACCTGTTGTAGGRTGCCTGGAATCTGAGAAATTCTTTGGGGTGGGAGCTACTCATAGTCAAACGCACTGCTCTGTGTGCAGGTACATTTTTTTTTTTGTTGGATTGGCGCTTTATGGATGCATACCACAGAAAATTCACCATTTGGAATGGAGCACAGCACCAGACAAGAAAGCTTTCTGGTGCATGGCAAAAGAAAAGACAGAATGCTTGAATATCAGAGTCTTTTGAACATGTTTAGTTCACTGTTAGTACTCAAGCCCATGGCCAAATGCAAGAAAGTGCATAACTTAAAGCAGGTGCAACAAACATCCTGCTTGTTGCAGGGGCACTTCCCTAATCCTATTTCTGAAGTCGATTCTTCCACAGGCCTCTTTAGCTCTTCCAAAATAAAAGAGTAAAAGGAAGAAGTTGTTGCTTCTGTAGTCCTCAGACTAAAGCAATATGGAAATCAAGAAAATCCATTAGACCAAGGACACTGCACCGTAACTCACGCAGAGAGTAGTTTATTTAACTTTGCTGGGAGCTGTTCAGCATGTCAAATTGCTTTTCATAAAAGAAAGCTGAAATAGTGGTTAGGCTATAATTGTTGCTAGAAGGGCTTTTGGGGAAGAACAGGGAAAAAAGAGTTCTCAACACTGCAGTGCATGTTGCAAAAGAAAAGTTTGAAAAACAGCTGTAAGAAATATTATTTAATATAAGGCAGGAATTTGTGTTTGCTAGGTTTTCTCTGCATCACTTCAAAAAGAATTAGTTTTTAAGTTGAAAGGCCACGAAGCCTTCGATTTTCAGAGAATTGTTTACACTCTTAGGTACAACTGAGAAAGCCTGCCTTGTAAGAAGACATCACAGATAGGCATTGCACCCTATGACCGTATCACGTATTTCTTCTTGCAACAGGAAAATGTAAGAGGTGCAGAGATGAGACCTCTTATCTGGAGGTATTAGATCCACTTTGTAGCTAATTCCTTTTGTGAATCATCAACATCTACTTCACGAAAGCAAAAGCCAGGATTTCTCCAAGGACAAGCGCACTAGTGTATCTTTCACAATCACGATAAATGCAAATCCCCAGGAGAATTGCTCTGCAACGCAGACCCTCACGTAGCATCTGAGRAAACGGTCAAATCCATTTCAAATGTGGTGTGCGCTCTTTCCACTCCTTCCTTCTGGTGCCACAATTATGATAATAAGGTAGATCTCTCACATCAGAGTAGTTTTGCTAGCCTTGGCTTCTAGTTCAACAAGGTATTATGTTGACTGTCAGCTTTTCCCCAGTACTGCAAAGATGTTCAAGTAGTGGCCAYTGTGGTGTAGGCTTCTGAAAGCATTTTACCATTATCTGGAAGTTTAACAAAGAGTGCTCTCAGACTCGTGATAAGGGTTACAAAATCATCTCTTAATCTTGGAGTAAACAGAAATGCTAGAAAAATGCCTCCTGCTATCAGAAAGATTCCAAGTRTCTGCCAGTGCTTTCTTAACAGATCTATGTACAAAAATTTCTGATATGTATTGAGAACAGTTTGTCAATCTCATGGTATCTTTCATCAAACGCTACAATACACATGATTCTTCTTCCCTGTCCCTTTTGCTGATACTGTAAATTGATTTTTCTCTCTAATCCTCTGCTTTCTTCCTCCCCTCTCCTCTGGTACTATGAGAACAGTATGAGTATGAACATTAATTAGCTCATCATGGGGTTTGACTATAMCCCATGCAGGAACAGACCATCTAAATTTGCAGCTGCACATTTGTCTGTCCATATCAAATGAATCTGCTGGCCTGGGTTAATTCCTACCCTATCAATTATTTTATTTGTTTTGCAGAGTGCTTTTTTTGGAAGGGATTCATCTGGCACTGCGCGATTTCAAATGATGACAAATACCAAAGCTTCCAGCTTATTAGTTGCAGTGGTGACATTTGTTGACTGGTTAACCCATCAGCATTGGACTGATTTTCTGTGTAAGAACASTAAGTTACCAGTGCCCTTCTCAAATAATTAATGACACTTGGCTTCATGCCTCAGAACCCGCTCAAGGTGCACACCGAAAGCCTACTAAAGCTCTGCCTGACATGACTTATTACTTTATTACAAAACTGTAGAACAGCTTTCTAGAGCAGGCATACCTTGAAGGAATATAATATTCTTACAGGCAGTTATTAACAATAAAAAACTGAAGAATAGTGCAGTCACTGTTTACAAGGATACCATTTCTTGTTATGGCCTTATTATAAGACTGTAGTTTTTAATGATTTAAGATCTCAGTGCTCATTTTTGGGGTTCAAGTTTCATAAGACCAATTGTTTTTATCATAGATCAGCTAAAGCTATGAAACACTTTTTTTTTTTTCTTCTCTATGCAACCATCTCCTTTACATTATTATAAGTGGCAAGAAATCATAGCAATGAGAGTATAAACTAACCCACCACAAAAATGCTTTGTATCAACCAAATTTAAAAAGGAGAAGCTTTAACATTTTAGCTTTAACATTTAGGAGAAGCTTTTACATTTTCATCAAGGTTAGGATAATTGTGCATTCAAGTGTGGATTTGTATGTGCAGTTTGTTTAAGTCCGCACCTTTACTGGCATCTACAAGTCAGGAGTCTGTTTATGCACACAAGCAAAATTACTGTAACCATGGGGAATATATAAATGCGTACAAAGAGTTGGATAATCGAACAAGTGTGCAGTTTCTGATAGAAAAAATGCTAAAGTGCTCTTTATATAAAGATATATATTTATTTATTTTTATATATTTGYATAAACAAATCAGTTGTTTATACTTTCAAGTGTAATTCTTTTATTTGCAAGAAAACTCTTGACTTGATTYTAAAACACAGCAAACATGGCTCTCAAACTATTTCAACTCTGATCTTCCATGTTCAACAGTACTGAAAATGCAGCTTTTACACTTCTATGTAAACCAATTCCATCTATGGCTGTTTTACCTCTGAATACTTACTAGCCTGTAGGGAAATAATGTTCKTGGTTATTAAAGTTATTTCTAACACATCTTTGTGTCTTCTCCATTAATGTACTAAATATTAAGCAATTTTATTATATCCTATCATTTTTTTTGTAAGATATAATGTGGTACTTCTGAATAAAGTTACATTACATATCAGAAATTTACAAGGTATTAAAATACCAATCTGCCTGCTAATATATCATGTAAGATGGTTTTAATGAAGCTTTCCAGCTTGCAGTCCATAAATTACTCCAAATTTCTTCTTCCACTTAAATCTCCAATTTGTCTGAATCATGTACAAGCAGATGACACTAGACTAAAATGAGATGGGGTTATTTTTTTCTCTGTTTATTAACTACCATGTAAATACTCGCACTTTATAAAATTCAGGCACATTAGCATCTTCCTTGGCCATATTGCCGGTGACTTTAACAAGAAATGGGCTCATTGTTTGGGGGTTATCAATTATTAGTATCAATCTGTACGAAAACTTTCCCGTTCTATGCCTTAGTTCAACAATATTTGGCCATGGAAGTAAAAAAACACAGTTCTGTCCTTAGCCCACTCAGACTTTGCTTTCCATTGCCCCAGCATTCATGTAGAACTGCTAACAGTATTTAGTCCCTATTATTATAATTACTGATTGCATTTATTATGTACAGAACCACATTTATGAATATTCCCATCTAATATACTACTTGCCACTCTTCCAAGAGCAGGAATACTGATGAGAGAATGATGAAAAACAACCTACAAGCTCAAAAGTGAAGTTTCCAATTTATAYAGAAATTGCAAGCTTGTCTGATGCATGGAGAACAGGTAAGCAAACAATTCCAAATGGTTGGCTAGAAGCAGTGACTAAATTCAAAAAACACACTCTCAACTTTTATGTGTGAAGCATAGACTAAAATTCTCAAATTATAGTAGTACTATGTATACAGGCATAGGATCTGGTAGATAGTACAGTGTAGATAAATGTAACTATATTGATAGAAGAGATGATAAAATACAAATTTTGATTCAATCAGCCTTTGCCAGCTCAGTCAGATATTGGGATCATCTCTACAAGGGGTGCGTGCATTTATATTTTGTTATTTGTGTTTCATAGATAAATCAAATGAAACAGAGAAGGCAGCTGACAGATTGCTCAGATACTCTGGGCATCAACATTCCTGCAATTTTGTTTTATAACCAAACATTGCCAAACTCTCTAAATCCACCATCACTGCAATATTGAGTTTTATATGAATCTCACTATATAGCCAAAGCCTAGGGTTACCAGGAGAAAAAAAAATGAATGCTGAATAAGAGAGTCTTCCAGTGATTTTTTTTAGATAGCAGTAACTAAATCAATTTGTGATGCAAATCCAACTCCATTTAAATAAAACAAAAGTCATGAAGGTGCCCTTTAGTAGAACAGAGTTTATAATTTGTGTTTCCCYGAAGTAGTTATGTGGGATACATCTTCAATCCTTGTGCCTGGAATATTTCACATGATTGATGACAAGTATCAGAGTTACGTATTTCAGCTGTGCATACTAAGCTATTCCACAGGAATCTCACACAGATGAACCATGAATTTAATATGAATTCTGAAATAACTACATTGATATGATAAATGCCCCCTCCAATAACGCTTCAGGTTTGGAGAGGGAAATCCGAATATAAGAGGGAATGGGAAATATTACTGAAAAAAATATTTTCATACTTTAAAAAATTTGCATGTCTTCTCTATGTCTGCTGAAGTACTAGAATAGCTCTGCTGGATGTTTTGCATGTGTCCATGACTGAGACCAGTTATCTCAGTCCCTTCCTCTAAAAAGGAAATAAAAAGCATTATCTCAATTTAAAAAAGAGGGAACTGCTCCTTAGAGAGATTAATGAGATTTGCCCATGGCCATCTAGCAACCTAGTGCCAGAGGCAAGCCCACATGGCTGCTTAGCCCAGCTGCCAGCGCAGTGGCTTTGCTGGCCACAACCAAGGCCATGGGCAGTCAAATGAAGAACCACATACAGCAGAAAAGTAAGACAGACACACCTCGTTGCTGACCAGTTTCATGTAAACCGGAACACGTGGACACAGATTGGTCCACTTCCATCAATGATCATACACTGGTGACCTAGTAAATGGCCAGATTCATTTTTCTACGTTTGGACACTTCCTCACAGGTGCAAATATATAATCAGTCAGATATTTGCTGTAAAATTAACCACTTCACTACAAACTATTTAGCTTAAAGGTTCTTTGTTAAGCTATTACCAGCAGCAGAGTAGGATTGTATAGCTTAGRTGTCTGCCCAAATTACAAATCCTGCCATTTTAAAATATGTGCATTCACATGAGAGTCAGCCTTATTTTTGAAAACATGTTATTAATCTTATAATACACATATGTATTACTGGCAACATTTCAGATCAGTCAAACTTTTCAAGAGAACTGGCAACAAGTTGCACAGATATGTCTTAAATATAGAAGTTTAAATATCTCACAGATGGTCAGACCTAGCTGGAACAGTCCCTCAAACAAAACAAAATTAATTGAAAAATTAGCATTATATATTCTGCAATACTGAGAACTATGAATGCAGCATCCTTATTTCTCAATAGGTTGTGAATTTAACTCTAGTGAAGTTTAACTCCATTTCAGCATTTAAATACTTATTGAGGAGCCAGAAGGGCAGTTACTTTTGCAGTTCATAGATACCTGCTAATGAAATCGGGCTACAGACACATGATGGGAGGCAGTGCAGTTAGTCACTCACCCACTGAATCCTGGACTCTGATTGTATCATACCACCTATAGTGGCTATATTACATTTATTTTGCAATTGAGGATAGCAGAATACTTGAAAAAAGGCAATTTTCACTTTTATTTCATTTGCTCACACCTTTATCTTGTGGTAAACAAAATGAGAGGGCCAGAATGGTCGGGCTCTGCAATTCTGATAGTTGTTAATGGGATTCTTCCGCCATCATTACACTCTGACCTGTAAAACTCAGTGATCTGGTTTTACCCAGAGAACAACAACAGACAATGCACTGTTCAGAGTATGTGCTTGAAACGATAGTGCCTTTACGGAATAGATTAATGTGCAGAGAGAAAACTGAAGAGGGACAAATAACGAGCTCTGTTAAGTTCAGCTCCAACACCTTACACTTCTCAAGCCCATTTTGGATACAAAACAATAGATATGTTCTGTCATATAACATTTAGTCCTAGAAAAATATATATAAGTCAAGTATTTGTCAGCACTTTAACACAGCATTTAGGAATTATTTTAGCGTAGCATTTAGGAAGTATTTTGATCACAATGTAGTTATTTTAAATTCACTATATAGTCATAGACAACTATCATAACGATCCGTTATTTCATATTCATCCACTTTATGTTATAAACTTTTGCTTAGCAATTTTTGTGTTTATTTCAAACATCACATTGTTCAGAATGACATCCTGGATGCCTTGTCTTACTCCATTCACTACTTGTTGCAGAAATTCAGATTTTTCTTCCTTATTAAAGTATACTCTCCTCTCAAGCTGCTTTTCCTGGCCTTCCCTCCTGCGGTTATTCCAGAATCTGCCTTCCTCTTGTACTCATTCTATCATTAGGAGTACCTTGGCATAATACTCAATATACATCCCAAACTGAAATTCTGTAACAAAAGTGCAAAAATATATTTACAGTACATTGATTTTTTTTCAAGTTCCAGTGTTTTTATGATAGTCTATATCTTTTATACCTTTATGTTTAATTTTGTCTAGCTTTAGTCTATATTATTAACAGTACTGTACAAGGTAGGGCCATGGTCAACCAGACTTTGAGCCTTTGGAAAGGCTCTGAAAAGACAGCATCTCTCCTGTTTTTATTAATAATAATTAAAAAAATTACTCAAATGCATGTTTATGTCTTAGTCAGGTACTACGGGAGTCAAAACAGACTAAATGCTTGGCTACAGGACAGAGTTCACTGGGAAGTGTATAACAAGCCAGGCTTTGGTCATCGTCCCCTGCCCACCCCTGTCCASAGCACAGTAACACCTGGAGCTCGGTCTCAGATGGGTGCCTTCCTCAGGCTGCATATGTGTGCTACAAATATGGGGCTTTACCTCCCCTCGCAATCTGTATGATTTTTCTGAAATAAAGCTCATTTGCAAACTCAGAGGGACCAAAGAATAAATGGAAATCCTGCCATTTTAGGACTCTTTTYTTTTTTTTYTTGYTRTGAAGTGCAAATATTGATTAAAATGAAGAAACACTCTTGCATTTTCCCCTGCATAAGCAGAGAAAATAACAATCCACCCTCTTCATATTAGATTTGCAATTCTTAAAATGAGAAATATTTTAGGGGTCAAAGTAAGCAGCGGCTTAGGTCACAAACGGAAATGAATACGAGCAGTCTCATCTCAGTTATAAACTGGCATGTACACATCTCAAATCCATCACAGCTGACAGAGAACAGCTTGACTGACAGTCTGATGAAGAAAGGCACAAGACTGGAATTACAGGTAATTTCATTTACAGGACATATTTGTCTCGGAAAGCATACGCAGCATCCTTGATATTAGGCTTGATATCAACTCATGGTACAAATCTATAATTTGGGGGAGTACCTCCAGGAATTCATTACAAGCTCTCTCTTTCCTCCACCCACRTTCTTTTTCCATCACATATCATAAATACTGCACTTAGTGAATGGATCATCATCAGTCTCTTTTATACAGCACAATTAAGCTTTCATGGCATACAAACATCACACAAAGAGGCCCGTCAGTTAAATTCCCAGTCATTTGTAATGATATGTGGAAGAAAAATTTCACTCAGCCTCTCTGAGAATAAAGGCAGAAAAATGACTTAGCAGAGCAATGGAAAAGCACAGGAACAGAACAAAGTCAGTAGAAAGGGAATGTCTCAGCTACTTAGTATGCAATATTGCTTAAATGTACAACTAGAAGCAACCTCTGTTCAGCAGTACATAGTGTGTTAGGCTTTATAATTCTTCCAGTATCTCCTTCATAATCCCAATTAAGTCTTTAAAATTTCTTTCCTAATAATACATCTCCTTCTCTGTACAGACCCTTTTCTAATGCAAAACTGAAGCACACACMGTTTTACACAATATGTGTGGAATAATGAAATTCAAATAAACTATGAAACTCTTAATCTTCATTGGTAAGAGGTATGTAAAAAAATCTCTTTTCCCTATAATCTAATTAAACTAGGCAATATCTACTTCCAGATGCCAAAGTCAGCTTTTCAACCTATGGAGTGACCAGAAGGTTAAGAAAATAATAATCACAAATATTATTTTAAATACCAAAAGTGCATACTGGTTGCACTGCATAAGCCACCTCAGCAGCATCTGGGCTCCCTCTTCTACCACCTGAATCCATTTTGCTGTCACTGCTGTCATGATGCCTCCCTGGCCACCTAAAGCAGGAACTCTGTCTTGAAAGGTTTTTCAGAGGGTTGACTGGAAGCTAAAATTGCCTATTTCCATGAGATGCCTACAAGAGCTCAGAAATGAGAACCAATTCCAACTCATCTGGTCAAAGTAAAAGCCTGATTGAATTTTAGACATCAAGTCTCAATTCATCAAGAAAAGAATTTTGCTGCACCTTTGGAAAAAAATCCTGACCATCCTTCATGGCYGCAGTGAGGCCGAGGAAAGGACTCTTAGGGGATTTGTGAAAAATTGGCATTCTAGCCCACGATGATACCGCGCCACCGCTGCAGCCAGCTACTTCGCTGTACTTGAAGCTGATGCTCACCGGGGGCACTGCCGCTCTGGGCATGGCGAAGGGAAAGATGTATTGCCCCCGAGCCCCACGAGCGGCACYTACAGCTTAACTGCGGCCAGCAGGAGACCTCCTCCGAATTTCTAAGAGCGAGCTTCGACGTTATCGTACTGTGGCCATGAAGATGAGAGGAAGCAAGTGCCTGAAGAGGAGGAACACTCTTTGCACKGTAAACAACCATCCCTTTGTGGCTCTTTGTGAGTTTACATGTGTAAGTAAGTCTGCCCAAACCCTTAAAGCTATTCCAAAATCAGAAAAAAAAGTGATACTTTTTCTGTATTATTCTCTCCACAGATGTGGGAAGACCCTGAGATGTGACTTTGACAGTCCCTAAGGCCACAATGTTTTTTTCCGCACAAAAAAATATTTCAGTAGCCTGTCTACCTGTACTGTCTTATACTTCATATAAAACCCATAGGTGCAAAGACCACATGTTGGATATGCAGTGGAGGAAGGAAGCAGCTGGACTTACTGCAATTTAAGCACAGCCAGCCAGACAAGCTGTTGAAACTGATGTTGTTATGCATTTTAGCACAGTTGGTACATTGTTTAAATAAAAAATATTGTGCCCACACATTCAAAGCAATGATAGAGAGCTAATAATCAGCTTCACAAGAGTGGGCTGCTGCTGCCTAATTATTATTTGGACTCCCTTTCTGTTATGTTAGTGCTGGGTTTTCCTTTATTATACATTATATTTTATTAAATACATCCTTTATTAAGTAATATGGAACAACTCATTCCTCAAGTGGGTGATTTTAGGTAAACTGCAGAACTGCCACYGTACTGTGCATGCCCTGTACACACTAAACAGAAACACGAGACAAGATCGACATTGCTCCTAACAAGTAGGCAAATCTTATGAGACTGCCATCAGGTTCAGCATCAGTCGTGCAGYGGACAGGATTTAACATACAGCAATAAACTGAACACCACTTCAGATACAGTATGCCATGGTCTTAACGGCTTCCCTCGGTCCACTGAAATATTTCAAGGGACATGGGATTTTTTTTTTTCCTCCCTGTTTCTGTGCAATACAAAGTCCACACAAAGGATGCAGAAACGGAGCTGAAAAACCTCCCCCGTGGTCCCAAATGACTGAGGATTCTTTGTGCTTCAGAGACAGCAAGGGGTTAATGGAAAAATGCAGTTTTACGCTGCCTGTGGACCCTACCTAGAGCAGAGTGGACAGCATGGAAAGAAACAGGATTTGTTAGTACTTTTAACTAAAGAAGACTGACAATTGCCAACAGTTCTCTGTATGAGACAATTCTTAGTAACATTTCTCTATGCATGAACAGAGCAAGCCTGTTTAGAGAGAGGTCCTTTTTTCCTTGGGTGGAAGGCAAATTTTTTCTGATACTGCATGTGCACATTTGTAGCTTTGTACCTTGTTTTTTTATATGGTCCAGTGTCATGTGAGAACACTCTTAATCTATTCTGCACCCGTTTAARCTCATGCTAGCTTTACAGAAAATGTGGTTGTATGGCAGTATATATCAACTAAGTATTAACATTTTATGCCACAGCCTTCACTTTGCAACCATTTTAAAATCTCCTAAAACAGAAGAAAACCTATTTTCACTAATCCAATAACTTGGTGTGAGTTAACAAGAGATGCAAGATGTAGTTAAGGCACTCATGACAAGCAGGAGAGTCTGGTCAATGTAATTTCCATTTTCCAGGAAGGTGAAGTGGGTCAGCAGAATGAAAAGGATTTGGGGTTGCCAGTGCAGGCAAAATTGGACACTTCACTTCCATGGATCAGCTGTTCTCTGCTGATAAAACAGCCAGCCTAAATCTACTATAGTAAATTAATAAATTCTTTTTTTTTTCACTGTATGCTAGATATTGGCCCTTTCCTTTCCTTTCCTTTCCTTTCCTTTCCTTTCCTTTCCTTTCCTTTCCTTTCCTTTCCTTTCCTTTCCTTTCCTTTCCTTTCCTTTCCTTTC
>PTEX01000388.1:389199-431541 GCA_003342815.1 Eudromia elegans
CTCAATTTGATGTTTACACAGCCAGTGATAAGACAGAGGTCCCTATGACTGAATTAATCAAATCTGCTCTGGTTTCAAGCTCGCTCCAGCGCCTGCACATTGAGGCTCACTAAATGCTCATGTGCTCAAAGAAGAGCTCTTCTGAGAGCTGCTTGCAAATGACCCAGAACTAACTGATCCCTCTTGGACAAGCTGATCGCTTGGAAAGCAGCAAGCCRCTGAGTTTGTTGTGTGGTTCTCCAGAGGATGTGTAAGCAGTAAATGTGACCTCTGATAAAAGAAACCTTGGGCAGTAGTGCACAGAAGGCACATCTATAATACACAGAATGCAGATGCAAGCAGCAATGAAGCACAAAAACTGTTGTTATTATCCCAAAATACTCTGACGTTGACAAGAAGACAGAGCAGACACCCCTACTCCATTAATCAACCTCTTACTGTGACTAATTCCCCACCGGTGACCATGAAGTTGAGCCTKCTCTTCTAGCAACAGCCAGGGAACTGAACTAGATCCTAATGCAGAACATTTTGACCTCCTGGTAATGTAGTTTATGTTTTAGATTTTGTTTGTGACCACCTTTGCATTTTGCTCGGGTTTAATACGGCATTGCAAGGGATAGGTGTTTCACTTTGTTACTGCCAGGTCCAGAGGTACCATAACTTGGCAAAGGAAAACGAGTGCCTGAACGAACTGATTGACGGGCCTRAAACACCTGGGAGAAGACCATCGCACAAGAAATAATGGCTTGGAGAAAAACAAATTAGGAGCCCATTTATATTCCAGGAGACATTTTATTGCCTGCCACTCTCTATCCCACTGAAATATTGTGATGGATTAGAGAGAGTAATGGGAATTGCTAGGTGCTAGTAATACCTATTTGAACAAGAAGAGGAAGGAAGCACACCATGCTCTGCCTCTCCCCAGAACATAGCTGGCTTATTGTGGAGGGAATCAAGAAAGGGAATACTACTCGTCAGTCACTGGAGGTACCTCAGGTCTTGCTGAACAGTAAGTCTCTGACATCTGCTGGCACATCCCTAGCAAAAATAGAGGTTTTCCATGCACATCCTACTCACTATGAGCTGAGATGTGTCTGCAATATCCAAAGTGAGGTTCAAAATTTTAGATCTCAAGATCTAAATAAAGTCTTTTTGTTAATCACTCTTGGCTCTTTGGAAGAGTATGTCAGGTATGTCTTCTATCAGGTATAMACTGTATGATATTTGCTGATACACAGCAGTATGAAGAAAAGGGCAGCTTGTCTTTTCCTCCCATCTCACTAGGCCCAGTTTCATCCCATCTCTGGCAAGGTCCAAGCACTGAGCTTGTCCAASCTGCTGTACTGCTTACTAGAGAGGAAGGAAAAGAACAAGGAAAGAAAATCAAGTCTTGCAATGAAGAAGAAATCCARAAACCTTTGGGCAATCCTTCAGGGAAGAGTCTGCATTAATCCAACATTTGCTTTTGGTTCTCTAGAGTTATTTGACTTGGGGCAAGCTATTAGTTTGCTTTAAAATATTCACCAAGATTCAGAAAACTTTTTGAGAGGCTTCTGATAAGAAATTTCCACATTTTGTGTRTAATCAGAATCAAGGAAATGCTCAAAATACTTGGACAGTGGAGCAGCAAATGGGTAGGCTCTTCTGGTTATGCACACGACAAACAGGTGACCAGACAAGCCCCAAAGACAAAAACATTTGTAACTGGAGATGAATGGAAAAGATATGTGCACAACTGCAACATTATGCTAGTAGCTATGATGTATGGCTATGATGAAACTTCATCTGCAATAATAATTAATTTCTGAGAACATCTTTCCCAGAAAGAGGACAAGTAGTTGGAAGTATTAGAAAGAAAAAAAAAAGGGGGAGGTGGAGAACAAAGAAGATCTTACACCATTTTAAACAACCTATAGGAAATTCACTCACTGAAATAAACGATATAGCAATAATTTTGGCTCTGGACCAGGTGATCTAATCCCTTCTTTTAAATATCTAAAATTCAACGAACAGATTATACTATCCATTTCTCCAAAGATGGGCCTCATCAGATTGTCAAATTTCTAATGTTTAAAGACCCTCCAAATCACAATTCTACATGTTACTTACATGTTCACCATTCAACTTTAACCACAGAATTTTCTTAGTGTAAGGCTGATWAGAATATTTAATATAAAGGATGACAATCTGAAAAAGTATTATTGGAGTGACACGTGTGCTGTAGGGTGAGAGAGCAATTATCAGGAGCATTATTATAGTGCATTAGTGTCTAACGGTGCATGATAAGGAATGTAAAATGTCTGCTATGTACTTAGTTATCTTTCGGTTGGAGTTCAGYGACAAAAAAGAAAATGATCCATATTGTGTATATATACTGAAAGACTGAGAAAATAAAAGGCAGTATCAAATGCTTAGAGATTTAGAGCAGAAAAGTAACAACACAAACAGGAAAAAAGAACCAGCCCCCTCTTCTTTTTTATAAACAGTAGTGCTCTGAGAAGGTGATGAGATGGTTTCATCAGAAAAGCAATATTATTTCCTGAGTGTGTGTGAGGGGTGTGTGGGTGTGGGTGTGGGTGTGAGTATACATACACACACGTGCAAAGGAATCACAATTTCAAATACCTTCTTTAAACAAAATGCTTTACTCTCACCACAATTGACTTTTTCATCAAAATATGTCTGACTGAATCAATTTAAACAGCAACAGAGAATTTGGCATCAATCCATTTCTGCCGAGATTAAACCAACTGCTACTGAATCCATTGATCCTTTTAGCCATTGATTGGTTAATTTAATGAAAAATGAAGTTTCACAATGTGAGCAAATTCACAGTGCTGGGATGACAGGATTTTGATAGGTTCTGCTGCCAGACTAAACTGGTAACATTGTCAAATGAGAAAATCACAAATCATTTAAAATATTAATAGTTTTCAATATGGCAGTTTGCTTAAAACACACTTCCAAACAGAAATAGGTAAAAGTTCCCATAACCAGATAGGACAGTTTACGAAAACAGATCTACCCTTTTTGTCTCCTATTGGCTGACATTATTCCATTAAAGCAATTTTTATATATTTCATACTCCTATTTGCTCTACAGAGTTAAAACATCTTTAGGAGAGGATAATAGATTCTATTACTATTACAGAGACATTTAAGTCAAGCTCTAACTAAAGWTTAGGTTATCCACGAGATAGCTCCCTGTCACAATAGCTATGGCAGCTCCCCGATTTTGTTCCAAAGAGTACTTACCAAAAGAGGTAGAGACTTAGCAGCCTAAACATAACATATGCTCAGTAAATACAWAACCTGCATCTCTGGCATTCAGATTTTGCTCTCTTATTCCCTACATGAAACTTTATACTCATTACAATGTACTCATTTCTTATGAATGCCATTTGCATAAATGAATCTGTGACACAAAGGGCCATAGCTAAAACTAAGTAATAAGGTGGCCAAACTGCTGGAGTGACCTCTCCTGCTGCTGTTGAAAGCAGATCAGCACTGGAAGGGTGGGCGGGAAGGAAGGAAGGAAGGAAAGGAAGGAAAGGAAGGAAAGGAAGGAAAGGAAGGAAGGAAGGAAAGAAGGAAGGAAAGAAGGAAGGAAGGAAGGAAGGAAGGAAGGAAGGAAGGAAGGAAGGAAGGAAGGAAGGAAGGAAGGAAGGAAGGAAGGAAGGAAGGAAGGAAGGAAGGAAGGGAGGGAGGGAGGGAGGGAGGGAGGGAGGGAGAGCAGCCTATTTTCCTACCAGCTGTCCCAAAGAACTCTGGAGAATCCCAGGCTTTAAAGGACTTCAGCTCCAGCACACTGAGGACAGAGGCAGTGTCCACCTTCTAGCAGCACAGCTCAGCAGTCCATCTGCCACCTAGATGGACCATTAATGGATGGAAAATGTTCCTGAACAATTATTAGTGAGGAGATGGGTGGTCATGCAGTGTAGCCAGCCATGCCACTCACAGCTAAGTACTGTAGGCTGCACCAGCGCCTAACGACACACAGTGGCTTCACTGAAACTTGAGGAAGTAGAGTGGGAAATGGAGAAACTACAGGCAGTTTAAAAGACACTATCAACTCCACGTTTATCTTAATCTACCTAAGGAGAACAATCCTACACATTGCAAGGCCTTGGTTGCTCAAAATATTCTACAAAAAMCAGTAATTGCCACAGCAGAAAAGCATTCCAAACACCATCCTTTCTCTCCAGCTGTATAAACACAGAGTTTTATACATATAAATGTACATATTAACACACAGTTTCTATTTTTTTTTTTAAGTCCTGATGAAGAAATCCAATGCACTAAATCTGAAATACAAGTTTCTGTTCAGTGGGTTTCATAAATACATTGCAGAGGCTTTACTGAAATCTACTCCACTGGAACAAAGAGAGACACACACGGATACAGAAGTTACAGAAACAGTTCTAGGGGGACCTGGCACGGTTAAATATGCATTTCTCCCTTCAATATTGAGCTAGAAAGTGTGAGAATTGAAATGCAGAGGGCACAGAACACAGACAACTTCCAAATGAATAAAGTTGTTTACCTTACTCAAGCTCTGGTACTTTGGTACTTTGGTTACTTTGGATCATTCTTACTAATGAGAACGAAATCTCACTATTTATATATATTATCTATACTTCACATACAGTAGATAATATCGAGGCACTGTTGCTAAATAAGCTGTCTAAGTAACGTCCAATTATTCTACAACAAGTTGATGGTGCCCAAATTCAGAGAACACTCTTTTGGGTAACCAAGTGAGCCATCTGAAAAAAAAGTATTTACATGTCATGCAAGCAGCTAAGAATAGTATTTAGTGAAATAAGAGCAACAAAGAACTAATACATCACTATCGAGATAAACACCTGGATAAGTTTGAAGGAAAGCCTAGACTTTGAACTTTCCACGTTTCTCATTCTACATGGGCTTATTCCATTACTGAAAACATGAGCATAGGTAAAGAGCACACTAGACGAGTCAAATTCAAGGAAAACTTAATATGTTTGTAGAGGTACATGACAGGTGAAATAATGGAAAATGACAAAGCCCAGGAGATTAGCTAAGTATAAATGTGAGTCTTGAGGAAATCCATATACTTACAAATTTTCACTGCCCGTGAAGTCCAAGTCTAAAGAGAAGTAACTCAAGGTCACAGCTATGAACAGTATGCAGCTTGTGCAATAAAAATGTAAATATCCTTCATTCTATGAAACTCTAAAAGTGCTTAGTTGCACTATACAACCACTCATCAGCACAGCAAGGAAGTGAGAGTGATGAGTCTATTTGGCACAGACAGCCAGGGCGGATGTTGATAAACAGAACAGCAGCAAGTGCAACTCTAGCTTTGATGGCACTTCCTCTCTACATAYGCTTCAAGTGCACACACACAAATAAACCTGTGTGGATCAAATAAAAGGCGGAGTAAAACTAAAAGCAGGTAGTTTATTCACCAGCACCAGTAGTGATCAGAGGGTTGACAAATATCTGGAATGATTTTGAAACAATTCAAAAACGTTTAAAAGCTGCCTACGATTTTCCTGCCTTCCCTTGCTCATTGTTTTGCTCTGCAACTTGTATGACATAGGCTGGAAATATGACATAATCAAACCAGCTTTTAACGTGGCTTCAAGTCAATTCCCCTTCCTACTCCTTATTCAACTGAAAATGTACTGTCCTTTTGAGTGTAAATCTACTGATGTGAACATGTCTGAAAATGATAGCCAGGCCAAATTGTAAACATTTCCACAATATAATGGTTTACATTTCCAGATCTGCAACGCAGGAAATATTCTCTATGAGTATTTTAAAAAGGAACTTGAATGAAACAAATGTGATGCAGGATTGGGCCTTCTGTACATCTGCTGTAGCAATCCATAATTTTATTAGTGCTCAAACAATGGAAAACCATGAAACATACAGTAAATTTCACTGATGTTACTATATGACATAGAAGCTGTGCTTTACTCAGCAACCTTCAAGAAAAAAAAAAGTACATTGTGAGATTGTGATCGTGGAATGTACGATACASTTGATATAAACAGGTATGCCATTTGGAACATTAGACCTTTTTAGCACGGGTTACTGACATGAGAAAAAACCAATACTGCATTCTTTCAAAAAAAAGTAACCGTCTGCTCAACGACTTTTTATGTTAGAGATATTATCTTACCGCCTAAGGAAAGGCAGTGCAAATAGTGCTGTATCTTGCAGCTTGTCAATGACATGTGAAAACTACTCCTGGTATCATTTCTAGATGACTGGTATAGAATTCCTGTATTTTTTAGTATCAGGAAATAGAAAGTCTACATACTAATCCCAAAGTATAATGAAGAATTAAAGCTGCAGCTCTTTAAAAGCAATACACAATTTGCAATAGAAATGGCTGGGTATTTGCTTCCAGTAGAAATTAATAACTTTGATGCATATTTTTTTCAATTCAATCTTGCTAGTGCTGGTGTATTAGTGTATTAGCAACTAAAATATCAGCCTCTAGATGGGTTTATATTTCAAGTATGATTGTGCTGAATTGAATTATTCTGTATTTATCATGAACATACTGGATGAACATTCCTCATTTTCAATCCACATTATTAATTTGATTTCCATCCATTTCAGCAGGACTAAATTTTTAAAATAAAGCAGACAGATACTTCAGATTCTCGCATACTGTCACAAGAGTAAATCTTATCTGGCAGGTAAGAATAAATGAACTAGATCCAACCTCTCCCTAGAAATATGCAAATCAAAGCAYACCTAAGTGAGTCTGCATATCATCATCTGTCTGATGATATGCACTAGCTGAGTGTTTGACTTTGCATTGGAAACTATCCAATGTGTTGTTTAAGGCTTTAGATTTAGAGGCATTTAAATTGTCAAAAAAAAATGTGGCTGATGAAGTTCAACGTGGCATGGAAAGGAAGACTGAAAGAGGGTATAAAACAAAGCAAGATGGATTGGATAGTATGGCCTTCTCCTCAAACAGGACACAAGGATYGGTTCCATCCTGGAGAAGTTGTGAACCCTGTGAACCTCCTCTGTGCAGGGACGTGTGATGGAATAACTCCAAAGCACCATATTCCCTTATTTCCCTGCCTTACCAAGTACAGCTGCACTCCTCTTCAAGCTGCCAAGCTTGCAGCAGAAACCCTGATCCATTTGTGGAATCCTGCCCCAGTCAGGGAGAGTGGAAATGCTACTTCCCGCAGAAGTTAGCACAGTGCTGGGATATAGAGAGCTCTGCATAAGAAAAAATATAGAWGCTTTTTTGTGCAAAGTGATATAATTCATTTATATTTATATTGTTAGTGGTAGATTTTTAGAAGAAAAATAAGGCAATATTTAAAAAATCTTTTCCCATTWATTGCATCTTTTATAAATGGATAGCAAAGAACTTTTTAATGCAGATGTTTTCAATTTCTAACATATCTTTGTTCTTAGTCCTGGGGGGAAATATTTATTGTGATTAGAGGACAGAGGAAAAGAAGTACTCTTACTCAATCCAGAAATTCCAGCAATATTATACATCAAATAATAATAGAGTTTYTATCAGGGGAAAAGAAGTCCTAGGGAGCACATATAAAGACACCAAAGAAGGGCTAATGTACAAGTCTGATAAACACCAGAGTTCAAAGTGACACGTTASAGTTTGATTTGCCTTGCATTCATCCATTTGCTCCAGGAGTGAGGAACTGAGCCTCATAGATATGAGCCTTATCATATATAGAAAAATATATAGAAAAAATGCAATACCACGCCTATGGAGCAGCATTAAGGAAAGAGGCATGCAAGAAGGTGAGCGAGTCAAACACGGCAGGCCTCTCAGTGCGTTCAAGCACAGTTGGATGCCTGSGACTCAGAAAGTCTGGTGGATTCTGAGCAACAATCACTAGCAATCAGTAGCAGGAAAACAAAATTAACTTTAACTTTTGAGGAAGATGACCCGGGCCTATGGGTTGTCACACGTCAGCTCTCCTAGGGCTTTCTCCACGTATCCCTGAAGTGGCACAAGGAATTCCTGCCTTCAGTGACCTCRGGGGGAATAGTGGGAACTACACACACAGGTCCTGCGTCGGCCTGCTTGAGCTGATGCTTTTTCTCAGGATACATTTGTAAGGAAATGAAAGGTGCTGCCTGCTGTTTGGGCAGCACTGCCGCCTTTGACTTACTTTGATCCATGAACCAGAATCAGCTTCTAAAAGGATGAGAATTCATGAGACGCTATGTTTCACAGGCAAAGAAACCACAATTTCCTCATTTGCATGCATTTCAAAGAGTTTGGATATCCCTTAAGGTAGGCCTGCTATATATGTCTCTCCACAGATTTCAATCCTTTGTTGCTGTTGTTGTTGTTTCTGAGAGGAATTATTCATCAGAGACACCTGACAGTTTACAGCAGTGCGGGGTGGAAGGGGTAATTACTTCCCTCTGGCCATGCTCCTGTTGGTGCAGCCGGAGATGCTGCGGGCCACCTTTGCTGCCACGGCACACGGCTGCCTCATGATCTTCACCCTGTCTGCCAGGACCCCAGCTCCTTTTCAGCAGAACTGTTCCCACACGGTCCTGCCCTGTACAATTGCAAGAGGTTCTTCCTTCCCAGCCACAGCACTCTGCCTTTTTTCTTACTGAATGTAAAGGAGTTGCTGCCAACTCATTCCTCCAGCCTCTATATGGCAGCCCTGTCCTCAGGCATACCAGCTGGTCTCTCCAATCAGATATCTCCTGAAAACTTACTGAGTGCACTCTGTCACCTCCTCCAGGTCACGGATAAAGATGTTAAACAGGCCACAGTATAGACTCCTGCAGAGCACATGTTATCGGCCTCCATGTAGAGTATGACTTATTTAACCATCACATTCAGAGCCTAACCAACCAATTATTGGTTTACCCATCTGGTCATCCTTTCACCCAGACAGTAACATCTCAGCTTGGACACAAGAAAAGTGTTGAAAGCCTTGTTAAAGTTTTGGCAAGTGGCTACTCCCCTTTTGCCCGCAAATCCAGCCACTTCACCAAAGAAGGTGTCAAGGTTTTCAGGCATGTTTTASCCTTGGTAAATCTGCTCCCAGTCATCATCTTCTCCTTTACATGGCTGAAAATGTACACAAGAGGAYGGCTCCATAAGTAAGGCTGTAGTTYCCTTTTAGATTAAACATGTARCCTTTTTTAAGATGGGGTGTACYTTTCTCATGTGTCACTGACAGCATTACTAGGAGTCTCTAATTTCTATCAGCACTAGAAAATCACCTAATGCAAAGGACAGTTATTTTCTGGGCTAACAGACTGGGCTGTTGACTCTGCCATCACTGGAATGTGAAGAGCTGCCTCTCTCCCTGCCTTCCTGCCTCACCCCTTTTATAACCATCCCATCCTGGCAGTGGCTTGTAGGAGGAACAGCATCAGAAATGGGGAAATGCCACAACGAGGAAATAAAATCTCACTGTCCTATAGCATCCATACAGGACAAATTTTGTGTACSTAGCCTGAAGTTGCAAAGTAAAGACAAATAAATACTAGCTTATCATATGTGCCAATACATTATACTTGTACTGCTCCAATGTGGACTTGTTTTTCCTTTCTTGTACTTATTCCTTAGGAGGTCCACGAGATCAGAGTCAGAAACAATTTGCAGCAGAGTGTTTCAAAGAAGGTGCTCACGATTTGAATTTGGAAAGGAAAAACGASAGTGTAAGTCTTCTTTTGACCTCATCTCTGAACACCTGGGAGGTATCTAATATTAGGCTTCAATGTTAGATGCTGTTGGCTCCCCATGTACTCCGAAGAGATAGRTGAGCAGATGCTACAGAATCAGGCCCCACTATAAACAAAAGCACTAAAAAACCAAAAGGATTCCATCATCCTACTCTTCACTTAGACGTTCAGATTTCATTCTGTTCAATTTCCATTCRTAATTTTAATGCACGTATTCAAGTGAAGCTGTGGAAAAAACAGACAACGTGCACAGGTTTTCTCTGATGTTCAAACTGCAGAAAACTAAAAGGCTTATAGATAGCCCAAATTATATGCAAAAATTACTTCAGCTTAAATCGAAAAACAAGTTAAACTCAAGATTCAAATGTAGTAAATACATTTATCTAAATTAAATTATTAAGTAAAAACTTTCATCATATTTAGGATGGAACTGCAGTGTGTAGATGAAACTTCTAGTGCCATTTTAGAGGGTCAAACCTCACCTGAGACGTGCACAGGGCTGGTGTACACAACACAGGACACCTGAGATACCTACGCCCTTTCAGAGGAGCAGGTAGAGATCAGACACAGAACACTAGGATATTTAAAGCTGTGCTAGACACTATGTTTAGGCAGATATATCACACCATTAGCACTTCACAGGATCAGATGCTCCTATAGAATCAGATCTTGAAGGAGCTTTGACAAAATTATCTTCACATCTGTTTTAAATACTCTGCATATACAATTATCATAATTATTCTTAATGAAAAATGTGAAAAAAGGCTTCCTACAATAAAATATAAAATCCACAGAGATTTTGAGAGAGGTCTGTGTGTGTGTGTATATGTATATATAAAACCATACATTACAAACTTCCTAATGAGAATAAAAGACTAAAACACTAAGTCAATATGACTTCTTATTATATGCTAGAAAGCAGTGTACTGATCATCCCTAATTCTGTTTCTGTATAGAGCAAAGCCGCACTGTTCATTATCTCCCCCTTGTTTTTTTCCATATGCAACTGCCAGAGGTTATGGTTTTCCAATATAAGCATTGATTGTAATAAGAGTATGATCACAAGGCCAGAGGAAAAAGGGGCTACTATGCTGTTCTTTGAAAGCGTGAATATGTTCTCAGGCTCTCAAAGATGACTAGTTATATAGACAGGAGAGATGAAGAATTAAGCGAAGATACCACCGGTTTGAAAACCACATATTATTTGCATAGGTGAATTAACACAAAATGCAGAATGAAATGAAAAATCTATTTCTGTGTTTTCTTGTAAACTTGTATTTTTTCAAGGCAACTTTGGCTGTAAATGCTTTGGTCACATCCTCCCATTAGCAGTGGCCACAGCAGCAAGCTCAGTCTCTCTCATCACCTACTTGTATGCTAAAGAAGAAATGTTTTGATACACAACTTTTATAAACACTTTGAAGTATATGCACATGCCAAATTTAAGAATTCCACATTTGGATTCTTCAATAATCTCTTTCTAAATGAAAAAGAGGCCATAGAAATTCCATCTCTCAACTGGTTTTTTTCCATCTCTATTAAGTTAGAAAATGTATGATTTTCTATGCTAATTGTCTGATGATACTGAAAATGGTGATCTTCATTTTGTTTATGCTCTATACTTCTCTGTTAATCGAATATGAGCAAAGTAAAAAAAAAAAAATATCTTTTTTTTTAAGGTAGCAACAGTGATAGCAACAGTTTCGTTCTCCACTTCCCATCATTAGTGGGTTGTGTCACGGGATATTGACAATAGTTGATTTGTTCTGATTCCAAAAATAAAGGCAAGGTCAGTCTAGTCACTGAAAGAGACTGTTGGGTTTTGTTGGGTTGTTGGGTTGTTGGGTTTTGTGCATCCTCAAGTCTCTGATTGGATGATAAAAGAAAGGTCGCACCAGGAAGCTGGAATGCAGGAAAACGGCTGCTGTTCTCATCAGGGCAGAGCCTGCCCCTTTGGTTCCACACATTTACAGAATTGCTAAGAGGGTTCTAAACAATGAGACAGCCCCAGTCATTTTGCTGTGGAAAAAAATATTACATTTCTTTAATGGGAATCTCGTTTAATCAGCTATCAAACACCTGACGTTCTGACTGTTCTCTTTGACAGGAACCTCTAAAGCAACAAGCAGAAGAATAGGACTTCCTACACAGATAACAGAGAAGTCCTTCCTTTTCTATACCCCATAGAGTACTAGAATTTCCCTCCAAGCCAGTTCCAAAGCCTGATACCGGTGAAAACATACCTCCAAACACCATTTAACTTTTAATTTCAAAGCTAAGTATATTTTACTGCTTTTCAGAACTACAGAAGCAAAAACACTGCCTTTATTTTTGCTGTCTGCTATAGGTGAGGAGCTTACTTGCGTTGCCATGAAAGCAGTTTAGACAAAAATCTGATATTTCTCCTCCTGCAGATGACGGCACTCCAAAGCATTGTCAAATTCAAAATCTCCAAAGTTACCTATACATTTCTGCAAGGTTTCCCCTTTATTTTTGCCACCTGCTGCTGCCCTGTTATAGACTAGGCACAGCAGGAAAAGCAAATGAAAGGAAGAGCACCAAACACACTGTGGTTRGATTGTGTTTTCCCAGTGGAGCAGCTGGAGGTAAAAATGATAGAGATTATGTTGCCACTTGCCCTGAGGCAAAATGTTAATAATGGAGGAAAGGGCTTCATGCTTTCCTCTCCCAAGGGGGAAAAAAAAGGATCTTTGATCTTGGGAAATTGAGTTTGTATGCAACCTCAAGTCGTTCACTAGCTTATTAACCTGTATTACTGCATGGGGTTGTCAAAATAGCAACACTGTAACTTCAAGGCAGGATTTTGTCCAAGAGATTAGGTGCTCATGGTCTCCAAGGTGGTACCAGGTTATGTTATCAGATAATCCAAAACAGGTTTCTTATTCCAGCACAGATTTATTATTATAGCAAGTACYATTTAACCTCAGCGTCTTAGTGTTTTCGTATTAGATGAGAGCTTAGAAAATAAATATGATCATCTGCTTTCTGCAATAGTAATTTACATAAGGACTTCTGTGGAAAGTAAGAAAAAAAGGGAGTATTTGTAGCTAACTAAAGCGTACAAGTTTAAGAATAGAGACTGAGGGAAAATGAAAAGAAAACAAGCAACAAAAAAACAGATTTTAGGTTGTCTTGACCACTTTCTCCATAGTGCACACCTAACCAGCACAGCATACTTTCCAGTTCACATTCAGCTATCCATAAATGATACAGAGCTTATGACAATGAGTTTCTTTCAGTAGTTCACACTTGAAAAATTATACACAGAGATATGCTCCTGACCTCATCCCAGATCCTACAAAAATCTTCTCCCCTATTTCTTGACAATATATCTTCGCCAAACACGGTACTAATCCTGAAAGCCCAAATCATAAGGGAATTACATCTGACTAGAAGGGATTTCCTTTCCATAAGAGATTTAGAATGACTGGCAGGGTAGAAACAACGAACCATAATCATTACTATCTCCAACAAATCTGTGGATATGAAACATTTTCAGTACTTTTGCTACCACTTTCTGATGTTTAACAAGCACTCCTAAAATCACAGWTATAAAAGGAATTGTGCCCTAGGATCAATGCAGTTGATAGGATTTTTCATTTCCTCTGTATGGCTTCAAGTCATGACAACTTCTCACACCTACCTTGCAGTCTAACTATACATGGATATAATTCTGATGAGGATTTAATGGAATTATCAATATTTCTTGCTGAGAGAATACTTCCTTTACTCTATTAACTCGATCAATAAATAGTACTGACTCATATCTTGCACAATGCCTTAAAAATTATAAAACTACCAAAGTTGAACACTGGCATTTAATTTTATTAGGATCTTAKAGCAGAAACCTGATCAGTATGATTCCCTATGAAAGAGTTTGCATGGAGTAGATGCGATACAACATGCACATTGAACACTGAGGCAATCTTTCAAAAAAAACAATGAAATACTGAACTTTGTGTGGCTTTGAACTTCTAAAAGATTGCTGAGGCGGGAAAACACAGGCATAACAGAGCCAAATTTATTGGAATGCCTCAGTGGTAAGGAGAGGGCAAAAACACAGCAGAAAAAAACAACCAAGTCACTTCAGTACACAGCAGTAAGCAGTTTCAAACCAAAAAAGAAAGTCCCTACAGATATCGCTGTTCTGCCAGCTGCCCTACCGCCGAGAAAAGCGGAGGCAGCCTTTAGTAACTTACCCGGGGCACTAAAAGCAGACCTGCATACTGGGCTCGTTTTCCTTACCAAGAAATCACATAATTTCCTTTGCAATTAGGAAGAGYTGTCATATCAAATCCCAAGCTTAAATTTGAAAAGTTTAATCAATGTTGTGCAGACAGAAGAAAAAGGAGCAAGAAAAAACAAAATCTCCACTAGACACAGAAAAAGAACAAGGGAAAGTGAGATCATTTGTAGCTATATATAAACTTGTTCAATATCACTTATTAAACTCACTAAATATGCTATGAAAAAATCTTAAAATCTCAAATTGCATCTTTTTGGAACAATTAGATGAAGGGCATGGAAGAAAAGTATTCTAAGGTCCTAAAGATTGGTTTGAGAAACAAATTTAACTTAAAAACTAGTTTAAAAACTAATTAGCAGTATTTTTCACGGAAGAGAAAAGATGGCAAATTCTAGCTCTGAAAAACAGCTCCTCTCAAAATACCTCCACAGCTCAACCTTTTTTTTTATAAAGAGTTTCACAGAATTAGGAAGTCAATGCACAAACAAAAGACCCCTAATACAATACTACCCTGAAAATCAAAGCAGAAATTGCAATCTAAATTCCTCAGCAAGGACAGAACTCCACTGAAGACAGACCTAATATACCAACTCTTTCATTATATACACATATTTTTTTTCCCCTTAGAAACCAAGAAGACTACATCTTGACACTTGACTTGATACCTGCAGAAATCCACRAGTGATTAAATCCTGTTCTAGAAGTGCAGGGGAGCTGGGTTTGGCTGGAGGGCTGGCCTGGCTGAAGCTGGAATTTCCCCCTATACAGAAGTCCTATTGGGAAACAACTGGGGAAATCATACAAAAAACAGAAATCTAAGAAGAAACAACCATATAACAAATCAGGCAAWGCCTTTACAGGCACAGAGATGTTTTAGCCTTGTTTTCTTTTATTTGCGAAGGAGAACTTTAGAGGCATTACCGCCTGATGTGAGACAGCTTTTTCAATCACGATAGGATTTATGTCAAATTCAAAATGCATAAATGAATCCACTTCCTTCCAGTGCTTGCAAAATATTTGGGTGTTTTTTTTGATGATGAGCATTTTTCCTGTTTTTCAATATAATGAAAGAAATCTAAGACTTTTTTAACAGTTTACATTTGTAACAATGAGGCTAAACGAACCACATAACAGAGAAAATAGGAAAGCTAAGAGAAATTTTGCATTATCAGTGACATGTGACAACTCCATACCTCAGGATATAATTCAGGCCCAATGCACAATGATTTTTAGCTTTTTTTAAGGAGAGGAACAATTTTATGAATACAGAAGTCATTTACCAGGCCGAGTGTAATGGCAAAGAGGACCTATCGGATACACAAGCCACAGCACAGCTTTTCTTCCAGGTTAAATCTTAGAAAGAATATCAAAAACCCAACAAAAGTCTGAATCCAACAAGCTGGATTCAGTGTTTCAAATGTTACTTCTGTGCAGAAAGCTATTASTTTATTTTTCTCTCTGTGCATATAATTTCAGCAACTAATATATTCAAGTTCTAGCTCGTATGAAAAGCCAGGTTTTGCTGCTGGAACTATTTCCAGTTAGAGCCCGCAAAGCTTAAAAACAGCAACAACGTATTGTATGACTGGCTTGACGGCTTCAATGCATTGAAAAGCATGTCCCTCGCAGGCCTGTTCTGGTGTACGTAGTGTTCTTCCACTTGCGTCGTCTCCACGCTGCCAAAATGCAGACTAGCCCGTTTCAGAGCTTGTTAACCGCTGACCTGTGAAGGYTGACTCTGTATCTGAGGGGGAAGAATCATTTTGCAACAGGACACAGACAGCACTGGAAAAAAGCACCTTTTTTTTTACCTCCTATCAGCAGAGAGGCTAATTTTTTAGCCTTTGCAATCTATTAAAATAGGGGGTGCAGAAGCCCTGAAGCGGCTGCCTTCGTTGGGCGCCTTCCGAACCGTGTCCCGAGCCCCCCTGAACCGCGTGCGGGTGACTGCTGACAGCGGGCAGCACGCCCGTTAACTGCCCCAGCCTGCACGGAAAGGGCACGAGGAGCCCGTGGGGAGAAAGGCAGACAGCAGCACCGCACAGGGGAACTCGGGCTGTTGTGCTGTGTCATCCTGAGGGCTCAGGCACAACCAAACTCCAAGGAAAGGAGCAGAGATTGCACATGCGATGTCTCTGCTTTTCACACCAAAAGAACAGCGTTTTCTCATAACATCATCACTGTTACTACAGAGTTATGTATCGGCACCAGCCTCAAGGAACAAAAGCTTTCCGCATATGCAAGATAGGCAAACACATGCAGAAGATACTATCTATGATAYGGCGTTCTTGTCCTTCCCTGCTAGCTTTTTGCTTTTATGAGCTTCTGATGTTTAGCAGATGTTTCAACTTGATCTTTTACAGTACATACAAAACTAGGTAGTGCACTTCCTTCAAGAAGTGTTGACTTTTCAAGACATTGAGGTACCTTTTTTTTTTTTTTTTAAGAAAAATTAGAAGAACTCTTTCAAGATGCACCCATTTCCCAAAAATACAAAGCAGAAGTTTGTAGGAAATGGTGGCTGCACACCTGAATGAAAACAAATGTCTATATTGTATTTTTGTCTGACTTAAAAAAGCCAGTTCAGGCCCTTTTCTAGACAGAGGAAAAAAGGCTCTTTCAAGTTGTGATTCATCTCATCTTAATATATATATCATCTTAAATATCTGAAATATTAAAAGTATTTTAAAGTTATTTTAAAAATAAATAGCTAAAGTACATGCTTATCATGTTTCAAAATCACTTCTTTCCACTGACTAGAAATGAAGCCTGAGGTGCCAGTTCTGATGTAGACATTTAAACCCTGGTGTGACAAATCACACACGGTTAGATTAAAATGACTGACAGGCCAATCCACGCATCCCACTGATAAATGACTATTAAAGAACCACACCTACATACACCTACTGATCCACATGATTTTAATTTATACGAATTAACTGAATTGAAACAACAATTTTAAACAATGTTGATTTGTCTGCTGAGCAAATCTGAACGAGACACTGTCTGAATTCTAGTATGAAAACACATATTCACTGAGGATAGCACAAAGGGCTTAATTCAACATGAAGACAGAATGGGAACTTATTCATCTCATGTTTCCTTATCAGAAGCGGCGAAACTGCAAATCTGCTTTCCTYTTGAAGAGCAACAACAGCAAGAGGAAGGAGGAGCTCTTGAGCTGATATATGACATGAATAAACATTGGACCTTCACTACGCACAACATTATTACTGGGGTGTTTAAATGCAAAGCTCTGTACTAGGGAARTTAGCACAAGCGCACGTCTACAGTGTAAGCGACAGAATAACTTACTGCAATGTCTCTTCATGATCCTGTGATCCTCACATGGAAAAACTTACCTCGTTTTCCTGATAACAGCATCACATGTTCTGACTGTTACGATACAGGTAAAGCAGTATGGTGCCCATCATCTCGCGAGCTCTGCAAAGCCAAGGTGGCTGCGGGCTGCCAGGCCACCCCATCCAGCCACCACCACTACGGAGAAAAGCGGGCATCAGAGGAGGGAGMGCACCAAATGGGGGCTCATCTGAGCACGGCTCCGCCAGCACCCTGGGCATCTCCACTAGTGCGTGTCCTGTTCATGCCACCATTGATGTTAGAGACACTTTGCTACTGCAAAACCAACCCAATTAAAAACCTTCGCTTAAGCCTTAGTCTCTGCATGCCTTATAGGTATTAATGGAAACTCTTCCTGCAGGCAAGCTTGTTTCTTTCCTCAGCCTTGTGTGCCTGTTAAAGGAAGCAGTTGTGTCCTGATGCTGACTGTTACACACTACATAGCTGGAAACCTGGACAGTTGAAACTGTTCTGCAGAAGCTGCCAATGGGTTTCAAGTCTAAAGTTCATAATTCTGCTCATTTCTGTGGGCAAAAAAGGATGTCAGAACTACTTGCTTGATTTATCACGTAAATCAGAACATAAATCAGAAGAGTATTTTAGAACATTAGAAACTGCAGTTTGAAAAACATTTTTTAGATCTATAGTTCATAATGAAGTGTGCAGAACGATGATAAGGATAAGTCTCCATGAATAAGTATTAATTTCATTCCTATTTATCTGCCTCTTTCCCATGTCACGGCTTCAATTTCAGGTTATGATTACCTAGATAAAGATTTTTTGCTTAAGATATGTTACCATTTGTGTGTGTGTGTGTGTGTTTGTGTGTGTGCACAAAGCAATTACGGAAGAGATCATTTGTTTTCTTTTGAGTGCAATCTCCATATCCAATGTTCTAAAGCAGTAAATGAGGTCAGAAGTTCATAAAATAAAAAATTGCAAGAATCTCTGTCACTGATTTACCTGATTATGAAGAAAAATGGCAAAGCTAGGAAARTGCAGAAGAGATGGAAAGAGTTACGCATGTCCTATGAGAAGCTTTGGACAAAGAAGTTCAATTCTTAGAGGGCAGGAAAGACAGGGACAGAAACGTTGCTTGGTTGCAGGAGCTTGTAACTTGAAGAAATGAAATGTTTTTCTAAAACTACTGGAAAGGGGGTAAATAAATAAATAAAGGAGTAGCTTGCAAAGTAAAGCTGTTTTTCTCTGGGTGATCCTGTTGGCACAAGAAGGGCATTTCTAGAAACTTTTAGCTTTTGGGGAAGAAAAACACACGTTGCATATGGAGCTCGCATAATTATATGCAGGGCTGATTGCGTCTGTAGCCATTTCAAAGACTTGTGGATCTCATCTAATGGCAGACTATGGATGAAAAGGGAAGTCTTATGCTTATTTTCTTTCCGGTCCCAGCCTGGCAACTTCCTTGCATAAGACTTAATTGATCATAGGACTGTGCACTGAGTTAGATCAAGGAATTAAGCAAAAAATGTATTTTTCRCAGGTTCATTTTGTGTTCAGCAAAYGACAGAGCTGATCCTACTCACTGTGTGGTTGCCAAATTGCAGCCACAGATGCCTGGGAAGCTGGTACGSAAGCATGTGCCTGAGGAGACAGGCTGTGGCTTTTGGCAGGAGCCTACGGCTGGACTCAAACAAGGTCACTGGGAAATGCAACCTGCACCTTCCGTATACTGAAATACATTTAAGTTAAATAATATCCCTCATCTATTAATAGGAACCTAGATTATTAGGAAAAACACACATAATTCAGGATAGAAAATCAGTACATTAAAAAAATAAGCAAAATTTCCTATATGTAGTCAAGATTTCTCCAATTCTCAGATGACAGCTACCCAAATTATTTTCTAACAAGTTACGTTCCTCAATAAGAAAACCAACATAACTGGCAGAGTTTGCATTTATTTTACATATTCTCTGAAACATCATCAAACAAGCTGTGACTGCCAGAGCAATAAAGCTAAGGATCCAGAACACYCTGTGCACGTAACATTTCTAGTTACACAAAACCAACAGCACATTAAATGAGTTCAYTAGTCTCCACTGTATGTATTACAGGTGGAAATATGCTGTACTCCACAGACTCACTCTCTGTGYTATTGTAAATGAGAACTGCAATCATCAAGTACTACACTATGCAAAACTGGACTCTTTCATATATACATRCATTGATACAAACACATACCCAAACACATTCAGGTATCAACAGGAAAAGCTGATTAGGTCCTTGCCAGCTCTTTGAAGCATTTAAACCCAGCARCCCCTCCAGGATATGACAAGGATACTTGCTTTATGGCTGAACTCTTCATATCCCAGTTTATGACCACCTCTGGTGCAGCCCTGGGTGCAGCTATCAAGAAGAGCCAGGGGACACGTGTGGGGCTCACGCTTTGCCGTTCTCCAGCCCAGACATTTTGCCAAATTGGTCCCCTGGGGCCCTACGCAGCAGGCTTTTAAGACAGTATATCTAAGATTGATCTAAAAGCTACTGAAGTCTGAGCAGCTTTTCGAATGATTTTACATTCGCTTTGGCTCAGACCCCTATATTAATAGATGGGCTAAGGTAGTCAGACAAAGACGACTGGGAACTTGAAAAGGTATGCGATACAGGCTGTGAAATGAATTATTCCAGTCTGAGTATTCATCTTGGATGCAACAGAATGTTTATTTTAAATATTTAACATTCACATTTAATAGTTAAACATAAAGAGGCCTTCATTAGAAATCCAAAAAACAAATCCTCATTTTTATTCATTTAAAAATGTAGTTGTGATGATGYTGTCATAGTTGTAATACCTCCTCTATCTGTAGGGCTGTTTACAGGGCTTAATGTAGTAAACATAGAAGAAGTAGGAAAAGATATTTCCAAATGTCTTTTTATAGAAAGACTTATTCCAAAGCCCACAAAACTAAGAGGGGTCTATAACTAAGAAACTTATTTTAAAGTTCATGCTGTTGAACAACGCTCTGTGTTGTACAGCTGGGAATTYTTCTGTCACGATCTATGGCTTACAAAAATCCAGGAAAGTCTGATTATATTAAAATGTGTTAGGAGGAGGCTGTCTGAATGCTTTCTATTATCTCCACTGGATCCAGGTCTTGATTAAAAATCATCAGGTTCATGTCATGGTTATTCACATATTCATTTATTCRTTTTATTAAACAGTCAAATCTTAATTCCTGTGCATGTGTTCCTACGGAGGACCATGAGGCAAAAGGCTGTCGTGCAGCACGTCCCTTGCTGCAAAATGCTGGGGAGAAGCACTACGGCCACCTCCAAGCTCTGGGGCCACGGGCACGGTGTCTCCTCTCTGCAGGTGGTTCTGGCCAAATGACCTTGCAGTCTCAGCTGCAACATTTCCGCAGCGTTTCCTAAACATTTCGTAATTATTCCAACGATGGGACATGCTAGCTGTTATAGATACACGTGTAATTTTTTGTAAATTTTTGTGRCATGATGTTTGTAAATCAACCACTCAGGAGGGTGCCTGCACTTTTCAGGGGCTCTGAGGTAAACACACAGATGGGAAGAAAAGTCAGACAGCTGTATTAGTTAGCCTTGGAAAYTCTGAGTCTAGAAAACAGTAGCAGCGGGTGCTGCAAAGGCAAACCACCTGGTTTCAGCAAACTTTAGGTCCCTCCCAGTGTTTCTGAGAACTGTAGTAAGTTGTTACTTGCATCTTTAAAAATCTAGCTGCTGGATCATTATCTCTTGAAGATTTTCTAAGATATATCAAATTTTCTTTCAAAATTGTATTCAGAKCCCCACTTCTGCACTCTGGAAATTCCATAATCCACTCTCTACGCCAAMTGTACATTTAATAAAGGGCAGGTATTTTCTTTGTGTATATGATGCACAGTCATTTTTCAGGACGACAGGTACTCTGCAATTGCAAGAAAGCTGACTTTCACTCTTTACAAAAGCATACAATGAATTCTGGCAAAGCTTAGAAAGATCAAATAATTTACATCCCGGTAAAATTAGAAATATGTGTGAAAACACATACTGCACTTGGACCCAAACTGGAATAAAAAGCAACGCACCTCACAGTCTAAGCTTACTGGAGTCATCTTTGTTTCCTGCGAGAGTCCGTAAACATCTGCTTAGAGACCACAGTCTTTGGCAGTGGATGCACATCCCGCATCCGGCTTTTCCTGGACCCCTTCCTGTTCCTGCAGCCCGCCACTCACCCAGCACGACAACAAGCCATGCAGGGGCCTGGGAGCACCTCTACTTACTGTTAAGAACTGATCTTCTTAAAACCTCAAGAGAAACTTCCTGCACCTACTTTGATTTCCAAAATACATCTATTTTTTGAAATCCACAGGCCTGACAGTATTTAATCTGCTTAATACATACCACAGTGGTTTCTGATGCTCTAGTTCCTAAATCAAAATGTTGTGCAGTGACAAGTTAAATACAGAAGACCACAGTAAAGAAATGATAAAAATAAAGGAGGTCATGGCAAAAGGGACATTGGAAATTTGATTTCTTCCTATCTTGTATGGGGATTCACAGCTAATGGATGCTGGGCATAAAGGGAATATAAAGAGTAAGACGTATTTCTTCCAGAGAGTGTGTGGCATTGTGGGTGCTGGTTGCTATAAATAGTTCAAGTGGAAAAAAAAATAATTTCTGAATATTTCAAATAAAATAACTAAAGAACTTGCAATAAAACTGATAACAAAAAATGTTGGAATGAATATAAAAAAAATGTGGTTTTAAGCCTTAAATCAATCTAGTTATTAGCTATCAGGCTAAGAGTTAATGCATGCATAGATCTGTGGAGATCTTAAAACTCCTCTGCCAAATGTTTGATACTGGCTTCTAGTAACGAAAGAAAACTGAAGCAGTTGGATTTTTGACTAAGTCAGCATAGCAAATTCTGCATTCCTATTTAATGAAATGCTATGGCCAACCTGCTAAGAAAGGCTCTTATTGTAATAGAAAAAAAAAAAAGGCATGAGAGTAAAATCTTTTAAGTAACATTTAAATATAGTTTTCCACTAAAAGCACACAGGTGTTTTAAAGATCAGTGAAGGTATGATGAACATTTCAGTTTCTCATAAAAAAAGCTCAGAAATGTCACTAATACGTTTGCATGATGGTCATGCACTGGAAAAAAAAATAGAAGCAATATGAGGCTGAGTATTTCCTCCTGCAAACACATTAATCATTTTCTTCTTAAGAGACTCTCCAAACCTTTGTTATTTTCAAGTTCATGACATCTTTTCATTGATCACTTTGTAGCCTGGAGAAAAGCTAATTGTAACATTTCCCCTATATATAACTCTCCCCCTGCTTAAACTTCACAATATTGATTTCTGCAATGCAAATGACTCAAGAGTTGTTTTATACTTTTGGATTTTGAAGGAAGCTTCCTCATCCTTGTGCCTTGCAGAATGACTTGAGCTGGAAAACTACTCCTCTTGCTCTTATTCTGACACTTAAAAAATCCCTCACTTTTGACTAAACTGACACGTTTACTCTCTTCCAAATTAAAATAACAGAAAATATGTGGTTGAATGAAAGATTACTAAATATATATATTTTTATATATATATACACACACATATTTATATATATTTATATATATATATTTATATATCTCCGTGCCCTGCAAACACAGAGGATGCTATACAACACGCAGAGATTTGAGCAAAGGATGGGCAGAAGTTCAGGAAGAGCGCTGGTCTTGGAGCTAGGTTGAGTGGGGGATGCAAAAGGCACTGGAGCTTCTGGGGGAAGAATCAGAGTAATTTACTCAAGTCTATTAGGGAGCCTGCAGCGCCAAAAGCAGAACGTGCTGCTCAGGCTCCACAGCTTCAAGACGGTGTCCGACGACACGCTCAGCAATTAAAGGTATTCATCATACCCATCCGACTGTTTTTAGGAAGGTTTTTCAGACAGCTTTTTACCTAGCTGACAGGCAGGTAGTGACTCGGCTACAAACTGACACACACTTCTTTAGGTTTGCAGAAAACTACTAAAATGGGAATCTTAGGAGTATGTATAGTTTAGGTATACTGCAAGAAAACCTAATGCTGTTAATTCAATTCCCAGAGGGTTGCTGCTCATTACAGATGTGTTTAACATTAACAAGGATCTTACACACTGTCTAAAAACCTCAAGGATCTGACGGGACCTTTCACACGTGGTGAAATGTGCCACTGAATTCTGCACTCCTGGCCATTTATCTCTACAAAATGCAGTTACCATTCATGACTTATAAACTGCAATTATGTCTTGATACCTCTTCCAAAAAGAGACCTTAAGTTCAGCAAAATTAAGACAATAAAGAATCAAAACACATTCTTGCCTCCTGAGGTGAACTTTCTTACCTCTGTCTTCATGGCAGTCATCTATTTTCTTTATATTCTATATGCTTGGGAATGAGCTCCAGGACAAGTATAATGGGACACCAGAATTGCATCGGATTTTTCTTTAGCAAAAATTTCATTTAGTACCATACTTCAAAATATAAATGACCATTTTTATTGCATCATGTCTAATTTTCAAAGAATGCCCTGCTTTCCTAGGCCCTCTGGACAGAAGCAAATCCTCGGCAGGCATCACCCATTTACTTCACTAAGAGTAAGGAGGAACTCAGAACCCTGCAGAGACCAATAATTTGTTACTCAAATGCAAAACATGAAGTTTAACCCTTGCTATGCAACTGCAGATAGGGTGATAAATAAAAAGCGTATAACCTGCTTACCATTACTGCTTACCAGCAATACAGCAGTAAAAGAAAAAAAACTTCAGAAACACAAATTAAAAATTTCCTATTAATATGAAATAATTTAATCATCTAAATTAAAAAAAAAAAAGGCAGCGAAATGTTTGACTGACTACGAGATCCTCTGCCTTTATTCACAGGCTGCAAATTACAAATGCAGTTTGAGATTTCCTTTTATTTCATTTTCAAGCTAGAGTTTTTTTCTTTAAGATCTGAAGAAACTCAAATGACTGCACATTTTAAGCTGATGTGAATGAGTAAGACTGAAAGAAAAATCAATGAGGAAAAGAATGCATGCAAAATAAGACAGGTCTGTTCATAGTCCTGCAATACATTGATGCAGACATTACAAATTAAACTTTCATTTTGTCATTACTATATTTACTGTGAATAGTAAAACACCACAATATTGAAAACACAGGACACAGGAAGAAACACTGGTAGATCTATTGTGCGCTAAAGGTCTATGTTTACGTAACTGAATCTGTTCAGAAACATTATATCCATATTATTTATTACATCTCGCCACTGCCTTTAGTAATGGACAGCATCGCTCTAACTCGCCTTTCAATATACTTGCTTAAATTCTCATTTTTTCAAATATTTAAGATATTGTCATTTTCTGCTTGGTTTTGCTTTATGCAGCAACAAAATTCCAATTCATATCTAGATCTTGCATTTATTAGTGATTTGTCCTGAATAAGCCACTTACCTGTAATAAGATAAAACAAAGATAAGCCAAAGCTTAGGCTGTTTCTGTTCTTTTGTAACAAAAATATATCAAGTTGTGATTACAAAAAAGATGAGTCCTTCCTGGATCCTTGTCTAAACATGTCAGCACAGGCCCCATACGCCCGTCTGCCATCTCCACAGTCTAAATTTTGGTTGTTTAATGAACACATTGAAATGAACTTAACAACCCATTCTGAGGCTTAATATTAATCAGTACGCATTGTAAAATCTCAAATACACTGCAAGTATTTATAGTCAAGATTTATGAAAAAAGAAACTCAAAGACTCAGTGCAAAATTATGTGTGCATTTCCATGCCTGCAATTTCAAGGACAGTTAATCAGCAGGCATCTACATATACCCTGTACTTTGGCACTATCAAGCAGGGAAATTTTGGATGACAAATCTATTCACATCCCTGAATTTCAATCCCAGAGTTAAAGCCTTAGAGAGTCCAGACAAAATTATTTTAGTAGAGAAAAGCTTTGCTGGGAAGTCTGAATTTATCAGTTCCATGCAAGCTGCTTGGAAACAACTTATGCTACAAATTTCTAATCTGGCAACTTTCATAGGACTGTTCTTAATGCAGCAGGTGGAATGGATTTCTGTCCTTTCCTTCAGAGCTAACAGCATGTTTTAAGAAAATGTTTTCCATAATCCCTTAAAAAATCAAGCACTAAAAACCATTCCCCACCCAGTCCACTACGTTTAGAATATGCTACCCTTTTATTTTCTAATTTAATTTAATAATTTGCAGTGGAGTCATAACGGTTAATACTGGGGACAGTTAATTCCATAGTTAACATAGTAAATGAGGAAATAATCTGTCCCTTAAAAACTTCTATATTGTCCAGGAGTAAAAGGTACAGCTGTAAGAGCTTAAAAGCTGCTACCTATGTCTAGTAGAAGATTTACTATAGTTTTTCTGAGTGGTGCATTTATTCATTACTCAGATTTAATAGCCTAGGAGGTATCTACTGTGTACTAATAAGTGGGACAACACATTACTTCCTGTTATCTTTCATTACAGCAATAGTTTCTCTTCAGTAATGGACAAAAATAACTGCTGAGAAGGGGACAAGAAACAAATGGGAGTTTACTTATTTTTTTTAACTGAGGATTGTACAACAATATCAGGATTGAATCGGTGATGAAGCTCAGTTTTTCCTTTCATAAGCAGCCAATCTGTTATGATTTTCATCTCCAGGAACCCCCTTAGATAACACAAATTGGAGGGAATGGTCTAAACCTCAGGTAAGCTGGAGTTATTTCAAAATAAATCTGTCTTGAGAGCTCCTATGCACCGCAACCAACATAAACTGCTCTTCCATCCTTCTTGTTCAATCAGTAAGACCTGAGTAGCTGGGGAATAGGCAAGAATCCAAAGAAGATACACCAAACTTAAAAACAAAACAAAACAATAAATTAAAGGAAAAGGCCATTATACAGAAAAAACATGGATTTATAGAGATTATCAAAGCTTCACCCACATAAGATATATTCCATCATCTGGAATGACTTAAGCCCTTGTCTCCTAGATGGTAGGATTTAAAAACAGAGCAGAAGTTTTCAAAAGACTCCGGCTCAGGCAGGCCGGAACAACTGGGGTTTTATATCACTTAGCAAAGGTCTACCTAAAGCATACATGACTAAATAGTAATATTCTTAATACCACCATGGAAATTAGATGCATATTTGAGTAAGGCAGAGTTCAGGGATTTGGACATGAGGTTACAGAAAGGCAAAAAGAACAGTACGCACAAATACAAATCCAAAGTGGGGTGTTATCTAGCAACTGCAGCACTTGTTAGGCTACAATAATTGGGGAAAAGACCACTGCAGAAAACTGCTCAGAGTCTTGTTGCAGGCACCGAAAGGTACTGCTGTGAGTTTTACTTGTGCAAAATGTCAAGAGAAGGAGGAGGGTGAGAAATGCAGACTGAAAGCCATTTTCTAAACTTTGTCTCATGTATTTGAGAAAAAAATACGTGCCTGTTTTACTAAGGTAGCAATCAATCTCTAAGTGAATCAAAGCATTCAGCAGTTAACAGACACAAATGGTTTCTTCTTCATGCATTTTTATTCATGAATTCAATTTAGGATTCAAAAACCAGTATAATTATTGGGAAGAAATGCTCAAACTTTATTCTATTAAACTGCCAGTTGTAACATTGCAATATATTATGTATTTCTTAGCATAAAAGGTAAATATGTATGGAGCAGATTAAAATTTTCAGAGACAAAATATGCAGAAGTTAAAAACTGGAATAGTCTCAGACTGTAGGAGAGGGGTTGATTTATATTAAGACCTGGATCTAAATAGTTATTAGGGTCAAATTCATGATCTTGTTTCAAGTGTGCCTTCTTTATCTCAATCTGTCATCCTAAAGGAAAGTGTCTTGAATACTGTTTACACTGCATGTCTTTAAAAGAGTCTTCCTGATTATTTTTAGTCTTTATGATTTATATAAAGATGTAAACTATGCTTAAATAAAAACGAGTTAAAAGAAGAGAGACAAGGTATAGGTGTTCTTCATTAGCATGCAGCTAAAACTACTACAAATCTTTGAGAAAGCTGGGATTCACTCTAGACAGATAGATTCAAACCTAAATCAGTTCTTTTTAATTTATTACATTTTAACATAACTAATTATCATTGCAAGAATAATTCAAAAATGAACTGATACTAGATATGGTGATTGCGACAAAGTAAATGACACTCTCTTGAATCAAGATGAAACCAATAGCTGGAATTGGCCCTTATTATTCAGCAGTACTTTATCAAAGACTCTCGGAGGGCTATGAATATTATTTTTGCATGTTAATATTCACATAGTAGGAAATACAGCAAAATAGACAATAAAGGCAATGAAATAAAGTATATCAAGATTATGCTACCCCAGTGGATCTGGCTTCATGAAAAAAAATTGAACTGTTAATCCAACACAAATAATAATAATGTCCTAGGTAATATAAGAAGTATAAATAGATTTTATGAATGCTATTTTATTAAAGCCAAATGAATTTTGTTTCAGCGTCCTGATACCAGAGTAAATTAAAAAGGACATTTTGGATTCATTCATATTCACTTACAGTTTTGTACTGTGTTCATGAGAATTTACAGCACCATACTGAGACTGACATGCTTCAGTCAGTTGCTTTCAGATGCTTAATATATTTATTTAATATATATAATTAATAACATTTAAAATGGGATTTACTTTTGTTTATCATAGAAATATACCCTGAACACCATTTTTTTCCAGCAATAGTGCTAACATACCTTGTTTTATGCTTTTAAATATATAAGCACAAATAGTTAGTGACCCTTGTATAGCAGTGCAGAAGTCATGCTGTCACTGTGGTTGTGATCCAGGTTATTTAGCCCATCACAACTGGGGGTTTATTTTCTGCCTCCTGGAAAGTAACAGCTTGACTCCATGAGGTATGACTTTGTCAAGTGTAAAATGAGTCTGTTGTCGTTTTGACAATTTAATGAAGAAAGGATGAAAAGCCATAGTGACTCCTGGGGACATCTATTTCAAATACCAATTAAAAACATAGGATTTTATTACAGTAAGGTTTCATCTGCAGGTAACGTTCTTTTAAAAGGCCAAGTTGCAAGAGTTCAAAATGATAAAGATTTGCAATCCTAATGCCAAACACAGCTGAAACAATTTTGTGACCAAACACGGCCTAGTAAACAACTTTTGGTGTAGGGAGCAGAAAGATGCTATACAGGTACATTTAAGAGATATCCTCATATTTTGGCAGATCCTAAAGCATAATAAAATCAAATATTGTTAATACTAAAATGGAAACAGTTGAAGTTCTTCCATTTTATGGTAAGAAATTTGGTTGCTTACTACTTCTGTAACGCCTGTCGTAAAATACACAATGCAAAGCCGAGCAGATACAGAAAGAATTTAAACTTGAGGGAGTGTCAGAAGTATGGGAAAACAGATTGTTCAGTACTATATGGGTAAGGAAAAACTGGTAACTGAGCAAAAGACATAAATCAGATGGAAAGAAACTGTGAAGGCTGTGAAGCAACAACGAGCTAACTTTGAAAGCATAGATAAAAGATGCTTATCTCCAGAAAGGAGGAGATACGCCATTAGGAGGGAAAGCGTAGGAAAGATGACACCGATAACTATAATGAAGACAAAATGGGAAGTTCTGTGTGGCCAAATTTGTCAACTGCAGGAGTGAAAACCATCAAGTAGTGAAGATTATGAAACACAGGAATGGAGCAATATGCCAGAAAGAGAAGAATTTTCATCTTTGTTGTGAAGATGATTTATTCCAAATTGGACAGCACAAGAGGACCTAAACAGACCAAAGATTTAATAGGAACCTAAAAGGAAACAGAATTGAAGCAAGGAATGATTTTGTGGATAAAATTTGACAAGTATTAACACAGGAGCCAAAATTACCTGCATCCATCTCCCACTCATAAGCTGCTACAAAGACAATTTGCAAAATGAAACACGTTGCGGAAAGCTTTACTTTGTCCTCGCCCTGATGCCACAACAGCACCGTGCCCTGTCCCTACACGTGCTGCTGTAGCGACACAGCTCGCTGCAAGCTGGGGAACGGGTGGCAGCCCCATGTCCCCACGGTGCTGCCTTGCCACTGCCCTCTCACACTCATACACGGCGTCTGCCCCTTCCGGCCTCTGCACGAGGGAGTTGGGGCTCTTCTGAGGCAGGGTGCTTCCCCGCCAACACCCAAATCCCAGGGAATCTTCCAAAAGGACGATTAATACATAAAGGAGGGAGAGAAAAAAAAAAAAGTGATGACCCTGTATTATTCGATGGACCTAAAATAAGGATAACAGTAGGTAAGGCTACAACGTTTCTGTTACCACCTTGTTTTTTGTTTGTTTGCTTGTTTGTTTTAAGGCACCAGCATGCCATATTGATGACCATATGGCTGGCTGGCCTGGCTAACTGCCCAGGCCCTCCCCAGCCCCTCCACCTCACAGCTGAAATCCTGCAGCAATTTCTGCCTTTGAGCTCCCTGGTACTTTTTGCTACCCTCAAATCCTCATTTCTCATTTTTTTTTTCCAACCTGGAGCCTTTCCTAACTCAAGACACCTCTGTCAAAGCCATATTCTCTGAACAAGGAAGAACTCCCTGTTCTTGATTCTGAGATGGACTAAAAAACTGGGAAAGGGTTTCAAAAAAATCACCCTGAATAGGGCATAGGAGGAGAAGGCAGCAAGAGGGCTCTCTGGAGAAGGAAGAACCTCCAAGGCAGAAACCTACTGGCATCAAGCACAGACTGCTCTTGGGTACTCACAATCCACCATACACCACGCAACACCATACATTTATTGCACCTTTAACAGACAAACAAACAATATTAAGCAGGCTTTTAAAACTGCTGATCTATGCAGACGTTAGCCCAAGGAGGAAGGCAAGCTTGGCCATCTGCAGAGCACAGGCAAATCCTTCAGCTAAATCCTAACAGCAGTCGTCACAACTATTCTGCTGCTGCTATAAAGTGCACAAGTTGTGTAAAGGCATTTTTGACAGTACAGTAATGGTGAGTAAAAGTAGCAATAAAATGAATTAATAATGAAAATAGTGATTTAGTCCTTCTTTCATTAGTTATTACTTTGGTATCTTTCAGCATTTACTTTTAAAATGGTGAATGTGGGAAGGGGCTACTCCCTTCTCCTCATCTGACAGCAAAGGGCAACATGCTAAAACCACAGGCTGCTGCTGCCGAGAGAAATTTGCATTTCTGTTATCTGATGCTCTTGCTCAGAATCCTCCTGCCACTGTGCAAGAAAAAACACCCTACCACTCTGCTTCATTTAGGATACCCTGCTATTAGTGATTTTTTTTTTCCTGTAAGCACCTGTTTTTGGCATCTTATATAACGATCTGGTATGATTCATTACTGTACGGTGAATCTACTGCCCAGCAATCTGCATACAAATTTGTTTATTTTGTATACAAAAACACAGAGGAAGAAAATAGGAAGAAGAGAAGGGTACAAGAGAGTAGTTACTGGCTAAAGGTTTCTTCTTGTTGCTGTCAGGTTTCTGTGCAAACATAAACAACCTCGTATTTCACTCCCTTAGCTGAATTTTGTCACAAGATTGCCAATGTATTATACCTGGGCTTTGCCCTTTAGAGGAACATTCCGGCACAGCAGAATAGTCTATGAACTTCCCTGTATCAGCACGCTCCCTTGCTAGCCTCACTGGAACAGATTAATCAGTAAGGACAGGAGGTGTCCTACTTTCCAGAGATCCCTGCTTCAAATCTGCATGAGCTGCACACGCCCATAACTGCGGGATCAAAAAGTACCAAGAGGAATTTGTTCTGACASCTGGGACATACTTGAATATTCCAGGCTAGCACCAAATACATATTGATACATCAAGGCACAAGGCATTACAAAATTTTTCATAAAGTAAGCCATCCTAGGACACAAGATAAGAACCTGAATATCCTTGTCATTTCCTTTTGCACAAAACAACCTCAATGAAAATGGAAATTGCCCCTGGTAGCAAAAAGAAATTCTCTTTAATATGAGGTGAATTTTCACATCCTCTAAAAGATATATTTTTTTATAATTTTATATTCTTTTTCTGTTTAGGCCTGTAAAGACTTGTTTATTGGAATCTGTCTTTAAATTTAAATTGTAATATTGCAGTTTTGTGCAGTATACATATTTTGTAAAAGAGCCTATGAATATAGTATAAAAGTCATAGAAGGTAATATCCTTCTATGGATGGGTGGTAGATCCTTGATGCATCAAAGAAAAAAAAAGAAATACAGTTTCACTATAAACATATATGCTTATACATTTATGTTTAGATTATATATACACATTTGACTTATATAAACATATATAAATAAATCAGATTTAAAATAAAGTTGGGATGCACTTTAAAAAAACGACATTCTGAATTTAGGTTTCTACACCTGTAGCTTGATTTTGAAGAGAACCGGGCATGCATCAGTCTCCAGTCCTGGGAGAATGCTGGTCCCTGATCTTATAGGAAAAAAAAAGATTCTGTAAAGTGACTCCTTGAAAGAAGTGAAGGAATCACTTGAACCGATGTATTTCAGATCCTTATTTTAGATCACTTACAGGAAATTGCAGAATTTAATGGTAATTTGTATCAAGTTTTACAATCTGCCCCAAGCCATTCAGGTATAGTCCTCCATGCTAACCTGAATCAAAATTGTATCAACTAACATAACACCAAACACTAACTTCAATCAGATGACTTTACTAGCTGTCCTTGGGCTGGTTTCTTTGGTTATGCCGCTGGGTGGTGAATTCAATGCTCAGTAAGGGTTGCCACCAATACCCCTTAAACTGAGAGGTTATTACGGCTTTGGATGATACAGAAACGGCACCTTCTGGGAGTGCTGCACTGGCCGATTCAGGCAGGCAGGGCACGAAGCGTCCGTCGCCTCCCTCCACTGAGGAGCCCCCCGCACTGCCCCACAGACGGCTGTGCCGAGTCCGGGCGCAAGCGGGACGCTGGTACTGGTGCTGGAGAAGGGCCTGCCAGCCCGGCTGAGTGCAAAGCCCTGACGAGGACATCAAAAACCAGCCTGCTGGTCACGGGCAGCGTGCGCCTCGTGAGCATTTCCTCTGGAGCTACATCTGCCAATACTGATGAACTGGTGTGCTACCAGGAACGTCTCCTTCAAAGAGAATTTGTCTACTCGGAAGCCTTCTTGGCTTGCCCAGGCTGAGAAAGCACAAGCACAAGCACAAGAAAGGCCGTCAAGCACAGCAAACACCCAGCAGCTGTGCAATGGCAACTGCTAAGGCACATAAGGTACAACGACAAACATCAGGCCAAAGGCTTATGCAGAGCCTTATGTACTTGCTCCCAGAAAGTTGTTAGGGCAGTGAGTGTGACAACAGGCATTAATTGCCCAAATTGGACCAAATCTCCATCTATGTATACTTTTGCTTAAGGTTATTTTTAATTACTGAATTTGCTACCACACAGACTCTCCAAGTATATTTTAGTCACTAAGTGCAAAAGGCAGATTTTTTTTTTTTTTGAGGGAGGGGAAGGGGAAGAGAAAGCACAGAAACCTTGACCCTAAATGAAACCTTTAAAGAAAGGCCTTTCTGTCAGACAAGGTATATTCTAATCAAAAAACTGCTTTTATAACCTATTTCTGAAAACAGACATATTTAAAACCCAGCTGAGAGCAGTACACATTCATCAAACAACATTCAACACCATTCCCTTAAAGAAATGGAAACCAAGTCGTGTGCGTGGTATACTCATACAAACAGGGGAAAAAAATGTAGTCCTAAAAGAACAGTTGGCCAATACCATGATGGATTGTTCTGCTTGTTCTATTTGTGATCATAAAAAAATATTTTAATAATCCAGGATCATCCAATTCCTCCAGGAGTTGCATTTCAAATTATGGCTCTCGCATTTACTTTATAACAGTAACGCACCAGTGATTTATAATTTGGATACTAAAATTCTCTCAGGGCTGAAATTCAACATATGAGAAAGACGACATAATTTATTTTTTCCTTTATTGTTTTGAAGGTTATTGCTTTTGGCTATGTGTGCATGTCTAAAATTGCATATACATGTCTAAACTAAACAGTGACATATTTAAAATACAATATTTTACAGGCAATTAGCTCATAGTGTTATTAATTTCCACGTGAATGCCGTTACACTTCTCATCCTTAGCACCCCCTTGTGGAACTCCTATCCTTGCATATTTCCATACTGCACTGTAATTCCACAGTAAGCACATGGGTCCTCTTCCTTCACCGAGAGGAAATTCATGGCATGCCCTAACACAGGCTGGTCAAAGCTGCTCGGGTGAAAATTCAAGTCAGCAGCAGTAGCAGCTGTGGTTCTAGGGAGAGCAGAAGTGCTCTAAAGGCCTGGAAGTAGCTGTGGAAGCGCCTTAGAGAAGGGACACCCTTTGAGGAAGGGTAGGACCCGGGCTCCTCAGTCTCAGGCCAAGTCACCCGCAAGTCCCTACCAGATGATCTCTCAGGCCCCTGTCCAAGCCTTGAGCTGCTCTGTTCCAGCTTGGGTTGTGACAAACTAGCAGAAAGCAAAGGCCAACAAATTAATGGCTTTGGAGAAACGTGTCCTACCAGCCTCTTTCAAAAGAAAGTGCCGTCAGGTCAAGTTCTTCCACTAAGGTATTTGCTTTTTTCAATCCCATGAAATCCAATTCTGTTAACTTTTGGGGTTTATTCTGTATTCCTTTTTTTCCCTTTACATAAGAAGAAAACAAAAATAGTTAAGACACGACAGGTTGGTAATGACGTGTTGGTGGTGAACACCATCATTAAATGTAGAGTGTTGTAAAATTTACGGGCTGATGCATTGCTTTTTGAATTCAGAAATAATTTTTAAAGACTTCTCAGCATACTAAATAGATTTTCCTATTGTAACCTCACTAAAACTCACAAAATGTCACCTGTGTTTTTATTTGCATTTTCCAAAGGAACTGAATCCTGCCATCAAGGGGAAAGAGCCTGGGGGTGGACCAGAGGTGCAGTGGAGAACACTGTACTGTGGGGCAGAGCATCTACTTACTACCTCAGACCCAGAAAATAAACAGGGAAAGACTAAGCAAATATCTGGACAGACTCACAAAACTGGAAAAATTTGCTCTCCACTACTCCTTACTCCTGATGATTTACCATGGATCGAAGTTCAGTTCAAGCTCACTTAATATTTCTATCTCCTCCCTCCAGAGACATATAACCACCAAGTTGATTGAGTTTTTCTAAGTTTAAGAGATTTGCTTTTACCTTCAAGGAAAGAAGGTGTATAATTTGAGAGACAGTATTATAGCCCCCTCTTAATGGTAATGGGAAATGTGAGCCTTTAATTTAAACCTTAAAGAAGGCTTAAAAGTGCATAAGCAATGCACTGCAAAAACAGAGAAAAACTAAATTGATTTCATGTTTTATTTTCATGCAAGCATGTTCCCCGTAAGTCAAAGTTCAAATTTAAATGTCTGGGACCATATTTATTTTTATGGGGAGAGTCTGTCAGCCTCTCAGTATGGCCTGGGAACCTGACTGCTCAAAACCGTGTGATGAGTGTCACTTGGCTGCTGCTTAAACCTGCATCTTTAAACAACTAAACCTATGATTGCTGCCAGAGCCAAACTGAACCAATGCACGGAGGAATATTTCACTGATCTGAACCCACAGTGTGGGACAAGATATCTGCCACCACAACAATCAAAGAAATCCTTTGGCTGGTGAAGACTGTAGACACAAACTTCTCAAGGGAAAATATTTTTATAGGTCATTTGAATTACTGTGACTCAAATGGCCAAAAGTTGCTCACTCCTCTTTCCACCTTATAATTTATCAGTAGATTATAAAATGCCTGGTGAGTTTCCTCCCTATCATCATTATCTACTTGTCATAAAAATTGATACTTTGGTGGAACATACTGTTTATTAGGTTAAAAGCTGAAAATAAATCTTAAACTAGGATAATAACAGTAACTAAAAAAATAGGGATTGGAAACATTTTAAAATAGAAATGTAATCAATTTAAAATGTAAATACTTTAGAAGTTGTTCCAGTGTGTAATCTATAAACTGCCTTACAAACTGCCTTTAGATTAATCTGAGTCATAATAAATCTCTCTCTTTTTGGTAGCTGTCCTTGAATAGTTCAGTGTTACATATCACCTTGAAAATGCAAGTCCTTATGGCGTGAGATAATGGAGGCATGGTGTTTGTAGCGAGAACAGTTCAACTTCCAACACATTAAGTCAATGTGACTTGAGAAGGGTAAGAAGGGATAGGGGAACTGACAGTTCTTGACTTTCCAAGATGCTGCACGCCCTGAGTTGGGCACCTGGAAGATGACAGTCCTTAAAAGCTCTCAGCTTACCTGAGTCCCCTTCAGCACGTGCATGAAATCCTTTCCTTGCGTGAACTGGAGTATGGCATCACCTGAGGACCTAGTAAGTTTGCACAGCCCTGTCACAACAGCATCTCTCCAGCAATGCCAAAGGTGGGCAGATAGCCTGAGTATAAAGCTGGTCTCCACAGTGCAGCACAAAAAAGCAGCTCTGTGGCATTTTCTGGGCGACTGCCTGGTGATTTCTCAGCAGACACAATCTGCCAGCAGGAGCCTCGAAGTGTTTTCATTACTGAGTCTAGCTGGCATATTCAGCTAGGCATGCCGAGTCCAGCTAGGCATGCAGGGCATGCTGCTCTGAATTGCTGCTGACCCCTTCTTCTTGTCACCTCTTCTGGCCTTGGGCTCTTTCAACATTTGCAAAGCAGATTTGTACTTCCAACAATCTGTTTATTCTACCTGTAAAATACTATACTGACTATTGAAGCAGCCTTCAAACACCAACACCCAGAGTGCCTACCTAACAGATCATTTACAGGAAGAAAAAATACAATAATATATGCTGTCAGGAAAATGCAATAATATATGCTGTAATACAATAATATATATTCTGAAAGTCTTTTCACACTGCAAGCACTACATTAGCCATTGACAGAAACAACAGATTTTCCTGGATCACGCCTTTGCTGCGAGAGCTGAGTACTTGCAGTGTTCATGGACAGGTCAAACTTCTGTGCACACCAACAGAACCATGCTTATTCCAGTATCAATCTAGTTTGGTTTCCCCTGTATCAAAAGGTAAAAATTATCAGCTCTAATTCAGAAGAGTAACCACAGAAAACAGACATTTTAAAATAGTGTTGTTTATTRTACGTGCTTTCCTGAACACGACAGAATTGCAGTGTAGCACAAGCTATTTTCTTGGTAAAAGTAGACAGTAAAGTTGATAGTGCTTTTAATTGCACATGCAATGGAACCTCTCAGACTAACGAAACTGTGTTTTAACTTTTTTTAAAAAATTCCAGACAGACTTAAAATAGTCTCTTAATCAAAAATGAGAACTCATGCTTCAAAAAGTACTTAGAATGAGTCAAGTTATTAATCACACTATGTCATTACTTGCCATTTCAAGAAGCTTAATAAGCTTAACAATTTTGATTTAGGTATTTTGTTTGAAAGAAAAGAACTGCATGCTGTATCATGATGACGGCAGTTTGTTAGGGCTTGTCTTTCAAGGGTTTTCAAGCACTGCTCAAGCTCCAAAGCTAAGCCTTTTGTTAACGCATAAACTATTTAGGAGGGCGATGCTGACACATCTGCTGAATCTTAGTAAACTGTTTTTTTTAAATAATGGCTTTCTGAAATTTATCAAGTCAAGGATGCAGAGCAAAAACAAGCGGTCTATTTGGTAGCAGATAAATATTATCCATTTGTCTGTTTGGTCCTTCTTAGGAAAATAATGCTACTAGAGAGGGATCTGCCATCTGGATTTGTAATTTTTTTTCCTGTTTTAAAAAGCAAGCAATTTTAAATTGCACTTACTCATATGATTTTTTCCAACTGAAAATCGTTCTGCTACCATGCTACTGACAGAAAACACATTGTTTAATACGCAGTCTATTCCTTGTCTGCCACATTTCAAACTTAAGCTTTGTCAGGAATCAGCTCGCTATTTTCCTTTAATAAACAACCCCTTGCCACAACACTTACAGAACAGAAGCGGTGCAAGAGTTATATCATTACTGTTATCCCCCAAAATTTGTATTTGTACTATAAAGTTCTAAGAGAMTACACAACGGGAATCAATTATAGAGTACATTATTCCAGATAGCTCTTTTTAAAGGTCAGCTATCTGAAAATACACGGTTTTAATACACAAGCCATTGCAGGAAGCAAAGGTTGACAACACACAGGCTTGAACATCGAGCACTACTTTAGTGATRAAGTGAAAGCTCATCATGAAGTGCGCTTTCCACCTTAATATGCAACAGACACCTTCACTCTCTGCGGGAGCTCTCCCAAAGCTAGTCACCAGGAGGAAAAGAGGAAAACAGGATTCACAAAGTTACAGTTCTTACAGTAACCTTCAGGTTTTCTGGTCCATGTTTTTCCAAAACTATTTTCCTGAGGCCTTTAGTTTCCATTTAAAAAGGCAACAAAAATGTGAGGAAGGTGTAACATTGTTTAGATTTATATCCACAGCAAATACTGCCCAGAGTACTCTCCTCATCATTTGTCTTTTCAGCCCAGCACCCTGTCAGATATACGAAATGTATGAAATGTTCCTCCCGAGAAAGTCCAAGATGCAGAATCATCCCGAATATTGTCCTTGCTCCCAGGAACAGAATAGCTCTCACTAAACAAAACAGATGCAGCTTACATCCAGCACTTCAAAGCCATATGGCACTTTAATGACAATGATCTATAAACAGTCAGCAACAAAGTGCTGCTGGTGACACAGTGATGCAGAGCAATGTTTCTCAGCCTACTGAGAACTAGATCAGTTCTCCTTAGATATATCTAAGGAGATACCACCTGAGCATTAAAATTTAACAGCAAAAAAAAAATTCATGGAATTCTTGAAAAAAGTATAAACCAGGTATTAGGCTAAACCTTGGCTGTTTTCAGTAGCTTTATGGACCTCCAAATGATGTCAATTGCCTGCGGATTTAGAAATCTGTGGAAAATTTTCCACCTCAGAGCAGAAAGGAGAATGTATTCATTTTGAATCTTTAGGTAAAGGCATGGCTGCAAATATCTGCCCAGGAGACCCTAACCTTTTATTTTTAGTAAAAAATGGATGCTTATATAAATGATGTGGCTTGAAATTGTTAATTACTCTGAAACTATAAACACCCTCACCCACTTATCTAAAACAGGTATGCTCATGGTAAAATACTGCATATTTTCAGACTTTTCCCTAATAAAATGTCTGATAAACTACAAATAAGATGTCTTATAGAGCTGCCACGGGGAAATGGTTCCCTTCCAAATCCCACTAAAACAAGAGGATATGCTTTCTACAAACTTATTTTTTGTTGAATGGATAAATTCTACCCCAAAATTAGAAAAAAAAAAAAAAGTTGATGAATAAAAATGGTTTAAAAGGGTGGCTAAAAAGTCTCAAGTTAATTATTTATTCATGCAAGTTTTCTCATTTTTGTTATTCAGAAAGAATATAATTTTACTTTTCCGTAAAGAAGGTGTATCCTTCAGGGAAAAACTCTCAGCACTTTTTAAACCGCCTCATTCCTTTGATGAAAGATGCGTTTCAGATGCTTGACTGAAGGGTGCAGGAGCTTGAAGTGCAGGAGTTCCTGCTGCTGCTGCTGCGACAGTGCTTAGAAGCTACATGAAACGAGCAGCCAGCACTGCTGCAAGCTGCCTATCTGACACCACCTTCCACTGCGGATTTCAAATGCTTTCAGCAGGATGGGATGTTTCGCTTCTTTTTTTACAGGAGAGATGTGCCAGGAAGGCAAAGGTGGCGGGTGAAGGGCCATGGATGGACGCAGAGGGCGTCGCGCCTGCTGTGGCCCCTGCCCTCATCAGCAGCTCCCGCTCGTCCATGAAAGCGCAAGGGGCTTGGGAGCAGGTGGTGGGAAAAGCGGCCCAAAATGAACTGCCGCCTTCATTAGGCCAGGAACTCAGGAGTGTGAGCCACCACGCAGCCTTTGTTCATGTTAGCGAGAGCAAAGCTCTCATTTTTCTGTTTATTAAATCGAGGCGCAGCTCAGCTTGGGAGCGGGGGAGAAATCCCGGGTACTGCCAAGGCAACGCAAAGTGCTRCAAGCGAGTGCTCTGCTGCCTCCTCCCTGCCTGCCTATCCCAGCAAGGGAATCTAAACAATCCTAAAAGGCATTAGGAAAGAGCAAACTTAATTTGGAGGAAAGTTGCCATCTGTGAATAAAGCACCGCACACAAATATATATATACAAACTTATATATAATATTATATATACTTATATACTATATATTATAATAAATTATATATATAATTTTTATACATAGTTTATTATATTGTGTATATTTATTTATTTATTTATATATTTGCTTTCCTGTAAGCGTAATGGAGCCCTGGCACAGGCTGTGGAGTCTCCTTCTCTGGAGATCTTCCAAACCCGCCTGGATGTCACCCTGTGCCACGTGCTCTGGGGGTCCCTGCTGGAGCAGGGTGGAGATTGGACTAACGATCTCCAGAGGTCCCTTCCAACCTCAGCCATTCTGTGATATATCCTAGCCATCAAACTTGAGCTTCATCTGGAATACTGATATCTAGCTCTGTTTCTCAATTTAGGAGAATCGGAACAACTACTGAGGCAGACAGTGATTTTAATAGGTCATTTTAACATTTCAGCTTTTAAACTTCTTGGAAACATTTGTAATTACAATTTTATTGGTAATCTGAGGGTATTGGAAATATGCAATCTTATTAGTAAATGTTAATGAGAATTCAGTCTGCACACTTTTCACATAAATAGCTTAACACTAATGGTAAAACATATTTGCTCCAGTCACAACCACATCTGAATTATACTGAACTGAAGGTCTGCCCTTAATTAGGGGTATCCTTAAAGATATCTCAGCACCAGTGAGGTTGAATGAAAGCATATATAAAGAAATGCAAAAGAAATATCAACGTAGAAAAATATATCATTTAATGACTGGCAGAATTTTTGTCATGCAACAAATTGCAGTGAAAATTCATTTTTAAAAGAGTAAATATATTTTACGCTTACAGTAAGTTTAAACTACTGACAACTGTTCTTGTCCACTGCATTGAGTTCAATAAGATATTTTTTCCACAGAAACAAATTTGATGCAACTATCTCTATTTTAAGCATGCTTTAACATCACTATCATTATTGGCACTATGTGAAAATGCTTTAGGAAGAACATTGTCACTTTACAAGGCTGTTCTGAAGTTGGTATTAGGAAAATAAGTTGCTGTTATTTTGGTAAAGCAAAAAGTGAAGTTTTAGGGCTGTATGCTGGAAAGAGATATCCTCACCACAATTAACAATAGGAAAGCTTATTCTGAATTAATGAATATACATGTTGACTTTCAGCTTCAACTCACTGGAATAATTACTTCACATTAACATATCAACAGGGCAACAATCAACGATCTAAAGTCTCGGGTCAGTGACTACTCCCTGAAAAGTGCTTTTTCTCCCTTCTCTGTCRTGCACAATCTTCATGCAAAATTCTTGATTTAACTACCTTCTTAACTGTAAACTATTTCAGAAACAAAGGCCCAGAACTTTTCATAAATCAAGTCTCAATGTATAGATGGCACAAGTAAAGATAAGCTAAGAGCAAACTTTTAAAACGACATCAAAATGAAGCATACCACGAAGCGGTGAGCACTGGCAGTCACAAACMACCATAACCAGAGTGAGCAGATGACAAAGTGAAGGCCTGCACATCTCTGGCAATTATTTTGCTTTACATAGTCCATCTATTTTACTTTTGCTTATCTTCATTATTTACATTTATGTTATGTTCTTCTGCTTCAAATCTTTTTTTTTGATAAAGATTTGGTAAGAGGAAAGAAAGCGAGATAGGATAGTGGTTCTGGAAAAGTACTAAGGAGCCATTCAAAGACCAGCCCCTAGGTCTCTTCTAGGCTAGTAGAAGCAAACATTTTTTTCTGATTCTGATCAGTTTTCATTTCCCACCTAAAATGGATTGCTTACCTAAGACCTTTTTTCAGTACACAGGTTTCTACTTCCTGTACACACCTCTTTCCTGACAAACGGGGAAGCTTGCTCTGTCTATCTCAAAGAAGGAAAGAGAACCACGTCCCTTAAAACGCTGACAGGTGAACACTGAAATAAAATTTTATTCTTAAGACTTCCTTATAGACCATTTTCTTTAGAAAACACAATGGAATCTTTCTCTTTTACTTGAACAGGTTTCAGGAGAAAGAACAGGCCTTTCTTTAAGATCTTATTTTATGACCCAAGAAGGCTCCTGCAGGATGAGAACTAGGGGAGCAGCTGGGTATCTCCAAGCTCTCACCCCATTGAATCCTTCTGAAAACTGCCCTGTTCAAGCAACTAAGGAATGCACTTGTACCTTAACAAACAGCACAGCTCATTACATTTTGATTTTATTATTCATTTTGCTAGTGTTATTACTATGTAAAAGGGCTGGCCTAGATCGCTATGCAGTCATCTCTACTTTCCACAGTGCCTTTAAAATAAACAAACATTTTTCCCCTCACTCCCCAAAGGCACTATTTTGTTAAAATGCATTTAATGGTGATGATAATGAGACACACAAACACACACAGAAAACATTTAAAAAGCCAAGAGAGGTAGAGGGCTAGCACTAAGCACTATTACCTGCTAATTTGCCTTCTGCGAGKCTCTTTCTGCCAGTGTGAGAAATTTATTCTCTGCATCAGTCTCTCATGGAAGAGATAAAAGGGATGTTATTTGCTTTTACTGTTTGCAGTTGTTTCCTTTGGAAGGAAGCTTAGCATCATGGCATTTATACCTGTTCCTAAAGTGCAAAAAAACACAGTGTGCTCTATGATCAAGAAATATTTTGTATTTTTACAGTGCAGATATACAGAGACCTAAAGAAGATGTGTTATATTTCATCCTAAAGCAATAATTATTTTTAAATTAGTTACTACACTATGCC
>PTEX01000388.1:436747-456482 GCA_003342815.1 Eudromia elegans
ATACCCTGTTTTGGAGACTTCAGAACTTATATTCATGTAACRATGATAAATAAATAGAAAGAAATGGAGAACAAATATAGCTATAGGTATCCAATATGTAGCAATTCTTTCTTTGCAAAGATGATGCACAATAGCTTTATTAAAGAACACTGAGTTATTGTTGAGTCTTATGYCTAATTTTATGCATACAAACAAATATATTAGGTTTTGATAAACAGCCTTCATTTAATATAGGTAAATATCCCAAATACAAAATATCTGTTTCACGAAAAMCAGATTTCAAAGTTCAAATATGAGAGTCAACTTTAGTAACCAAAAACCTTATGATGATCACAATTAGCTGGCATACCTTTCCATAGGCATCTCTGTTGCTGAACTGATAAATTGCTCAAAATTGTAATATGTGTAATAATACGTATTTGACAACACTATTTTCAAAAAAGCAATCTCTGCTTGGACTTAGGTGAGCATTTCCACCCTCTCAAAATCATAGACAAGGAAATAGTGCAGCCAAATTCAGTTTGAACAGTTTTGAAGGTCACTAAAGATATTATGAACACATTTATATACTCAGAAATGATAACTACGCCCACACTGCTAGGCCTGTCTTCTCCAAGTCACACAGCATACAGCAGCACTTATCACATTGCTCAAGGCTAGTTCCTCCATGCAAATTGGCCATGTACACAGTGCATAGCATTTGGCAATGTCGTTTTTAAGACAGGATTGTGGGKTTTTTTTTTTCCTTCCCTGCTCATAATACCCAAAGGAGGAGCGATCAAAATCCCATCTACCCATTCCAGTTATTCCCAGAGTCCTAACTGCAAACCATCTGCAGAACCGCAACCAAGCTGTGTCTCACAGGGGAAGAGGCRGAAGAGCAGGGCTACACGTACACATGTATGCAGGGGTGGTCTGGGGACCGAGACCTAACRGAGCTGAGGTTTGCACCATGTGGAAGGAGGGTGGTTTACTCGTCCTCGTACAACTGGTATGGATAGCAGTGCTTTGGAAAACATATGAGAGAGGCAACATGAAGGAAGTAGTAATAAATAGGAGAAAAACAACAAGGTAATGTGATAGAATATAGCAAGRAAGTGCTGTAGAGCAGAAAGCATAAGTGCAGTACAAAATGGGCATATAAGGGGGATAAAAAAAAGGGTGAAATTCTGATTGTGAACAAGAGAAGCCTAGCAAATATGGTAACACTTCAAATATAGCAGCAAGATTTCATATGTTGAATAAATAAGATATTGTAAAATACAAGTAAGTCAGAAATTTTACGGCATTTTTTGGAGGCTGTTGAAATCACTTTACTAAATAGGTATCAAAAATGCAAAATATTACAGAGATAATATTAGCTACTGTAAAACAGCAGTAAAGAATATAATGTAAATATTTTCAAAAGTGCCTATATTTAGGTTGAAAAATGAAAAGCAGACTTTCAAAAGAAAACATATACAAATTATAAAGCTTACTATACAAGACTTCAATTGGGCTATCACTAAGTATTTAGAAGCAAAGCACACTGAAATCTAATACCAGCTTCGGAGAAGGACAACAAAAAACAAACAAACAAAACCACACMGACAAACAGGCGCAGTCTAACTGGTAGAACACATCCATAGAATTTATGCTCCCTGTGGAATGTTTTCCAAACTCTAATTCTGCCCCCCTTTCAGGCAAACTTTCCTGACCACAGAAAGAATCTGAAGAAGCATGAAGCACTCACAAACTCCAAATTGGATATTCATCTCTTTTCAAAGTATATAAATGTGACTGATTTTGCTTCACTTTGAATTCTAAATAAGAATATTGAAATGCTGATGGATAGAGGAGGAAAAGAAAAGAAAGTCATGTGCAGCCAGGCTGATTTTGCTATTATTTTCTTTTGCAACAGCAGTATTTCCAGGAATAGCACTCTTAAAGTGTTGAGATTGTGGATATAGTGTTGAAGAACTTATTGCAAAATCAGGAGCCTCAAGATAAAAATGCTTTGCTTTTGCTTTACAGTATGCTGTGGAAAGTCTTGTTTGTTATTTAAATCATTAATTTAATTAATAAAATTTATTAAATTAATTAAAACTTGAGTTATTTTTGAGTGTAACTCAAATGTCTAAAATACACATATTGACATCATAGTATAAGACAATCTTGTTTCTAGATTCAGCCATCTTTTTCAGTCATTTCTCTCATGAGGTAACTTAAGCTCTGAAACAAAAAAAAGTTATTAGTACCAAACAGCTCCATTCTCCCTTTTTATGGAGCAAAATTGTCCATGAGTAAATTACCAATGAAAACATAAATGAAAAAAGCAATGAATTTTACTCAAAAAGCATTAAGTTTACTATAGAACATTTCTTTGCATCAGAAATCTGTGTCACTGCTAGCATTTTCTCAAGAGTGACTCAGGTTGCAASAGAACACTTGACATGGGGCAAATCATAGAGTGCTTAAGGTTGGAARGTGCCTCTAGAGGTCATCTAGTCCAACCCCCCTGCACACACAGGGTCCCCTAGAGCACGTGGCACAGGGTGATGTCCAAGCAGGTTTGGAAGATCTCCAGAGAAGGAGACTCCACCACCTCTCTGGGCAGCCTGTTCCAGGGCTCYGTCACCCTCACCGTTAAGAAATTCTTTCTCAAGTTCTTGTGGAACTTTTGATGCTTCAAATTTGTGGCYRTTTCCTCTAGTTCTATCACTGGCCCCCACTGAGAAGAGGCCAGCCCCATCCTCCTCACTCCCTCCCTTGAGCTACTTATACACACTGATGAAGTCCCCTCTCAGCCTTCTCTTCTCCAGGCTGAACAGGCCCAGCTCTCTCAGCCTTTGCTCACAGATGTTCCAGGCCCCTAATCATCTTTGTAGCCCTGCGCTGGACCCTCTCCAGCAGCTCCAYGTCCCTCCTGCACTGGGGAGCCCAGAACTGCACACAGTACTCGAGGTGCGGCCTCACCAGGGCTGAGTAGAGRGGCAGAATCACCTCCCTCGACCTGCTGGAGACGCTCTGCTTAATGCACCCCAGGATCCCATTGGCCTTCAGATTCAAAAGCAATTAGAATAGCTAAATTTATAAATGGTTTGTTTTTAGCTTTTAATATAATGGTCATCTTGCACTGTGTATCTGAAAGAAAAATCACTAAGTACAGATCAACAAAAATGGAAATATCAGCAGTTTTTTCCTTTTTCTAGTATTGTCTGTGTAGGGATTTTAGACACTACTTTCATAACACCAAGTAACTCTGGAAAGCATCCTGACAAATGTAGACTAATGCATACACTGAATCAGCTAGCAAAATTCAGTGTGTTGCCACTCCTTTCCATCTTGCTATCTTTCCTAATGGTCAATGTACTTGTTGACACTAGCAAGTWTCAGTCAATCTTCTTTTTACCTCACAACTTTGTTGCTGAAGAAAAATACTTAGATTGACAATCATAGTTGAGGTATGCTGAGTATCCATATGTGGCCAAGCAGCTATTGCAAATATAATTTTGAAGAGTGGGTTAGGAAGGAAATTTGAGAGAGATACAGGGACTAGACTAGRAGATACATTTCTGCATGAATGAAGTTAAAACATTCAGTGCAGCCTACAATAAATGAAAATAKATCAGAAAACACAGAAACATTTTGCAGACATTATCAGTCATGGTGTTGCTGATCAAAAAGAAACTAACCAGCCAAGCAACGCCTTCTTGTATTTCAGATTCATCACACCAAACACATTGGTCCCACCCAGACCAAAAACATTGCTGTCTATGTGCTATCCTTGCTTAATCATAGCTCTTCTCATTCAGCAATGCACATGTCATTTTAAAATCTATTTGTTTTAAAGTTTTGGAAGATTTAATGGCATTTTCAAACAAACATGTTAATAGGCACTTGATTTTACAGTTTACAGCTTTTCTATAAGGTATCTTGATCTCCTCTAAAAGAATACTATACCTACTATTTAGCTGTCATGAGGATCAGAGCAATTCCATTCTACAGACTGCAAACGATGAACCAGGGCAAAATATCAGGACCATCTAGCATGACCTTCCACCAGTTTTWACTGTACAGGAAGAGATCATTCACTTATGTCTCAGGCAAGATGAGTAGAAAGCCAGTGACTATTTCTGAATATTTAATTGTTAGCACTTGTTAAAAAGAAATGTTTTCCTTTGCATATTATTCACAATGCGGAAGATGAGTGTCAGTGATGTACAGCGCACTCGGATAGGTTTTGTGGTAAAAGARGAATTAGCTGCCATGCAGTTTGGGATTTCTAACGTTATAGTGTTAGCTGCATGTTTCATGACACTGAGCTAACAATAATCTATGTTAATGCTATAAATCAATGATCGCAGTTCACATTTAATCACTGCGGGTGTGATGCTAATTCCTTGTTAACTGCTGCATAGAAACCTTTCCAGATAAAATTAAAGACTAGAAATGAGACTGTCCAGTGCCTGCTCCCAGCTCCTGGATTTTCATTTACATAAGTTACAGTGAAAATCTGTGGGCAGAGCTATGGAAAGCTGACTGTCAGTCTTGCAACGTGACAGACAGCCCCTATGCACCAGAGTCCCCAGAAATCCTTGCTACTGGAACTGTTAGTTTCAAAAAATAGTGGTGGATTCCCTGTTCATTTTTCCTCGCATGACGGGTACACAACAGCTCTGTGAATAAGGCCCTTAACATCTCTCTATTAGGATAGGAGATATGAGTAGCAATTATGATAATTAAATGTAATTACATTAAAAATAATTAGCACTTGAGCTATCAATTGCTGTGCAGTGCACAGCAATTAAAAACAGACCAAATTTCAATGTTATTTTTATTACCTCGTTCTTCATTCAAAACGGTAAATGGCACAGAGTATTTTCTCTTCATGGGTGTTGTGCTCTCATTTTAATGAGCACTATCGTCATCTGAGTAGAGTAAGTACTACCAGAGGTGACATAATTGTCAAAACATTACGATTTGGACTTTTCCTTATTAGACCCAAGTAACTTGCTTTAATATGTATACTTACGAGACAATGAACACAAGATGCCTGCTRTCTAACTTTATGGTTTAATAAAGCTCTCCTCATTAAAAATATTTTAAAACACTTAAAATGGATAATAGGGTCATTTTGGGTAAACAAACTTTTGAATAGACTTTGCTGGTTGTCTGAAGCATTAAAAACACTTTACCACACCAGCATGCTTTGAGAATTGAGCTGGAATGTTGGTATATGTAATATACCAAAAAATAGACTTCCACATTTACAAAACTGAGGGGGGAAAACCAAAGTCGTCCTGGCTCCATTCAGTTGTATTATAAAGTGATACAGAACAGGAGGTCTTCGCAACAGACGGGCTTTATGTGCGAAGGAGCTTTGACGTGCTCAGGACTTCATGACAAGACCTGTCACATGTTGAACAGAAACGCACTTCAAGGCAGCCTCAGCGACTGACCACTTCCCTAGACTTGTGCATGGAAAGTCCACCTCTCCTTCCCCCACCTAGGGGTAGATCTTCCTTTTTTTTTTCATGTAAAAGTTTAGACTATTGAAAATGAGTCAACTCTGAAAAGAGACTAGTTTGKAAGTTTTCTTTACTAAATGCCACTAATTAAATGATCACTATCTCAACAGTACACAAAAATTATTAGTCAGTACTCAGTCCCCAAAATTTAACTAAAATCATGCTCAAAATGTAAAACAAGTCCTTTCTTACGTGATGACAGAAAAAAATGACAGCAATCCTGCAGGGCTAAGTAGGTTCTCCAAAGTGACACTGGACTGAATTGATTTGGTGAATACAACAGAAAAAAAGAATACATCCACGTACCATTACTGATATAGATACAACTGGATTGGAGAGAATGAATTAAAAGTAGTCTGTAAAAGTATTTCAATTGTCACTCTTAAAATTACTATGTCAACAGAAATATAGAATAGAAAGGCAAGTCATTCTGCTAATATCCAGTGTACATCATCTTTATTAACAGGCAACATGCAGAGGATAAATTGCATGAAATTGCAGAATTGAGCTGGTGATATAAACCAGTATGAGCACATAAAGCTAAATAAAACTATATCCATGGAACCAAGGAATAAACTACACTGACCATTATTTGCTATTTTCAAGGTACTTTAAGAGAGACCATGTAATTGCCTAAATAACCCTTCTCAGACAGTGAAAAGCTGGACAAGAAGCACACGGTGAAAAGCCTCGGACACAGATTACCTCCCTCTTCTCCATCTGGTCATATAAAAGCTAATGCCCTGCTGCCAAACCCTGACTGGGCTGCAGAAGACCCTTCTAAAACAGAGGTTTYGGATAAAGGTGTCCAACCACGTCCRTAAACCTGACCARGCAGTCGGTGCTCTATCAAGAAGCAGCATCGTGTCTCTCCAAGGTCACTACAGAGAAATACACCTTTAACCACARGTAAATTTCAAMCAAAAAGGTGGACATCCCCTGTTAGCCATTTCTCTCCATTTCCACCGTCTCCCCTCCTCAGCTCCTGCACAGGCCCTCACCTCCATGACGCTGCATACCTGATGAACCTCCCAAAAATGTGATGCTGAGTGCTCTATTTTTYATTATTGCATTAGTCTCCCTGCTATGTTTTCACCCATTCCTCCTCTCCTGTGACTATATTTAGACTATAAGCACACTGGGGGCACGAGCATATTTGTATGCACTGAGGCAGTCTCCGGCACAGTATGGCCCCCTTCCTGGTTTGAGAATAGGTACCACTGTAATAAGCCCAATAAACACCAACTACAGGAAGATGTCGGTGTCACTATCAGCCTCAGGAATTCTACAGGTGATTCAAACTCTATTTATTAATCATTAATGCAGTAAATATTCGCTGGTCTAATACACTAGTGAGCTGACTAAACATTCAATGTAYTCCTGGGTTAAGAAAATCCATTAGTTTAAACACTGTCTATATTGCTCCTGAGCTCCTACCACAAAAACAGCTCTTCCCAGACTCGCTCCTCCCCTTACCYCCCACTTTAGAAAGACCTCTTGAGYYCACCCCATTAGCTGCTCGCGCTGCACCTCCTTCCCAGAGCACCGCCGCATGCAGCGCGCTGCCGGTTCAGACCGATTTACTGCACGGATCCCGGCTCTAATGGAGTGCATCCAGACCCCGGCTCTCAGGGGTTGCAGCATTTAAAGGCCTTTTAAGGAATATCAAACTTCGACTTGTCTTTCTTCTCCGTGTCACTTCAACTCCTGCCCTCCACTGCCGCAGCCCTCGGGGCGCTCCAAGGAGTCCTGGCTGCCTGGAGTAATGAAGGCAGACGCCCCGGAGAGCGGCACTGCCTTCCTCTCCGAAAAGCAGGGGAGGGAACGGGCCAAGGGAATACATCTTGCAGGGAGCTGGGATCCTCTGAGGATAACAGGGAGGGAGGAAAAGTGGGACGGGGAGAGTGAGGGAGAAGGCAAGCAAAGACAACGTCTCCCGAGTTTCTTCAAGGGTCAGGCCTGCAAAAGGTAACCCTGAGCCTTGTCCTTCGAAATGAGCTGTGAGAACTCTTTTTTTTTTTTTTTTGCTTAATGGGCTCAATAAAAGCCCTCTTGATTTGGAGTGATTTTGACTGTTTTTCATTCTTTGTTTTTCTACTATGATTTTGATWTTCTTTTCTTTATTTAGAGTACACTTTCAAATGATCACAGAATCTTTAGGATTGGAAGGGACCTCTAGAGATCATCTAGTCCATCCTCCTTGCTCCAGGAAGGACACTTAGAGCACATGTATTAATTCAAAATGAAATCTTATACACGCTTACTTTTCTTTTTTCCCCCTTTTTTCAGTTAGAACAATTTTAAGAATTTAATATGTGTTTGTGAAACATGAAGATCACTCAACTGCACTGTGGAGAGAGAAAATAAAATGTATAAACTACTTTTTTTAAACAGATTTAGGCCTGTAACTGAAGGCAATCTACGTAATACCTGTCACAGTGATGCAAATCTCATTATAAYTGGCAGATTAGACATATACTGCATATCTACATACAGTATCTAAACACAGAAAAGTTTAGAATAAACAATAATGTGGATTAGATTTAATCAGTTTCTTCTCTCACATTTTTACTTGGTCCATGTGTAAAATTATTTATGAATCCCACACTTGTGGGCTGTGCTGTTAAACAATTCTCTTTACTTCTCTCCAAAATAAATTAATCCGTTAATATTTTATGTATGTAGGTATCTCTCAAACTATAGTTCATTTAAAAAGAAAAAAAAAAAGAGCACATATGGGGAAGGCTATCATGAGGTACTATTTTTAGTTCACAAGGTTCACTGTGCAATTGTCATTTGCTTTCATCATTCGCCTGTGAAGTGACTGGAACAAACATAAGGTGACTTAACTGGACTACAACAAATTCAAACTATATAAATCCCCAGCTCCAAAAGGATGCACAAGCTCCAAAATGAGATAAGAAGAATGAGAGGAGATTGGAAAAATGCAAAGACTGAAGRAACTGGCTTTGTTTGATGCAAGAAAGAGGGGAGAGAGGAGAGATAAAATAACCACCCTCTGCTGTCGCAAAGATGACMGTGTCCAGCAGGCAGTGAGGTACAAAAAGAAAATCAGCTTAASCTGTAACGCAGAGATTCCAGGTAAATAAGAGGGAAAGCGGTTCTGCTGTTGAAAGGCAGCAAGACCCTGCTTCCTGGGAGTTTTAAATATCCCAGACAAGGCTSTTCCAGGGTTGGCCCGGGGGTAGCACATCCAGCATCGCCGCCAAGGGCCGCATTAACTCAGCTCATTCTAGCCTGATATTTTCAGAGAATGAGTTCTCTGATCTCTACAGGTGCCGCATTAGAAGAGGTTATTAATCCTGCTTTATGTTCCAGCTACAGCACTTCCTGCAGGGCAGGGAAAAAGTAAATCCCAGATTTAACAGCAAACACCTGTAATAGACTTGTAGAGAGTTTAAAGGTGAAGAAATAGCCACAGAGGTCCTAAGCRCGTCACCTACGCTCAGATCAGAGKAACACAAGCTTAAGCGACGGCTTGSTGTGGTCGATGGAACCATTCCCCTCCGTTTTGTGGGGGTTGTCCTCCAGGTAAGCAGGAATACAAGACCGACCCTTGCAGCCCAGCAGCCTTCCCGGGTGCCTGCCGGCCCCAGCACCCARCAGTGGTGGAGGTTACCAGGCTCCGTGGCTGAGCGAGGGGAAAATTTCCACACACGGTCGCGTGCATTTACCAAATTCTCTTTATATCCAACCAGCAATAGCTTCTGCTGCAGAAATCAATAGCTGAACCACACATTTGTTAAAAGGAGTGATTATAATGCCCATTTTTAATCAGAAAAAAAAATCAATGTATATGGTCTATTTGCTGCAGATAAAGGAGATGGAGAAGCTTATGGTCATAGCTGAGGCCTGAATGAGCCTTCAAGAAACAGCTTCACAAAAGGAAGCGAAGAGAAGGGAAGGCCCATGACATTTCACCTTACATACCTGGAGTGTGTGTGTCGGTGAATGTAATTGAACACAAACTCATTTGCTTCCCAAACATAAGAAAATTACAGCATAAATAAGAACAAATGATACATTTGTGAAACCCTCCACCTACCGCAGACATTATGCAAGGTTATTCATTCGGCTTTACACATACTCACTAAAATAAAAATGAAATCATAGCACTTGCATTGACTCGAAAGAAAAATACAAGTGTCATCCCAAGAGTACTGTATGTTCTCATTTTGTTAAAAACTGCATAACAATATGCTTCAAGGACGACATTATTAATGATCTAAAATGTAAACCAGAAATAAAAATTTTAACCAGGTCTGGTTTTTAAATCTTGTCTTCTAAATAAAAGGTGCTAAACAGGTATCTATTTTATACTAAATAATAATGTATTATTGGCATTCTGGCAACATGAATGTGCAAGTGAGCATACTTAATAAAGAAATTTGAACTAAAATGAATATATATCCATGAGGTATCACAAGGTACATACTGATTTTGCTAAGGAGGTACGTCAGTGCTAGCACAGTTTATAATTTTTTTAACCAAAAATATGTCAATTTGGAAAACTATAATTTTAAACTTCCAAATGACAGTACAAGTGGAAGGATTTCCAGCACATGAGCAGTGAGGATTAAATATTTTTTTAAATCAAACATGCAAATAAATTATACATGCCTTTCAGTATAAGAAAGAGCAAGGTCCAGCATTAGTGCAGGAACAACAATTGCCTGAATACAAAATAGGTAAATACAAGTATTTACCAATTAGAGAAAGTGTTTTCTGCAGACAAAAAAAAAAAAAATTGGGGGAGCTGGGATTGTTAGTGGACATCCCTCTCCCAATAAACAAATAAATGCTCTTGCAAAAGGCAAAACCTGCTGTCCTTCCATTCAACTATGGTAAAGTGTGAGATTTTGTTCACTGTAAAGCAACATATTTCAAGGAGCATACACAGTGGTTCTGTATACACAGCGTACACTGAAGTCAAGAAGAGAACAAAGAGGGGTTTTTTGTTGTTTGTGGGCTTTTTTCAGCATCTAGAAAACAGTATTTTAAAGAAAGCCTAAGTATCCTGGGCTTAACCTAACTGCATGAAGTGCAGACTGAGGGCATGGTGACTGCTTTCAGCTATGTTAGAAGGCCACATTAAGGACTATGGGATGATCACATCTATAGTAGAGTAAGGAAGACATCTAGGTTAGAAGATTTTTAATAGTAAGGAGAGTGAAGCACGAGGGCCTGTTTTCTGTAATTAACACTGAATCACCTAGATAAATAATTATTAGGAATGTCACAGATACTAATCCACTTATATAATCTGCATGTCACAGACATGGCCTAAATAGCTTCTGGAGCTCATCTGAAGAAAACATAAATCTATGTTTTCTTCTACGTACTGCCAAGCATGGATATTTGTGCCTCCAAAAGCTGTGAAAGTTACATACTAATGAAGTGACATACTTCCTCAAACCAAATCATTCATAAACATTAAAAAAGATATTTGACTTTTTTTCTTTTTAATTAAACAGATTATCATGTCCAGCTACGAATCTTCCGAGTTGAGTTATGGCAGTTATAGTGAAAAACTCATTCTATTTTTGAGAAAAAAACAATTACTGAATTGTAAGCAGCTTCTTGAAATTATGATATACTATGATTAGATCACCTTTCTCCTAAGACTGTAACAGCTGAGGAGGATATCAAGCCCTACCAAGGCATCTGAAGGCTGCGCCATCTTTGGTGTAAGACCTTTGAAGAAAGGTCTTAGGGAAGTAAGACCTTTGAAGCAAAGTTAAGCAAATGAAGTACGCTCGGCCGGGGAGCAAACGAAAATGAGAACAACAAATTAAATATTGACAAATATGTAATAGACATTCTGTACAGAGGCCAATTATTTTCGCTAGCCAACCAAGAAAGAAGCAGAAGAGGGCTGAAGCTGCATCACTGGAAACGTACACCAGTTATTGAGATAACACTATTCTAGAAAAACATTAAGCAGCTGAGTTGCTTGGCAAAGTTGTCATGGCAAACTAAAACTCACTGGGTGATTTCAAGTTGTCTTTAAAGCTTGAATTAATTCAGTTTGCATGAATGGATGTGATAAAATAAGAAATATCCTTTGCTTTTCTTGCATACTAATGATTTATTGTTCTGTAATTGAACTGAATTGAAACAATTTAAAATCTTTTGTGTTCATTTGCATGCTTTTGCTCTTCATTGTCAAAAACATTCTAGTCTAGCAAATTAAGATTCACTTCATAACATTCAGGTATTTGTACATACTATCCAACCTTTGGTCTAACTGAATGTAACAGGAAAATTGGAAGTTATGAAATATTTGGAACTAACATTTCTTAGTATTTTACTAGACAAAAGAAAAAGTATGTGACTATTCATTGATTTATGGATTCTAGAGCAATATATGCACTGGCTTGTATATTAATTTAAAATCCATTACTTATGCACAATACCAAATCTGTATTACAGTATTAACTTAAATTGCTCATTAGGAAGCAGTAATGAGCACTGCTCTTGCAGTGATTTTCCATGAAAAGAAAATTCTTGAGTGGCTAGGAGGGAAATACATGGGATAGCCCTTGTGTATATATCACAACATGCGTGTGCCCACACAACAGACATCCATATGATTTTTATGGGTTATAGGGCTTTTTAAATTTTGCACAAATGGGTGAACCTAATACAAAACCAAGTATAGGCCAGAAAATAGTAACTATATCTATGTTTAAAAGCAATTATTATTTTCTGTTTCTCAAGCTTATTTCTGATTGGAACCAGGCAGAGTCAAAACCAGAAAATAAATCTACATTAAAAAAAAAAGTAAATTGAAAAAAAAAAAAACAGATGCAGAAAAACCATACACATTTTGATGTATATACCATTGTGTTCATATTACCCTAATGCTGGCTACACTATTATTATTAATGCTATTGTTATTTATGAAAATGTTTTATTATTTCAAAACCGTTTCAAAATTACTGTAACATATTTATACTCTTTACAATTAGAACATAGAATAATATTAGCATTTCTTTTTCTTTTGAAAGCACCTCAAAACACTTGCTTTCCCTGTTTTTAATTGTTACCCTCTCGCACACACAAAGCAAAAACCTAAACCTCTGGCTTTTTACAAGTTAAGCTGCTGACAAGCTAGTGTCATGTTCCTCTAATGCAAGCTATTTATCATAAGAACCACTGAGTGTTTTTGAGCACTCACCAAGCAGCTTGCCTAAAGCAAGGTCATATTCAGCCATTATATTACAGAGTCATTCTGCATGAACATGTTAGCTATGTGGTGTGTCACTTAATGTTTATAGCAGCATTACTCCAAGTTTGATGTAAATTTTATGACCCAGAAGGTTATACCATTTAGGCAGTCTGTCAAATATCTTTAGCCATATCAGTCAAGGTAGTTTTTGACAGAAGAAAGCAATGCTGGCAAGTAGCAGGGGAAAACTGCAGGGTCTCTGCTCTTGGTTTGGTCCCAAAGGATAAAGATATCCGGTGGGTTTAGATAAACCATGACTGAAGCTTTGCGTGTGGAGCACTCAATGCCCTTCTTTTAGAAGTCAGGTCTCAAGATTAAATCACTTTTGAGAAATACCATGTTGTGATATCTGTACTCTAAAATAACGTTAAATGACACCCATGTGTCCTTTCTGCCGCATGAGTCATTTCCATTACACTGCCTTTCCCACCCTCCCTTCCAGAGAAAAGAGAAGAACGAGAGTACATATATAGAAATACACATACTTCAGCAGGCTTGGTGTGGTCTACTAGTGTCAAAACTGCAAATAGGCAGATGTCATGACAAATTCAATATTGAATAGGAAAGAAAAGTTACCCTATGCCTCATAACAGCAACTGATAAAAAGAAATTAGACTATTAGAAAAGCACTTAAAGGCATCTTTTTCCTCATCTCCTACTTCCATCTTTTGCCCATTAGATATTAATTCCCAAACCGTTCACAGGTTTGTAAGGCACTGACGCCAAAGGCTATGTAGGTACCAGGCAAAGAACCATATTTCTCTTAGCCCCAGGCCTGATTGAACTAACATAAACAACAGCAGTTGGAAAAGTGTGCTATTAGTCCCTAACACAGCAATGAAAAACAGAAAGCTTCGCATTTTGATATAAACTATCTGCTAAACCATGAAACTCTCTAGACATTTGTAAGTCCAAGAAGGGATTGAAGTACTTGAAACACAGCCACAGAGCTTTTCATTCTGGGTGAACTTTTCATATATTCTCAGGATTGCATGATCAATTACCCTGAAGAACTTGCCAACGGATACTAAATAAAATTAATGGTATGTGCCAGAGCTTTGACATGGCATTTAAAAAAAAAAAATAAAAAAAAAAAATCAGGTGGTACTGACGATGGTACTAAACATCAGAGAACAGAGATAAAAGTATTTCTGGGGAAAGGGTTTTATTTTACACATACTGCATGCATGACCACTTGTGTCCTTAAATCTAACTGATTTTAAATAAAATTAATAGCTAGAAAAGACAGAAATTATGAAGCAAAATAAAAAAAGCAATAAATGCAGTACCAATGCAACAATAAATTCCACTAAATGAGAAAGGTTCTTCTTGTGAAGCAGGTTTTACAGGTTCTTGGCAAGTGATGAGCCTTTCTAAACATTTGAAGCCTGGATAAAGTAAAACTGAGCAAAACATCGACATACGTTCTTTTACAACTTATGGAAAAAAAAACTTGCCTATATACAGACATACTTTTGCAACAATATATTTAAAAACTTCAGCCTCACATGAGGGGAGCTTAAAAATACTAAAGATGATAAACTCTATTTTATTAAAAGAAAATCCTCCTTCATCCTTGACTGAGTTGCTACATCTGTACACTGTGCTTGTTTCCATGATACACACATACTTCTGCAGTCTAGGAACACGTTATTTTCATAAGGAAATGCAGGTATACCTAAACAATTTGCAAATTGGTCAGATACTTCATTTACCTCCTCAGCTCCACCTGTCCTTGCTGAGCTACTACCCTCTCACTTTGGGAGCAAGAGTAGCTTCCGACTTGCAACGTCTTTCCCCTAGTACTGCTCAGCAGGTGCATTTCGGTGCGTATTCACATTTAATCAGGATTCTGCCATTTGTCGTGTCAGTATTAACCACTGCGTTTTTCCTTTCTGAGCACAGTCCTGAATGATTAACAAGACTCTCAGTTCATTACAGAGCTGTAACACAAGCCATTTTTCCAGTGAGCTGTTCTGCCTGTTCAGCACTATGCAAGGCTGGCGTGCAACTCCTCAGTTCAGCAGAACACTATTAGTACAATAACTTTGCTACTCCTTCAGTGTCGTAGAGGACTGGAACCACCCACTGATGAACAACCACAAAGAAGTAAAAGGTAAGGAATAAAAGGGGACTCAAAGACATTCAGTTAGAGGGGACCCATACAGTGGGAAAGACCTAGAACAGCCCATAGTTGCTGCTGGTGACTTCCTTTCAGAAGGACAAATGCTGAGATAATCTCAGAAGGACTAATATTATCTATGTCGCACACAGTTTGTAAATCGTTGCTAGTTTCTGATGAAACACTGGCATTAAAGAGAGACATATCCACATGAGCTCAGGCTCACTTTAGCACTTCTTCTCCTTCAAGGACAATGGAAGGACATGAAGTGAGGAAATTTTTTTTTATATATATATATGTGTATATATATATATATACACACACATGAAGAGAGAAAATATATATATAAACATATATATAGCTTCCCAGGGCTTTATAGCTCTTAACATTTTGTTAGATTTTTGTTTTGATAGAGGACCTTGGTGTATCCTAGACCAGCTTCTACTCTTAGTATATTACATATTTAATTCCTTGCAAATCATCAAGGTAAAAGTATAGCAATGTAGTATCTCCACAGTACTTGAGCCAGAAAGGCCCTTCTTCATTAAAACTCAGTTTGGACACCTGAGCTCTGAAAAGCACTGCATTGCCATTAGCTGAAGAGAAGGACTGGTCGCACAAATACCCGATCAGCTCAGCACCCAAAGATGCTTTAGAAACGTCCAGCACCATTTTAGGGACTTGTCAAATGCTACTGATGCAATGGGATGCTACTTACTGCACTGGAAAATGGTAACCAATGCTGGGAAGAAGTAGTACTACAAGTTGCAGTGGGGAAGGGAAGGGAAGGGAAGGGAAGGGAAGGGAAGGGAAGGGAAGGGAAGGGAAGGGAAGGGAAGGGAAGGGAAGGGAAGGAGGGAGTCTTATATTAGCAGTTCTACTCCCTGGAAATATCAAGGGTCCCATTTCCATACTGTTCCTGTGATTAAGGGTAAAGGGGAGACAGGAATTACATCGGCACAGTATGACTCACCCAGGCACTGACATGTTCTGGTTCCAGCTACGTAGCACTGTGTGAATTATCACTAACACTTGGCTGGAGGGGGAACAAACCCAACTAACCAAACCCACTTTATTCCTACTGAGGAAGCTTAGAAACATGCTAACTTAAGACACTGCTAATCCCAAGGTAGTGTTCTGCAGAAGTAGTGCATATCCTTAGAGGGCTGTTTAGTAAAACACTTCTGAAATTGAAGAAATGAAAACAAGGTAATTGTTTACATAAAATTACCTTCCTGATAGGATTGCCTCTTAGCACTTCTAACTCCTGAACCAAATTTAGCTACTGTTTCCTTACAGTCAAACAGCCTATTCTGCAAAAACCTGCTCAACTGCTAGACATCTGCTAACATCTTCTAAACACCTTCTAAACATCTGCTAAACTTTATGAGTCCTCAGCTCCCAGGCTCATTTCCTCGCTAAGTCACAGCTCTGCCAAACTGCTTCCACCGATTACTCTGCTATAAAACGAAGCCTCGTGTAAGCAGGGGGAAGCAAAGCACTCAACCTGCTTGCGGGGTACTCCGACCGCCACCCCAGCATCAAGCGCCAGGCCGGAACAGGCACGTGGCTTCATTAGTCATATTCATGGATAATTTTTTTTGTATTGAATGTGCTTGTAGGTGCAGCTTTTAAGCTCTCTTAAGCTCTTTAAGCTCTTTCTCTCTCTCTCTTTTTTTTCTTTTTTTTTTTAAATCAAGAATATAGCATAGGTGAGAAAGAAGTGTAAAACAAGAGACAAAAAACGTACAGCCACCAGCCAACTCCTGCATAAAATCCCTGAGTAAAAGATACCTGAATACAATCCAAAACAGAACATGTGCCTCACACTTTATTTAGCCGTGTCTGTTTACATCATTGCTTGGGAATTGCTCCAAACAAGTTTTGTAACTTACTGACTAATACAGTATTTGAAAAATGTTACAAATACATTATATATACATCATCTATTTTACTGCTTTAAAATAATCTGTATTATTTCTTAAAACAACTGCCTGCAAAACCCCAGACCTCAGTATCACTGGGCCACAACAATATTCCATGTGAGTCCATTAACACTGACAAAAGGAAATTGCCATATTGTCAGCAGAGGTACTTAGAGTCATTATATAGCTAGCAAAATCTTCAGGCAATTTAAGCTTTTCAGAATGTGTGGCATTACTTAATTTGGCAGGCACTGACTATGCAGGATAATGAACTGTGTCACATTTTAGGTTTGGCGTAGAGCACTTCATGTACAGCAACAAAAGAATATTCCTAACGGGATTAATTCATAGATTCTAGTAGTAGCTGGGATTTGTGTTAACAAACCATCTTTCTCACTCCAGTATGCAGCTAAACAGAAACCTTACAAGTAAACATTGTAATGAAGAAAACACAGCTGTTAACCTAAAATTTCAGCATTTCCAGTGTTATGTTGCATCCTTTGATGCCTGTACAAAGAATTCTCAAAACGATACAACTTTATACTTGAAGCCTCTCTATACTTTCAACATGTACCTCCCCAACTGGTGTCAGTGAACTGTAAACCACAGATTCCAATTTAAGGCTGAAAGAGACTCCAGCAATTATTTAGGCTTTTATTCTCTCTGATTGTGCAAACTGATAGCAAACCTACAAAATATTTTAATAAGGTGACAGCAATTGAAATAATAAATTGCTACCAATTGCTTGGACATTATCTTTCTGCACCTCTCTATGACGACACTTGTTCTCTGCTGCATAGTATTAAACATATTCCCTCTTATAACTTGAATTTTCTACCCCTCCACTGTTCACAATAGCTTGAGATTATTTTTGTTACACGGCACTGTCCTCCCAATCAACAAAGTTCTCTGCACCACTTTCACACCTTTCCTCACTATGGTTCTGCTTCAGTTCTTTTGGGACCTGATCCCGCCTTGCCTGTGGTGGCAGCCACAGTTTGGTATGCTTTGTTTTAATACAACTTCCAGCAATTCATAAAATTTATTTTTGCACATTTTTCCCTCCAAAAATCTAGAGATTACTCATTGTTTTTTTCTAAATGCCTAGACTAATAATGCACTTTTCCTGCCAGTTGAAGACTATAAAAAAGGCTCAAGAAGCTATCATGCTTTTCTTCTAAAAGAAACCATTCCAATTCACAACGATACATCAATACGTTCAACTTCATCGGTGCCTGAGGCACAGTTCTGACAGGTTCTTTGAGAAGAGCTGGCCAATTTCAGAGTGACATCTTCAGGTAACCTCCAATAATTTCCCTATTAAAAAGGCATTTTGATTAGATTTAATTATACTGTAATTGTGAAGCTACTGTAATTACTGAAACATATTTACTAACTAGAGTGCATAACGGCTGGCAAGCTTGTTTTGCTCTTATTGGTCAGAAGAAAAACAACAAAGAAAATATGCCGAAGACTGTAAAAGTCTGGCCATTTATTTTGGCTTGCATTCTTAAAAAGTTGATTTTTGGTGAATAGCAGGCCTACTTGCAGTCTTCTGTTTCAATTCCTGTCACAGGTTCAGTTCTTGAGGCATTACAGGCATTTATAGCAGTGTAATAAAATTTTCTTATATGGCCTTTTGTCATTCAGAGTACCAGAATTAGTTATCAGAGAAAAAGCAAGTAATAAAAACAGCAGCACCTACAAATCCAGTCAGACTAAAAACATCATGGGTATCAAGCTTTTTGATTTTTTTTTTTTCATTTGCTTCTGTATACTCTAATATCTTAAAAATATAAATTATTTAGTTATAAAAGAACACATTCTATTCACAAGAGAAGATATGCATTCCCTCCATAAAACTGAAAATATAAAGAAAACCTTACATTTTGTCATCCTCTCTGCTTCAGACAGCCTGGTGATGCTTGGTATTACCTATTTCAGAAAATTTATACTCTCTGATTATAGTCAGTATATGACATTCTCCAGACTGCAAACATTCACTGATATAAGTGATATATTTTAGAACTTTTCCCTGTCTTATGCTCCAGTCCCGAAATTAGACATTCTTGCTTACCCAACAGCTTGGCTGTGAATTCCTTTTGGCAGAGGCAGTCTGGTCTCTTTTAGCCATTTTAGGAAGGTGCAAACCCATGCTATTTTTTGCAGAGTTCTGGAACCCATCATAGTCTTACAATATATGCTATTAAAATACAGGAATCTCAGATAAGGTGATTCAGAATTTGTTCTTTTGGCTGATTCCAAAGCAATATGATTTCAAAATAGCTACTACATCTAATATTTTTTAAGTTTTGGAAAAAAAAAAAACCACACCAAAAAACCTGTGAGATTTCCCATTAACGCATCTGTCTACTTGTAAACCCAAATGTATGCACACCAGTCCACAAAGAAAATGTTTAAAAAGTGTTCAGTTGATATTTAAATTTTCATTTTGAAAGTAGTTATACCTTAGCAGGATGTCAATATTAAATTCATTGTAAACACAATGCAAATTACAGAAAAATGAACGGACATCACATTTTAGGTCTTTGTTGGTTTAATGAGAAAAATTCTCAAACACAGTACAACAATATTATTAATTCTTCAAAGCACAGAAGGCAAAAGAAATAAGTGTAGGTTTATTTAATTTAATCCAAAATTCTTTTTAAAAAGATTCAGCCTCCAAAGGGATTTTACCTTGGTGAAGCCTTATGTCATAAAACAGAAAGCACAGCAAAAGTATCTTAGCATATCTACTATTTCTTATGCAGCGTGTGTCATAAAACAGGCACAGGCTAGCCAAAGAAATTTCTAAATACCTACAAATTCTAAAAATCTCTGTGCCATTTTAGGGTTTTTCCTCCAAAAAAAGTTCATAATATTTATAAGTAAAATTATTTGAAATATGATCGTTACAATGTTATTA